>OZ024741.1:204122589-204127589 GCA_964016885.1 Eledone cirrhosa
CAGAAAGACATGCGCCATATCACCCGCAAAATAAGCTCTAAGATTCTAACGAGTAGGTCCGAGCATTTTATAATAACTAGAGATTGATTAACATATAAATAAACATGAATAATCACAGGAGATAATTTTTACAAGTGTGAAACCACACATAGCTATGTAGGTAACTAAATAAAGTTGACCAGAACTTCAAAATTAGATAACTTATAATATGATTAATCTTCCCTGTATATATTCCATTAAAGAAATATATTTCACCAAATAATCAGATGGTAAACCACAGAAGTGGATACTTGGATTTTCAACAAGGAAGAAGTTCCAGCAATCCGTGTTTACACTTCAAGTTTAAATCAGCGACTGGCCAGCACGTGTAGTATTTACTAGAAATACACACATCATACTAGCTTCGTCGCAGTGGCGTGAATAGGGTTATCGACAACTACCTAGCTATGTATGGTTACACAGTTGTAAAAATTATCTCCTGTGATTATTCATGTTTATTTATATGTTAATCAATCTCTAGTTAGTATAAATATAAATATATATTTACGTATATATATATATATATATATATATGTAGGAGGTGAGTTTTATTGTAGTACAATAAAGCAATGCAGATATCGGATAAGAAGCACTCTACAGTTTGTGGGACTGGAGTATGCATAATATAAGATCAAAAGATGGTTAAAGGAGTTCCATATATTTTATTATGCGCATTTCAAAAACAAACATCATCAAGCAATAATATTTGTGTTTTCATCAGATAAAACAGGAGAACATGATATGAAGGCTAAAAAACACTTGTGGATAGTGCAGTTTTAAATCAACATATGAAAAGTGGTTTTAGATTGATGTGTGATATTGGGAAAAATATTTTATTTAGAGAGGGGGGGGAAAGGATGAAAAGGGAAGGAGAGGAGAGGGAGAGATGGGTGATAGAGAGAAAGAGATAGTTTTTATAACTGAGAGGAGATATATTTTTTTTACATAGAGAGGTTGAAAACCGTTGGAAGATACTGTATAAATTAAAAATTTTGAAAATTAACGAAGGGAGGATATGTGCGAGGAAAAAATATTTTATTTAGGGAGGGGGGGTGGAAAGGATGAAAAAAAGGGGGAGGAGATGAGAGTGAAGGTGGAGAGGGAGAGATGGGTGATAGAGAGAAAGAGATAGTTTTTATAACTGAGAAAAAGATATATTGTTTTAATATAGAGAGGTTGGGAACCGTTGGAAGATAATGTATAAATTAAAGGAATTTGAAAATTAACGAAGGGAAATTATGTATGAAGATAGAGAGAAAAAAAATAATAATTGTGAGTGAATATTCTAACGTCAAAAGAAGAAATGTATGTATTGTGGCAATTTCAAAATTAGCGAAGAGAAAAATTGTTAAGGTTTGTGTGTAGAAGGATTTGAGAAAAATAATGTGAAGTTAAAGTTTGTATATTGAATTGATAATATGTGCGAATAAAGAGTTAATATGTATTAATAATGAGTTCGTTGATGGGGAGAAAAAAATAATAATAAATTAAGGGTGAAATTGAGATTAAAAAGATTTATGATAGAGAGAAAAAATAATAATGATTGCGGATGAATATTCAAAATGTCAAAAACAAATGTTATGATTTTACGAGAAGATAGAATGAGGGTAATGAGTAAACGAGTATTATAGAGTGTATAATGCCCTTTAAAGTAAGGTAGATGGGTATATTTTAAAGAGGTATATGTATATGTGCCTTTGAGAAAAGATTCTAAATTGATAAAGAATTGAATATTAACTGTATACTTTGTGAAAAGTTCTATGGAATTTATGCAGGCAGATAGAAAACAAATCTGAGCGTCTATTTATTATAGAATCTAGGTTAGAGATAATGGTAAATTTTTCATTTAGGCAGAGATTACAGATTTTAGATAGAGAGCTGTTCAAGTATGAGGATGCAGAAGAAATCTTCTTCCAAAAGATGGTATATTTAATGTTTTTGTCTTTTAAGGACCATATGAGTTCTGAGAGAGCAGTGTTAGTTCTTTTAAGTTTGTATTTGAAAGATGAATGATAATTATAGAGACGAGCTTTAAAAGAGGTGGAAGTGGAGCCAAAATAGGTGAAGGAATTGGTGCTAGTTATAATTTTACATTCATAAATTAAGTTTTTATCGAGGCAATGGTTGTTGAGAGGACATTTATTTTTAATGCGGCAGTTGCAATTAGAGAGATTATTAATGAGTGATCTAGTGTTATCTATAGAAGGAATTGGATTGGAGAAGTTGTTTGCGATAGGAATAATAGGAATAATAGTTTCTTGATTTAGAGTTGGATTATGAACATTTAGCGAAGTTGTGTTTGACGTTGTATTTGGGTTTACAGAAGTTAGCCTAGGGTTTACAATGACGTCGGGAGTACTATTACTGTTATTATGAAATTCAATATTGGAAGGAAGAGATTTAGTATTTAATATTTTGTTGTTGTGTTTAGAGATGATGTTGGAAATATTGGAGGATGTAGAATACGAAAATTTGATGGTGTGTTTGTTAAATATTTTACTATAGATATGTGAGGGAGGGAAGCATTTATTTAAGGCACTAAAAAATAATTTAGGAATATTGTTATTAATAGAGATGGAGAAAGGAGCATTATACCAGATTATGTTTTTGTATCTAGGTCTTTTATTAAAATCATTGGAATGGTCATGATTAATTATTCTACTGTAAGTTTTTCTAGAATTTGTTTCTTTATTATATTTGATTTTATCTGGATAGCCTCCCTTTTTTTCATCCTTTCCACCCCCCCCTCCCTAAATAAAATATTTTTTCCTCGCACATATCCTCCCTTCGTTAATTTTCAAAAGCTTGAAACTAGTACATCGTTCCTGTGTCAGTGTTGAACAAAAAGGTGACGTGGTTGCCTTAACACCGTATGGCATAAATTCAGGCTGTTCGCTTTGTTGACAAACAAACGAACAAAGCGGCCGGCGTTATAATAAACGCCGGCTAAACTGATGCGTGCATATATGTATGTGTACCTGTATGCATATGTGTATATATATGTATATATATATATATATATATATATATGCATGCTACTGTACGTCTGTATACATATATGTATGTACGTATACATACATACTTACATTTAAGTAAGTGCCATACTAAGAGTGAGAAATGAAATTTCGTTTTCATTTTTTTTCAACTTATATATATATATATATATATATATATCCATATATATATACATACATATATATATATATATAAATATACACATATATATATACATATAGATATATACATATATATATGTACATATATATACATATATATATACATATATATATACATATCAGTATATGTATATATATATTTATATATATATATATATATATACATATATACATATATATATATATATATATATATATACATATATATATATATATATATATATATATATATATATATATATATATATATATATATATATATATACATATATATATATATATACATATATATATACATATATACATATATATACATATATATACATATATACATATATACATATATATATACATATATACATATATATACATATATACATATATATACATATATATATATAAATATATATATATATACATATATATATATACACATATATATATATACATATATATATATACACACATTTATATATATATACATTTATATATATATATATATATATATATATATATATATATATATATATATATATATATATATATATATATATATATATATATATATACTATATTATATTTTGAGATTAAACTCTCAGTCGTTTACAATAAATCAGCTCCCAGAAAGGGGGATTTCCGAGCAGTTAAATACATTAATATATATGATAAACACAAAACGTGTTTGCATTGTAACAGACAAAGTTAGCTATTAATGAAATAAACTAATTAAAGTGAATACAATTTGTCTGTCTCGATATAAGTCAATAAAGACAAGCTTATATTGGCAAAGGCCGTGATTCCTGGACAAATCTAAATTTCAAAATCCAAACCCGCTCCGTAGATGAATTTGAACTTCGAAATCTAAATATGTTTCGCAACGATGGTACACGAATTGAAAAATAAAGAGAATCGAAATGGAATTGAAATAGAAAGTGAAATATCCAAATCTTCTGTGCTTATCAACAGGAACCCAGTAAAATTAGTACATTTCACCATCAAAAGTTTTGCAGGTCTGACTACACGTGTGCAGCCAGGCCAAACTAGCCGCCCCGCATTCCCGATGTTAGAAATAACAGCCGTTTATGCGGGATTAAAGATCAGCTCTACAGTTAAGGAGCAATATACTATTTTGAGATTAAACTCTCAGTCGTTTACAATAAATCAGCTCCAAGAAAGCGGCATTTCCGAGCAGTTAAATACATTAATATATATGATAAACACAAAACGTGTTTGCATTGTAACAGACAAAGTTAGCTATTAATGAAATAAACTAATTAAAATGAATACAATTTGTCTGTCTCGATATAAGTCAATAAAGACAAGCTTATATTGGCTAAGGCCGTGATTCCTGGACAAATCTAAATTTCAAAATCATATATATGTTTATCATATATATTAATGTATTTAACTGCTCGGAAATGCCCCTTTCTTGGAGCTGATTTATTGTAAACGACTGAGAGTTTAATCTCCAAAATATAATATAGTATATTGCTCCTTAACTGTAGAGCTGATCTTTAATCCCGCATAAACGGCTGTTATTTCTAGCACCGGGAATGCGGGGCGGCTAGTTTGGCCTGGCTGCAAAATTTTTGATGTTGAAATGTACTAATTTTACTGGGTTCCTGTTGATAAGCACAGAAGATTTGGATATTTCACTTTCTATTTCAATTCCATCTCGATTCTCTTTATTTTTCAATTCATGTACCATCGTTGCGAAACATATTTAGGTTTCGAAGTTCAAATTCATTTACGGAGCGGGTTTGGATTTTGAAATTTAGATTTGTC
>OZ024741.1:204137589-204140089 GCA_964016885.1 Eledone cirrhosa
ATGTTCTTATATTTAATATAGAAGTTTATCTAGTGTAAAATTTAATTCGATATATTTGGAGCATCAGCTTTTAGGGTAGTTTAATTATTCATGAAGAATGTTTTAATAAAAAGAATGTTTTAATAAAAAGAAGAAATCGAAAGATTTATCGGCTAGTTTCATAAATAATTACAAATCAAATCAAACATACCTACATTTTAAATTTAAATTTATATTTAAACGTTGAGTTCAATCTATGTCTGCAGCAACTGAATAAATTTGTCCGTAGATTAAGGGAATTTTTAGATTTTAGTATAAAGAATATCTCCTCCGCACAGAGGTCACATGTCTCAGAGGATGAATTAAAAGGAATCCCTCTTGAAACTATATTCCAAGTCGTCGAATATCTAACGTTATCATGCCTAAGTTGCCAGAGTACGCCTGATAGTGCTGTTGAAGATTTTTTGGATGGATCTGTGAAAGAATTCTTGTGGTTGTTATAGCGAAGTTTAAATTCCGTCGATGTGGAACCAACGTAGTTAAAAGAATTAGCGTCCGTTTTAACATTACAGTTGTATATTATATTTTTAACTAAGCAGTTGTTATTTAACGGACATTTAGATCTATCTCTACAGTTACATTTGTTAACTTGGATATTATTTATGCTATTATCGCTAGGTTTTAAGTTCCTATTATTTATTCTATTAATATTTTGTGCTAAATTTTTGGTGGATGAGTAGGTTAATTTTATAGTATGTCTATTGAAAATTGAGTGATACCTATGTGTTCTAGGGAAGCGATTATCAAGAGCTTTAAAAAATAGTTTAGCGATGTGGCTTTTAATGTTTAGTGAGAAAGGGGGGGCAAACCATATTATATTCCTAGTTCTATTTCTTTTATGGCTTTTGGAATTATTGTAATGCTTTCTATTATAGTTGTTAAGGTTGTGGCCGTAATTAAAATAGTTGTTATTTTGTTTAATTTGTTTATCATTATCTATGTACATAATTTTATCACTATATCCTGCTCTAGCTAACGCTTCATTGTAATAATGGGCTTTTTCGTCGAAAATCTTTTTATTAGATGAGATTCTAGAGATACGTTTTTGAACAGAGTTTACTATAGTATTTTTAACAGATCTGGGGTGGTTAGAGTTAAAGCTGACATAGTTTAAGTTTTCATTCAACTTGTGAAATGGATAGTGAAGACATGTGTTGAGATTTAATGTTATATCTAGGAAGTTGACTATTCTATGGTTATTCTCAATTTCTATTTTTAGATTAAAGTGATTAAAAAATTGTGTAATTTGTTTTCTTTTTCTATTTAGTTCAGAGTTATTATTATCAATAAGTAAAAGCATGTCATCTCTATATAAACCTCCGGTAGTACCAGGTATTTTCCTATGCAGCGAATTGATTAAAAATAAGCCCACAAGGTCAGTTACCTGAGCTGAGTCGGATGATCCCATAGTAATGTCAAAATTGTTATCTCTATCTGCTCGGGTCCATAGTTGGTCATTAAATTCTATCAATGTTTTCCTAGCCGATAATATAATGTGCATTTCATTGCTAGTTAGGTCTGTATGTTTGAATGCGTAATTTAGTGCCTTATTTAGTAGATTAGGGGTAATAGAAGAATAATAGTTAGCAATATCAAGTTGAATAAACTTATTATTATTGTTATATTTAATTTGCTTAAACCACTCAACAACCTCACCAGTTCCTTTCCACAAGCTCAGGTTAGGTAAACAACTCAAGTTTTTAATTTGCTGTATCACCCTGTCAAGAATGTTTTTGCTTAGTTTACCCAGGTCCGATTTTGATGGTGCAATCAATCTGACTGGCAAGTCATTCTCAAAATTTCTCTTGTGATCTTTCATATTGATCTTCGGATAGCTAGAGAAAATGAATGTTGAGGCATCTTGTATAATGCACGAGTTGGAAATTGAGAACAGAACACAACCTTTCGTGCCCAGGAAACCGAAGATCAATATGAAAGATCACAAGAGAAATTTATTATTTTTTAATATTTTGTAATATTTTTATTTTTAATATTAAATGTTTTAGTTTTCTGTTTGTTTATTTATTTTCTTGTCTCTGATATTTTTATTTTTATTTTTATTTTTATTTTTATTTTTATTTTTATTTTTATTTTTATTTTTATTTTTATTTTTATTTTTATTTTTATTTTTATTTTTATTTTTATTTTTATTTTTATTTTTATTTTTATTTTTATTTTTATTTTTATTTTTATTTTTATTTTTATTTTTATTTTTATTTTTATTTTTATTTTTATTTTTATTAATATATTGAAATCTGTTCTCTATTTCTGCTTGATCGACAATCATGTAGAGTAAAGACAAGAATAGTATTGTTAAAATTAATATAGACTCTATATATATGTGTATATATACACACATATATGTATACTTGAATTTTTATAGCACAATGAGAATGTTTTCGTGTGAATTGGGAGTTTGTTTACAATTATGATATAAACATATGCATTTTTAAAAACTAGA
>OZ024741.1:204145089-204192589 GCA_964016885.1 Eledone cirrhosa
TTTGTATGTATGTGTGTGTGTATATGTATGTATATGTATGTGTATATATATATATATATGTGTGTGTGTGTGTGTATGTATATGTGTATGTGTATGTATGTGTATATGTATATGTATGTGTGTGTGCATGTATTTATTTTTATGTGTGTATGTGCAATTGTGTGTATTGCTTACCACGTGTTTGTTTATTTATTTGTTGCCTGTATCGCTGTCAACTTTATAATAATTTTTACATTTATTTTTATTCTTATGAGACGGTATTTTTATTATTATATTTTTTCTTATAATTATTTGTGTGTGTGCGTAGGTGTGTATACATATATCTATATTTGTGTATGCGTATGTATGCGTCTATATATGTGTGTATGTATGTGCGTGTATGTACATGTGTATATATGTATGATTGTGTGTATGTATATATATAGATGTATATGTAAAAGTTCTATTTAAATTGTTGGGATACAACAAGCAAATATTTTTATAGCTGATATAAAGCACTCAACTATTAATTGGAGTAAAAATACGATATTAACAAATGGAAACTATATTTATAAAACCATATTTATTTCATTATACAAATTTCAAGGACACCAAGTTAAATTATGGTGTGCTTTCATCAGATAAAATATAATATAGAGCAGTTTTATAAATAAATATTGACATACCCTTAAAGAATGCAACCATTACTGTTGGAAGCTCCCGAATAGTATCAAGAGAAACCCTTACAGAGAACAAGAGCACCTTGTAAATCTCAAGAACACAATTTCAAACCTAAATTCTTCAAAAAATGTTTTAGTCCACTCTGACAAAACAAATAATTTATATGGTATTTCTAAGGATAACTATAACAACCTTATCCTAAAGGAACTTAGGAAAAAATATCGCAAAACCAACCATGATAATTTAGAATCCATAAACTTTGAAGCTTCTGAGATTATGTCAAAACTTGGCATCGGAAAAAAGACCGAACCATTCCTCCCAAGAACTCCGAGGATAAATCTCAAGGTTCACAAAAAACAATTTTCGTACTGAACTACCTGTTAGACTAATCGCCCCCTCTAAATCAGATCTGGGGGTTGTTAGCAAAGCCATCTTGGATAGAATTATCCCACAGGTTCGTTCTAATTGCTCTTCTTTGAACTTAAATTTATGGTTTGGTACTTCTGAAGTGATTGGCTGGTTCAACAAATTGAATAAGAAAAATAAACAAAAATTTATTCAATTTGATATTGCCAGCTACTTTTCTTCTATGTCGCCCTCACTTCTCAACAATGCTCTATCTTTCGCTTACAAATATTCAGACATCACCACAGATGAACTTCACATCATTCTCACCGCACGTAAAACCATCATAGAGTTCAACAATGAATATTGGACCAGAGCTGATACCTCTAACAACTTTGACATCACAATGGGAGCATCCGATTAATCCCAATTGACAGATTTAATTGGTATCTTTATTTTGAACTCTTTGAATCGGGAAATTCCTCAACTTCGCGGTGGAATTTATCGCGACGATGGACTCTTTACTATCTTAAATTGCAACATAGTTAACCTTAATATTATTAAGAACAATATACGTAATCTCTTTAAACAACATAACTTTTAAAAATTGAATTTGATAACAGCATCAAACTAGCTAATTTCTTGGATGTATCTCTTAATCTTGACACTGGCCTATATTACCCTTACCATAAAAACAATGAGAACCTAAATTATGTTAATTTTAAATCTAACCATCCCACTATAGTTAGTAATATTGGAAAAAGAATATCTAACCTATCTTCTAATAAAAACATATTTGATGCTAACGCCAATTACTATAATAACGAGCTTTCTAAAGCCGGTGATCTTGATAAAATCAAATATAGTAAAGAAACAAATTCTAGAAGATCTTACAGTAGAATAATTAATCATGATCATTCCAATAACTTTAATAAAAGACCTAGATACAAAAACATAATCTGGTATGATGCTCCTTTCTCCATCTCTATTAATAATAATATTCCCAAATTATTCTTTAGTGCCTTAAATAAATGCTTCCCTCCCTCACATATCTATAGTGAAATATTTAACAAACACACTATAACATTTTCATATTCGATCCGCCAACATCTCCAACATTATCTCTAAACACAACAATAAAATACTAAATACTAAATCTCTTCCTTCCAACACTGAATATCATAATAATAGTAATAGTACTCCCGACGTCATTGTTAACTCTAGGCTAATTTCTGCAAATCCAAATACAATGTCAAACGCAACTTCGTAAATGTTCTTAATCCCATTCTAAATCAAGAAACTATTATTCCTATCGTAAATAACTTTTCCAATCCAATTCCTTCTATAAATAACACTAGGTCACTTGTTAATAACTCTGTTAATTTCTCTAATCGCAATTGCAATTGCCGTTAAAAATAAAGGTCCTCTCAACAACCATTGTCTTGAAAAAAACTTAATCTACGAATGTAAAGTTATAACTGACACCAATTCCTTTACCTATTTGGGCTCCACTTCCACCTCCTTTAAAGCTCGTCTTTATAATCATCATTCGTCTTTTAAATACCAACTTAAAAGAACCAACACGGCACTCTCAGAACTCATATGGTCCTTGAAAGACAAAAATATTAACTATAACATCTCTTGGAAGAAGGTTTGTTCTGCTTCTACATACTTGAATAGTTCTCTATCCAAGACATGCAATCTCTGTTTATGTGAAAAATTTACCATTATATCTAATTTAGTTTCTATAATAAATAGACGCACTGACTTGTTTTCTCTCTGCTTGCATAAATTCCACAGAACATTCCATAAAGTATACAGCTAATATCTAATACTTTACCAATTTAAAATCCTTTTCTCAAAGGCACATATATATATATATATATACATATATATTGCTTTAAAAATATACCCATCTTTCTACCTTATTTCAATGTTATTTATTATACATTATATAATACTAGTTACTCATTCTATATCACTCCTATTTATCACTTCCCTTTCTTTCTTTTTTCCTTTTTTCTTTTCTTTTTTCTTTTTCTTTTAATTTCTAACCTCTAATTTGTACCTTTTCTTCCTAGATACTTCTCAATTATCATTTTCATAATATCACCTTGAAAAAATCCTTCGTAAACATAAACATTTTTTTTGACGTTAGATTATTCATCCTCAATTCATTATTTTTTTCTCCCTTTCATGCTCATCTAACTTATACATATTACACTTATTCATCCACTCTTCTACTTCTTTCACAATATATCCTTAATTACATTACTATTGTTATATTTTTATATTTTTTAATAATACATATCAACAATTTCTTTCCATCGCACATATTATTAAACCCTTAAATATTATTCTTAATACATATTAACAATTTCTTTTCATCGCACATATTATTAAACCCTTAAATATACAAACTTTAATTTAACATTATTTTAAAATTTTTCTCTTCGTTAATTTTCAAATTCTTTTAATTTATGTATTATCTTCCAACGGTTTTTCAACCTCTCTATGTAAAACAATATATTTTTCTCAGTTATAAAAGCTATCTCTCTCTCTCTCTCTATCACCCATCTCTCCTCCTATCTCATCCTTCCTCATTATACTCCTCCCCTCCACTTTTTACTCTCATCTCCTCCTCTTTTTCATCCTTTCCACCCCACCCCCTCCCTAATTTTTTTTTTTCTAATATCACACATCAATCTAAAACTACTTTTCATATGTTGATTTAAAACTGCACTATTCACAAGTGTGTTTTAATCTTCATATCATGTCTCCCTATTTTATCTGACGAAAACGCAAATGTTATTGCATGATGATATTTGTTTTTGAAATGCGCATAATAAAATACATGGACCTCTTTTAACCATCTTTTGATCTTATATATATATATATATATATATATATATATATATATATATATATATATATATATATACATGTGTGTGTGTGTGTGTTTGTGTATTTGTATGTATGTGTATGTATGGATATGTTTATATGTATGTGTGTATGTATGTATATGTATATGTATGTGTATTTGTACGTGTATGTATATGTGTATGTATATATATATATATATATATATATATGTGTGTGTGTGTGTGTGTGTGTGTGTGTATATGTACGTATATATATATGTGTATGTATATATGTGTGTGTATGTAATTGTGTGTATGTAATTGTGTGTGTGTGTGTGTGTGTGTGTGTGTGTGTGTGTGTGTGTGTGTGTGTGTGTGTGTGTGTGTGTGTGTGTGTGTGTGTGTGTGTGTGTGTGTGTGTGTGTGTGTGTGTGTGTGTGTGCATGTGTGTTTATTTTTCCTTTCCTTCTTCCTTTTCCAGCCTCACTTTCATATAGATTATATTTTTGTTTTTAAAATCCAATGTCAATAAATACACCAGGATTTTTTCATTCTGATGATTGAAAGCAAAATTTGTTTGCTTTCAAGAAACCACTGGTAAATGAAAAATTGCCTTATGTTGTTTATTACACAACTATTAAGCTCTGTAACCTACATAGAGCACTCTTTTTTCCTGGACCTTTCCGACGAAATTACTTCATTCATACATATATACACATATATATATATATATACATATATAAACATATATATATATATATATATATATATATATATATATACATATATATACATATATATATATATATATATATATATATATATATATATATATATATATATATATATATATATATATATATATATATATATATATAGTGAAAAATGGAACGGGAACAAAACAGAGAGGCAGTACAAACAAAGGTTTATTAGTTTCACGCTCTTAAGAGTGGAGGGTGGGGAACCACGTTTCGGGCATAAGCCCTTCTTCGGGAGAAAAGTGGGTGGGAAGAGAGTTCCGACGGTGTGTGGGGCAGTGGTGGAGAGACATTTAAAAACAAGGGGGGCGGTGGAAGGGGTACAAATAAAAATAAAAATAAACATGAAGATAAACAAGTGGTGGAAGGATGTGGGGCGTGTAGGGGTGGTGGCGGGTGGAGTGGGGAGAGGGAAGCGGGGTGTCCGAGCGGGGAGGGCTGAAGGTGGTGTTTGTGTATGTGTGTAGGTGTACGCGTGTGTGTGTGTGTGTGTATGTGAATGTGAGAGTTGGGGGAAGAACGAGGTTCCATGTTCAGGAAAAGGTGTGTATGTGGGGTGGGGTGTAGGTCGGTGTGTGTGTGTGTGGATGGGGAGGGGTCAGAGGGGTGGGGGAGTGGGAGGATTCCGGAGGCTGAGTGTATATATATGTGTAGTTCCGTAGAGGTGTGAAGAGTTGCCGGATATTTCCCATGTTATGGAGTGGATAGTGGGAACGATGGCCAATAGTGTGTAATCCGTTGGTTGTGGTGGTCGGAAGAGGGGAGATGTGGGGTGCGCGCGCAACAGGAAGTGGTCAGAGAGTCAAGGCAGGATGAGGGTAGAGGAGAATGACAGGTGGAGAGGACTGTGTGTCTGTGTGTGCGGAGAAGTGGTCAGAGGGGCAAGGCAGGAGAAGGCATAGCAGCAGTAAAGGAGAATGGCAGGTGGAGAAAGTCAGTGTGTCAGTATGTGCGGAGGTGCGGTGGACAGGAGAGAGGATGGGTAGGTGTGAAAGGTGGAGTGGGGAGGGGGTCATGCGGGGGGATGAGGTGTGTATTAGTAGAGGTGTTAGTGGGATGTGTGTGTTTGTGTGAAGGGGTGTGTGTGGAGCGGGGAGAGGGAGAGAAAAGGTGTGGGGGACGGTGAGGGAGTGTAGTGTACTGGTGTGTGTGTGTTTGGATGAGTGTGTGTGTGTGGTGAAGGGGGTGTTAGTGGGTGTTAGTATACTGGTGGTGGGGAAAGGGTTGAATGCGGGTGTGTTAGTGGGGGTCAGTGGTGGTAGGGTGTGTAGAGTGGGTGGTGTAAGTGGGTGTGTGTGTTCGTGTGCGTGGGGTCGGGGGATGTTAATGGTATTAGTTGTGGGGTGGTGGGAGTGGATATGCGGGTGAGGGTTAGTGGTGGTAGTAGGGTGTGTGGATAGTGTGAGTGCGTGTATATATGTACAGGTGGGTGTGTGCGTGATAGGGGGAGTGTTAGTATTGTTAGTTGGGGTGTCGGGGGGGTTAGTTTTGTTAGTTGTGGGGTGGGCTAAGGGGGTGGGCGGTGAAAAGGAGGGGTGTGTTAATGGTGTTAGTGGGGATATGTGTGTGGGGGGACAGGGCGGTCGAAGGCTAAAGGAATAGGGGTGGGGAGTTCAGGCCGGGGGGAGTGTGGGTCTGTAGGGTGTGGATGGTGCGTTGTTCGACCCTGGGGCGGGTGGCGGGTGTTCTGTGGCATTGGAGTAGGCCACAGACTGTGAGGTGGTGTGCGGAATGTCCAGGGGAGCCAAAGTGGCGGGCGATGGGGGAACTCCCGCCGAGACGAATATCCCGGAGGTATTCGGTGAAACGGTCCGCCAGGCGACGTCCAGTCTTTCTGGCGTAGGTTGCGCTACACTCCGTGCAGCGAAGTCCATAGACTAGGTTGGAGGAGGTGCAGCGGAAGGCGTGCCGGACACAGAGAGAGTGGTCGTTGGGACCCTGGAAGGTGGTGGTGTTGGTGATGTGGGGGCAGGTGTTGCAACGAGGCCTGGAACAGGGAAGGGAACCGGGGGAGAAAGAAGAGCGTGGGTTGTGGGGTAGGGAGCTGCGGACGAGGAGGGTGCGGAGATTGGGTGCGCGTTTGAAGGAGGGGGGGGAAGATGTGGGAGGTGGAGGGGTCGGACTGGAGGCGTCGGAAGAGGCAGAGGATGGTGCGGTAGAGGGGTAGGGTGGAGGGTTGTAGGTAATGGGGAAGGGAAGACGATGGGTGTGCGGTGGCGTGGGGGAGGGTGGTGGAGCGGTGGACAGCACGGGCGCGAGTGAGGGCGGTGTGGACGAGGGGGGGACCTCTGCGGATGAAATGGCTGACTAGGGAAAGGGTCTGGGACTCAAAGTCAGCATCTCGGCTGTGAGGCGGCGGATCCTGAGGAGTTGGGAGTGGGGAATAGAGTGTTTAGTGTGTGTAGGGTGGGAGGAGGTGAAGTCGAGGTAGGAGTGGGAGTCGGTGGGTTTGAAGAAGGCGGAGGTGACGAAGGAGTGGTGGGAGGGGTCGATGGCGACGAAGATGTCTAATAAGTGGACGTGGGTGGTGGAGATAGAGGTGGTGAAGTGGGGGGGGGGGGGGTGGAAGGAGCAGAAGAAGGAGAGAAAGGAGTCGAGCTGTTCTCGGGTGAGGGTCGTGGCTCCGATATAGTCGTCGATGTAACGACCGTACAGTTCGGACGTGGGGCCGGTGTACTGGGCAAAGATTTGGGCCTCAACATGGCCAACAAAAAGGTTGGCATAGTTTGGGCCCATTCTTGTGCCCATGGCTACCCCCGTGACCTGTTGGTAAAACTCACCCGAGAAGGAGAAGCAGTTGAGGGTGAGGACCAGCTCGGCGAGGCGAAGGAGGGTGCGAGGTGGAGGGGAAGAGGGAGGGGCGACGGTCGAGGTAGTGCTTGAGGGCGCGTAGGCCGTCAGCGTGGGGGATGACTGTATAGAGCGACTTGATATCTAGGGTGAAGAGGAAGGGCTGTGGGCTGGGTGGGAAAGTGAAGGAGTCGAACAGGCGAAGGGCGTGGTTGGTGTCAGAGATGTGAGAGGGGAGGGTGGTGACGAGGGGGGAAAGGATGGAGTCAAGAAAGGCGGAGATGAGTTCGGTGGGGCAGTTGCAAGCGGAGACGATGGGGCGGCCAGGGTGGTCGGGTTTGTAGAGTTTGGGGAGGAAGTAGATAGTAGGGGTGCGGGGGTGCGGACTATGAGGTGGGAAGCGGTGGGAGGGAGGAGGGGGAGGAGACAAGTAGTTGGATGGTAGAGGAGTGTGGGGTCGGAGGGTAGAGGGCGGTAGAAGAGGGAGTTACAGAGCTGTCTGAGGGCTTCAGCCGCGTAGAGGTCAGCGCGCTACATCACCACCGCGCCTCCCTTGTCCGTCGATTTGATGACGTTGTCATCTCGGCTACGGAGGGAGCGGAGAACGAGGAGTTCGCTCCGTGAGATGTTATGCCGTTTGGACCGGTGGCGGAAGTCGAATTGATTTACTGCGCTACGGCAGGCGTCGACGAACGCGTCCAGGGTGTTAAATTGCCCTGGGGCCGGCGTCCAAGACGATGGTCGTCGGCCCAGGGCGAGAAACCGGTCTGGGGCGTCCGGAGCCGACTTCCGTTCGGGTGCGGAACTCGTCGCTGTGCGGAGTGTGGGGCATGAAGCGAAGGCCTCTACTGAGGAGTGAGCGCTCAGGTGTGGAGAAGGGGTGGTCACGGAGTATGGTAACAACAAGTGGTGGGGTTTGGGTGTGTGAAGGCGGAAGGGAGGGTGTGGTGAGGGGTGAGGTGGAAGATGGAGATGGGATAGGGGTATATACATATATATATGCATATATATATATATATACATATATATATATATACATATATATATATATATATATACATATATATATTGTTATACTTTGGGAGGGTCTTGTTGCCAATAAGAAACACACGCACCAGTTGCTTTCACTTCAATTTATTATAATAAATTTATAATAAATTTATAAATTTATAAATTTCTGGTTGGTTGGTTGGTTCCACAACCAGATAGTTGTTCATATATTGTCATAGTTCTTTCGTCACACACTCTGTGACTTCTTCAGTGTGTAATGTTCATCGATACAACCCCTAGAGGTGAATTAGCTTACAAATTTAGAAGGGCCCTAAATAAACATAAACTCAATATTAAGATAGTAGAAAGACCAGGCACCTCCGTAAAAACACTTATTAGCAAGACATACCCTTTTCAAAGACCCTCATGTATAGATAAGAAATGTATAACCTGTAAAATAAGCCCCCATATTAACTGTAAAACTAGAAATGTAGTGTATAGCATAAGATGTACTGAAGGACAATGTAGAGACAAAAATATAGTGTACATAGGTGAGACAGCTCGTAGTGTAGGGGAACGGATAAATGAACACTGGCGAGACCTTCAAGATAGTAAAGAATCATCTGTACTCTACCAACATGCTAAAATAGAACACAAGGGTAAATTAGAGAACATAGAAATAAAAATAGAATCTACACACAGAAAAGACGCAATGTTTAGACAAATTACAGAGGCAATAAACATAAAAGAATTACAACCAAAATTAAATAGAAAATATGTATACATACGGATGTACGTATGTATATATATATATGTGCATGTATGTATATACATCTCTTGGAGGAAAGTTTGTTCAGCCTTTCCCTACTTGAATGCCTCCCTATCCAGAACGTGTAATATTTGCCTATCTGAGAAATTTACCATTATATCTAATTTAGATTCTATAATAAATAGACGCACTGATTTATTTTCTCTCTGCTTGCATAAATTCCACAGAACATTCCATAAAGTATACAGCTAATATCTAATACTTTACTAGTTTAAAATCCTTTTTCTCAAAGGCTTATATATATTTTTTTTTAATATACCCATCTTTCTACCTTATTTCAATATTATTTATTATATATTATATAATACAAGTTACTCATTCTTATATCATTCCTCTTTATCACTTTCCCTTCTTCCTCTTTTCTTTTTTCTTTTTAATTTTTAACCTCTAATCTGTACTTTTTCTTCCTAACTACTTCTTCCATATGGATGTACGTATACAGACTTATATATATATATACATATATATATATACATATATATATATACATATATACATATATACATATATATATATATACATATATATATATATATATATATATATATATATATATATATATATATACATATATATATATATATATATATATATATATATATATATATATATATATATATATATATATACATACATATATATATATATATATATATATATATATATATATATATATATATATATATATATATATATATATATATATATATATATATATATACATATATATATAATATAAGATCAAAAGATGGTTAAAGGAGTTCCAAGTATTTTATGATGCGCATTTCAAAAACAAATATCATCATGAGATGATATCTGCATTTTCATAAGATAAAATAGGGATACATGATACGAAGGTTAAAAAACACTTGTGAATAGTGAACTTTTAAATCAACATATGAAAAATAATTTAAGATTAATGTGAGATATTTGGAAAAAGTGAGGGGGGAGGGTGGAAAGGGTAAGGAAGATGAGGAGATGAGAGTAAAGAATGGTGGGGGAGGAGTATAAGAAGGAAGGATGAGAGAGGAGGAGAGATGGGTGATAGAGAGAGAGAGATAGCCTTTACAACTGAGAAAAATATATATTGTCTCACAGAGAGAAGTTATAAAGGTGTTGGAAGATAATAGATAATTTAAAAGAATTTGAAATTAAAAGTTGATGAAGAGAAAAAGGGGTTAAAAATAATATTAAATTAAGGTTTAATAATATGTGCGAGGAAAAGAAATTAATATGTATTATTAAAATAAAAATATTAATGTTATTAAGGATATAATGTGAAAAGAAGTAGAAGAGTTATGAATTTAGAGGAATTAGTTAGTGTTTAAGTTTGTTTTTATGTAATATGTGTGCGTAATATATGTAAATAGTTTGTTTAAAAATGAGCGCAGAAAGCAAAGAAGAAAAGAATGTTTAAGGAAGAAAATATCTAACATTAAAATATATATGTTTACGAAATATTTTCTAATGGTAATAATATAATATATTAAAGGAAATTAGTTAGGGTTTAAGTTTGTTTTTATGTATTGTAATATGTAATATGTAAAAGTCAAACGAGCATGAAAGGAACTTAAGGAAGAAAAGGAACTTAAGGAAGAAAAAGTACAGATTAGAGGTTAAAAATTAAAAAGAAAAAAGAAAAGAGGAAGAAGGGAAAGTGATAAAGAGGAATGATATAAGAATGAGTAACTTGTATTATATAATATATAATAAATAATATTGAAATAAGGTAGAAAGATGGGTATATTTAAAAAATATATATATAAGCCTTTGAGAAAAAGGATTTTAAACTAGTAAAGTATTAGATATTAGCTGTATACTTTATGGAATGTTCTGTGGAATTTATGCAAGCAGAGAGAAAATAAATCAGTGCGTCTATTTATTATAGAATCTAAATTAGATATAATGGTAAATTTCTCAGATAGGCAAATATTACACGTTCTGGATAGGGAGGCATTCAAGTAGGGAGAGGCATAGTTTCCTGATTTAGATTGGTATTATGTAATTAGATTGGTATAATAATATTCCTAAACTATTCTTTAGGGCCTTAGATAAATGCTTCCCTCCCTCACATATCTATAGTAAAATATTTAACAAACATACAATAACATTTTCCTATTCCACCTCCTCCAACATCTCTAAAATTATCTCTAAACACAACAAAATATTAAATATTAAATCACATCCTTCCAACACTGAGTGTCATAATAATAGCAGTAATACTCCCGACGTCATTGTTAACTCTAGGCTAGATTCTACAAACTCAAATACGAAGTCAAACGTAACTTCGTTGAATGTTCATAATACCAATCTAAATCAGGAAACTATTATTCCTATCGTAAATAACTTCTCCAATCCAATTCCTCCTATAAATAACACTAGGTCACTTGTTAATAACTCTGTTAATTTCGCTAATCGCAATTGTAATTGCCCTGTTAAAACTAAATGTCCTCTCAATAACCATTGTCTTGAAAAAAACTTAGTCTATGAATGTAAGGTTATAACTGATACCAATTCCTTTACCTATTTCGGTTCCACTTCCACCTCCTTCAAAGCGAGATTTTATAATCACAATTCGTCTTTTAGATACCAACTTAAAAGAACTAACACGGCACTCTCAGAACTCATATGGTCCTTGAAAGACAAAAATATTAACTATAACATCTCTTGGAGGAAAGTTTGTTCTGCCTTTCCCTACTTGAATGCCTCCCTATCCAGAACGTGTAATATTTGCCTATCTGAGAAATGTACCATTATATCTAATTTAGATTCTATAATACTTTACTAGTTTAAAATCCTTTTTCTCAAAGGCTTATATATATTTTTTTTTAATATACCCATCTTTCTACCTTATTTCAATATTATTTATTATATATTATATAATACAAGTTACTCATTCTTATATCATTCCTCTTTATCACTTTCCCTTCTTCCTCTTTTTTTTTCTTTTTAATTTTTAACCTCTAATCTGTACTTTTTCTTCCTAACTACTTCTCAATTCTTATTATTACTCACCACAACATATCCACTCTTCCATATTTCTTCATATCATTGGCCATAAAATTATTATTATCTTTTAAATACATTATAGTATTACCTTTAATAGTCCTTCGTAAACATAAACATTTTTTGACGTTAGATTTTTCTTCCTTAAGTTCCTTATCTCTTCCTTTCATGCTCGTTTGACTTTTACATATTACATATTACAATACATAAAAACAAACTTAAACCCTAACTAATTTCCTTTAATATATTATATTATTACCATTAGAAAATATTTCGTAAACATATATATTTTGATGTTAGATATTTTCTTCCTTAAACATTCTTTTCTTCTTTGCTTTCTGCGCTCATTTTTAAACAAACTATTTACATATATTACGCACACATATTACATTACATAAAAACAAACTTTTGTGCTTCTCCTTTGTTCTGTCCTACGCCATCTTGTTTTTGTGTGTGTGTTCACACACACAAAAACAAGATGGCGTAGGACAGAACAAAGGAGAGGCACAAAAAACAAAGAAAAGAACCCCCAGTCACTGAAGAGGTCACAGAATGTGTGACGAAAGAACTTTGACAATATATAAACAACCATCTGGTTGTGGAACCAACCAACCAACCGGAAATTTATAAATTTATTATAATAAATTGAAGTGAAAGCAACTGGTGAGTGTGTTTCTTATTGGCAACATGACCCTCCCAAAGTATAACAATATCGGTTTCAACACACGTTTTCAGATAAAGAATCTTGCTAAACAAATTCAGAAACGAAATATATATATATATATATATATATATATATATATATATATATATATATATATACATATATATATATATATATATATATATGTAGGAACGATCGACTTTCGTCAAATCGGACCGAGGGAACAATGTTTCCGTTGGTCTTTCCAATTGCTAATATTATCTATCGGTCGCAACTCCGGGTAGAAGGAGCAACGTGAAATAAGGTGTCTTGCTCAAGGACATAACGCATCGCCTGATCCAGGAATCGAACTCACAACCTTACGATTGCGAATCCAATTCTCTAACCACTCAGCCACACGCCTTCACATATATATATGTGTGGGTGTGTGTGTGTGTGTGTGTGTGTGTGTGTGTGTGTGTGTGTGTGTGTGTGTGTGTGTTATATTACTACACTTGACTTGGCTTTCAACTGAACTGCAACTCCACTACAATCTCTCACCACCACTTCCCCTCATTTCCCTACTTTCCCCTTCCCACATCACTCATCTCCCGCCCCCTTCCACTACACTCACCGTCATTTTCCCTATCTCACATCATATGTTGTGTTATATATGCTAGGTCTGGAAGAAAGGACTCTGCCCATGGCCTCCAAAGATTCACGAGATTCATGCTGTTGATGTTTCAGCTTAACCCTTTAGCATTTTTATTACTGTATATATCCTATTATATTTTCATGGTAAAGGCTTTACCTGGGAAACACCTTCTCCATTCTGTCCGCCAGGGCTGTGGGCGGCCACCATGTGGGACCCCATTTGCTCACTATACAGAGAGATGGGGAGGGCGAGAGAGATGGCGGCGATGACCGTGGGAGTTCGGCTCTTCCGTCTTCGGACACATTGCACCTGTCAAGAGTGTATTTTCATACTTGTGACGAATATTGTGAATTCCTAGAAAGTGTTATAGATAGTTCATGACAGGTGATGAATGTTTTGACAGTAACATGCTACAGTTCCTTGCAGACACATCCACATATTATCTCACATAATATCGAATCTATGAGATATTATTTGATATTATTTATTTTGAGAACAATACCTTAACATTGGTAAGAGTGGCCGGTTTGAACAGAAAGAGGTGAGGGAATTCTGACCGAATATGCCCGGTTTAAAAATGCTAAAGGTTTTAATTGTTGCAGGACAACGTTTTGGGGCGGAATGATGGATTTAGTGATTAGTATGGGGGCCTATGGCATTGAACACAATATTGTTGACGAGTGGGGGAGACGATTGAGGCAGGCGTACTTGAATGGAAGTGTCACGAGGTCAATCACTTCGGAAGCAGAGCCTCCAAGAGAAATATTTCAAGGCCGTACAAGACCCCTTTGGGGCCCGAAGCAGGCAAAGATCTATCTCAAAATGGATGTTGAATGGTTGCTGTGGAGCCTTCTTAGCTCTTGGGCCCCGGAACAAAGTACCGGCTGAACCACCCCCTCTCATAGGCCCTGCACGGAGGAACAAAGGCCATTACTGTTATGTTCCTCGTTTATTTTTATGTAACCCTCGACATTACTTCTTCCGACCGAAACGTTGAATTTTTCTCCAGCGAAGGCAAATCAACTCACTGGATTAGATTTTACCTATCAACTATCTATTAAGTCTTCGAATATATACTACAACATCCACTTGCGCTCCTCCCTCTCTCTCTCTCCCCTTAACTTCCTCTTACTCTGACTCTCCCCCTCATTTCTTATTCACCACTCAACTCTCACTCTCTTTCAACTCTCTCTCTCTCTCCCTCTCTCAAATCTTCCTCTTCTATATCTGTGTATGTTTCTATATCTAGATATACTTTACTTCATCCCAGCTCTTTTCCTTTCACAGATACCTGAGCGTACACACACTTACAAATACCTGAGCGTACACACACTTACAAATACCTGAATGCACACAAACTCAAAAACGTAGTAGACATGCACACACATATTCCTACACTACACGTGCATATATACATATATACATACACATACACACATTCATTTATACAAGTGTGTCATCGATAAACAAAAATCCTTGCATAAAAGTGATGATGAATATACACCCATGAATGTGTGTATATGTGCATATATGTGTGAGTGTGAGTGAAAGTATGTGCACGTGTGCATGTGCTTGTGTGTATGTGTACGTGTGTATGTGCATGTGTGTATGTGCATGTATGTATGAGCATGTGTGTATGTGTACGTGTGTATGTGCATGTGTGTATGTGCATGTATGTATGAGCATGTGTGTATGTGTACGTGTGTATGTGCATGTGTGTATGTGCATGTATGTATGAGCATGTGTGTATGTGTACGTGTGTATGTGCATGTGTGTATGTGCATGTATGTATGAGCATGTGTGTATGTGTACGTGTGTATGTGCATGTGTGTATGTGCATGTATGTATGAGCATGTGTGTATGTGTACGTGTGTATGTGCATGTGTGTGTGTTGTATTAAAGTGAGCTTATGTATGACATGTGAGGCTGAAAATAGTTATCAGATTCTCATACTTCAGCTGTAATATTTCATAATAGTTCTTTTTAACTTAAGGCACTCCATCGGTTACGACGACGAGTGATCCAGTTGATCGGATTAACGGAACAGCCTGTTCGTAAAATTAACGTGCAAGTGGCTGAGCAATCCACAGACACGCATATCCTTAACGTAGTTCTCGGGGAGATTCAGCGTGACACAGAATGTGACAAGGCTGGCTCTGCAAATTACAGATACAACTCATTTTTGCCAGTTGAGTGGACTGAAGCAATGTGAAATAAAGTGTCTTGTTCAAGGACACAACGCTCCGTCGAGAATCGAACTCCCAACCTTACAATTGTGAACCAAATACTTTAACCACACATTCACACGCCTTCACAATAATACTTCTTTACTGCACTATAAATATGTGTGTATGTATATGTGTGTATGTATATGTATATGTGTGTATGTATATGTATATTTGTAAATGTATATATGTTAAATGCTTGCCTCACGTCCAACATTTAATATAGTATCTATTCTTGTAATTTGAATTTGGTTAAACTTCATTCCTTTTTGTAATTCCTGATGATATGTATATTATGTCTTGTGTAAATAATTTCTAATTAACTATTTCCGATAAACTTATTGTTTACATATGTATGTACCATTATCACCTGCATAGAAACATGCGGAGAAATTAAACAATGGATTTAAGTTGTTAACCTAGGTTTTCTTCATTTTAAATGTATATATGCATATGCGTTTATGTGTGTGTGCCTATATCTCTCTCTATATAAACTTCTTTGTCTCTCTTTCTCTGTCTGTCTGTTCCTATGCATTCTCAAATGGCTGGACCATGGGACAGGTTGTATATATATATACATACATACATATACACATATATATATATATATATATATATACACATATACATATATATATATGTATGTGTATATATATATATATATATATATATATATATATATATATATATATATATATATATACACATACATACATATATATATATATATACATATATATATATATGTATGTATGTGTATATGTATATATATATATATATATCTCATCTCCGCCTTTCTCGACTCCCTCCTCGCCCCCCTTGTCACCACCCTCCCCTCCCACATCTCTGACACCAACCACGCCCTGCGCCTTTTCGACTCCTTCACCTACCTACCCGGCCCTCAGCCATTCCTCTTCACCCTAGACATCAAGTCCCTCTATACCGTCATCCCCCACGCCGACGGCCTTCGCGCCCTCAAACACTACCTCGACCTTCGCCCCTCCCCCATTCCCTCCACCCCCACCCTCCTTCGCCTCGCCGAGCTGGTCCTCACCCTAAATTGTTTCTCCTTCTCGGGTGAGTTTTACCAACAGGTCACAGGGGTAGCCATGGGCACAAGAATGGGCCCGAACTATGCCAACCTTTTTGTTGGCCATGTTGAGGCCCAAATCTTTGCCCAGTACACCGGCCCCACGTCCGAACTGTACGGTCGTTACATTGACGACTGTATCGGAGCCACGACCCTCACCCGAGTACAGCTCGACTCCTTTCTCTCCTTCTTCTGCTCCTTCCACCCCTCCCTCCACTTCACCACCTCTATCTCCACCACCCACGTCCACTTCTTGGACATCTCCGTCGCCTTCGACCCCTCCCACCACTCCCTCGTCACCTCCGCCTTCTTCAAACCCACCGACTCCCACTCTTACCTCGACTTCACCTCTTCCCACCCCACCCACACTAAACTCTCCATTCCCTACTCCCAACTTCTCAGGATCCGCCGCCTCTGTAGCCGAGATGCTGACTTCGAGTCCCAGGCCCTTTCCCTAGTCAGCCATTTCATCCGCAGAGGTTACCCCCCCTCTCTCGTCCACACCGCTCTCACCCGCGCCCGTGCTATCCCCCGCTCTACCACCCTCACCCCACGCCACCGCACACCCACCCACCGTCTCCCCTTCCCCATCACCTACCACCCCTCCACCTTACCCCTCCACCGCACCATCCGCCGCCTCTTCCGACACCTCCAGTCCGACCCCTCCACCTCCCACATCTTCCCAACCCCACCACTCCCCTCCTTCATACGCGCACGCAATCTCCGCACCCTCCTCGTCCACAGCTCCCTACCCCCCAACCCACGCTCCGTTTCCCCCCCCCCCCCGGTTCCTTCCTCTGTTCTAGGCCCCGCTGCAACACCTGTCCCCACATCACCAACACCACCACCTTCCAGGAGTCCCAACGGCCACCCTCTCTCGGTCCGGCATGCCTTCCGCTGCACCTCCTCCAACCTAGTCTACGGACTTCGTTGCACGAGGTGCAGCGCGACTTATGTCGGACAGACGGGACGCCGCCTGGCGGACCGAGTCACGGAGCACCTCCGGGACATTCGTCTCGGGGGCAGTTCCCCCATCGCCCGCCACTTTGGTGGCCCTGGACACTCCGCACACCATCTCACAGTCTGTGGCCTACTCCAGTGCCACGGAACACCCGCCCATCGCCTCACGGTCGAACAACGTACTATCTTCATCTTACAGACCCACACTCCCCCCGGCCTGAACTCCCCACCCTTATTCCTTTAGCGTTCGACCGCCCCCCTCCCCCACTTATCCCCCACTAACACCACTAACACACCCCTCCTTTTCACCGCCCACCCCACACTAACAATACTAACACCTCCACTCCACCCCTCATCTAACCACCCTTCCCCAACTAACATACTAACATCCCTTCCCTCCCCTCTTCTCCTCCTCCCCCCTCCTTATCACACGCACACACTTACACCACCCACCCCACACGCAACTAACATCACTAACACCCTCCAACCCCACGCACACGTACCCACACACCCTCGTACACCACCAACTCTACACACCCTACCCCCACTAACCCCCACTCACACCTGCATTCCACCCCTCCCCCCCCTCCCGTCTACTAACACCCACTAACACCTCCTCACCAAACTACACACACCCCAGTACACCACACTCCCTCCATAGAACCACACACACCCTTCTCTCCCCACTCCACACTCACTCATCCCACTAACACCCCTACTAATACACACACACACACACACACACACACACACACACACACCCTCCTCACTCCAACTCTCACACCTACCCATCCTCGCCTCCCTACCATTCCGCTGACTGCTGCTATGCCCTTCCGACCACTGTCTCAGCACCAACTGACCACAGCACTTCCACTGCTGACCACTTCCTGTTGCGCGCGCACCCCACATCTCTCCTCTTCCGACCACCGCTTCTTGGATTACCCACACGCGTTTTGACTTCCAACCAAAATCTCCATACATCCGTGTAACTTACCACTTTCAACCATCCTCTAACACCATCACCTATATAACTCACCCACACACACATCCCAAAACAAATTTTTTTTATCCACACGCCACCCACACCCACAACACGCTTAAACCACACACACGTGCTTCCCACCACATATTTACACCCTCAGCCCCCTGATTCCTCTCCCCCCACCCCCTATCCACACACGCACAGACCCTCCGACACACAAAAACACCCCCCACACACACCTTCCTGAACATGCAACCCCGTTCTTCCCCCAACCCTCACTTTCACATACACACACACACACACACGCACACCTAACCACACACACCACCTTCAGCCCTCCCCGCTCGGACACCCCGTCTCCCTCTCCCCACTCCACCCGCCTCCACCTCTACTCACCCCACACCCTTCCACCACCTGTTTACCCCCCTTTTAATTTCAGTTTATTTTGATCATGCCTTTATTTTTAAATGTTCTCATTCCTTGTATTTTGATGATGCTTTATTTTTATTTATTATTTATTATATTTTTGTCTTTATTTGTTAATTTTTCATTCGCACCGTTTCCTTTCGCTATATGTCTCTCCACCACTCCCCTACACACCTTTTGAACTCTTACCTGAAGAAGGGCTTATGCCCGAAACGTCGTCCTCCACCTACCCCCCACTCTCCTGAGCGTGAATCTAATAAACATTTGTCGTACTGCCTCTCTGTTCTGTCCCTGTTCAATTTTTTATTATACATATATACATACATATATATATATATATATATACACATACATATATATATATATATATATATATATATATATATATATATATATATATATATATATATATGAGGATAGATTCAGTTTGAAACTAGTTAAGCCATAACTCAAAAGAGTACTTAATACTTGGGGTAGTAGAGCTTGGTTATATTATAAAGAGTCAAGACCCTACGATTTCAACATGGCAAGAGCTCGGCCATAGGGTCCCGACTCTGTATAACACACACATATATATACGTATCTATAGTTAATATAAAGAATGATGTGCTCATGCGCGAGATGCTATAGAATACCTTATAAAATTGGGTAAAGACTCTTTAAAGACGTGTGTGTGTGTGTGTGTGTGTGTGTGTGTGTGTGTGTGTGTGTGTGTGTGTGTGTGTGCGCGCGCATATAAGGAAAATCCTCAAAAAACTCGGTGTACCTGATAATATGCTGAATGTTATATCTTTTCATGAGGGTATGAGAGCATCAATTATGTCAAATGGTGATTGCTCTGAACCCTTTGGTGTCACAAATGGTTTGAAGCAGGGTTGTGTCATGGTTCCTGTTCTCTTTCTTTTATTCTTCTCTGTATACATTTAGTCATTTGGACACTGGTGTCAGATTTGAATTCTGTACATCAAGTGCTTTAGGGCTAAAACACCTAAACCATCAGCACTTTAAGGCTAAAACACTTACATGAACAAATGGCATTTGTGATTTACTGTTTGCTGATGATGTATTTGTTGCAACATCCCTTGAAGAGGCACAAGAACTGATGATTCACTTCTCAATTGTCTGTAAAGTATTTGGTTTAACAATCAACATTAAGAAGACTGAGGTGGTACATCAGACAAGACCAATCATCTCCAGACAAGATGTTGGGCAAGGACAGCCAGGGCATGAATATCCCCATGTTCCCCTCACTGTTGATAGCAAGGATCTGAAGTATGTGGACTCCTTTACTTACCTTGACAGTAAGGTGAGTAGCTCCGCATCCCTGGATGATGAGATTGTCAATCGCATCTCTAAAGCCTTTGGTGAACTACATCATCGTCTATGGGGTGTGAGAGGTATATCCCTGAAAATGAAATTTCACGTCTTGTCACAGTTGAGTGGTTCCACAATGCAGTCAGGATGTGAGGACAACTTGGAGGCTTGATATACAATAAAGTCTTGTGTTAAACTCGGTAAAAACAGTGTAGAAACCTATGAAATGGTCAAAATTGCTTACGGACTAACTTTCATGAGCCGGGCGATTGTTTTACGCTGGCACAAGAGGTTCCGGGAGGGCAAGGAGCAGTTATGGGACGACGTGGGGTGTATCAGGGAGAAGGGCATTGGTTGACAAAATTCGTAAATTTCTGGACGAGGACTGTCATGCATTTCTTCTGAAAATTGCTAAACAATTTAGGAAGTTAATTATGATCCCATTCTTCGACAGCAAAGGCATTATCTACATCACAGGTTCTCAACCCATTTAGGCCAAACGCCCCCTTTTGTCCCTCGAAATCATGAAACGCCCCCTACCCTATTTTTCCATTTTTCAATATACTCCTGATTTTGATATCTGTAGATTACTAAAAAATTGATTAATAATATTCCATTGCAGGCAGCTGAGAGTATAAATACATTCCTTGAAAGGAAATATATAAATTTCAAAAAAAGGAACATAAATGTTCTTTTTTATGAAAAGGACCAGTTGAATTTGTTATATTCCCACCAGGCGATACCAACTATTTTGAACAAGAGTAACTCTGTCTATCCAAAGAGTGCTCTTATCTGGAAGAAAGTAGCAATTATATCATTTCAAAGCTTTCCAATTTTCCCTTTAATGAAACAGACAGAATAAATGTTGATATCTAACTTGATGTCCCCTCTGCTTTGTGAGCTTAGAGACCACGGAAGAGGGTTTTCATGACCACGCGGGAGGGTATATTTATTAGTAAATGGTAAAATATATACAACAAATGAGTAAGTGAATTGTAGTAGATGGTTTCCAGTACAGTCAGACTGCAACTACAAATAAAAAAAATTGTTAGTTTGCTTAGTAACAATAGCATATCCAAGTTTTCAGATAAATCAACTTACTTTAACTTTGACCTCATTTCAATGGGACCCTTGAACTTCATGGAGTCTAGCTAACTCTTTGACGTCAGGATGGATTTTCGTAAGATGTAGCCAGAGATCTCCACATGTAATTACATTGTAGCGGTTGCGAGCCTTACTGTGCAGTCTGGAAACAGCACCAAACCTCCTCTTGACTAAGTATGAGCTTGGAAAAGGCAGAGCAAATCTCTTAGCCTCTGCATGTAGGTGTGGAAATCGACGCTAAATTTCCTCTTGCATCCAAAAAAGGGGTTCACCTATTTTGGGAAATCTAATTTTGATCATGTCATCTGCTTGAAGTTCAATGAATTCTTCCTGAAATATAACGTCCAAATCATCGACATTAGCTATGAAGGGATCTGCTACCCACATTGGGATGTCCATCGGCAAAAGGTCGACAAACCGTTCTCTCATGTTGTCTTGTAGCGCATGGAGGTGAGCAGTATACATTTGGAGTTGGTCATCGCTTACAGTGTTTTGAACATTGGCGACACTAGGAAAATTATAGAATTCCCGTCAACAAAGATTCCTTTCGATGACATTCAATTTGGCCAGGAATGTTTTCACAGCATTCCTTGTTTAAGCAAGGTGATCTTCTTTCCCTGCAAAGCCAAAATGACGATAATGCATTTGTCAACGATGTCGGTGAGATAGGCGCTGTTTTGCCTCATATCGAGGGTTTTCTTGTACAGTTCTGTGTTGCGTCCTCGCAGAAACTCAATGATAGAGTCGAACAGTTCAAAGAAGTGAGTAAGGCACTTGCCCTTTGAAAGCCACCTCAAATCATTATGAAGGAGCAACTTGACGAATTCTTCGTCATTATCTTGGCACAGTTGCCGGAAAATTCGTTCATTGAGGGAATGCCGTTTGATAAAATTGATGACATCAAGGGCCACCTGCAAGGACTTGCTCAGTGGCTTGCTGAGTTTTTTCACAGCCAAGTGTTGTCGATGAATGACACAATGAACAATAAATACAGATAGATTTTCTCTCTTCAGAAGAGTGACGAAACCCTTATGTTGGCCGATCATTGCTCTTGCGTCATCCGTAGCACATGATACAATGTGTGTTGTATTTGGTCCTAGATGTATGTATTACCTGCCTGTGTGTTGTAGGTAGTCCTAGATGTATGTATTACCTGCTATGTATTGCATGTGGTCCTAGATGTATGTATTACCTGATTATGTGTTGTATTTGGTACTAGATGTATGTATTACCTGCATGTGTGTTGTAGGTAGTCCTAGATGTATGTATTACCTGCTATGTATTGCATGTGGTCCTAGATGTATGTATTACCTGATTATGTGTTGTATGTGGTCCTAGATGTTTGTATTACCTGCTTATGTGTTGTAGGTGGTCCTAGATTTGTATATTATCTGATTATGTGTTGTATGTGGTCCTAGATGTGTGTGCTACCCGCTTCTGGGATTTTTTTTGATTTTTTATTTGTAATATTATTTATAGAATAGGAAATAAAATAGATCTACATAGTGTTAACTCGTTACGGTTGAGTCAATAATTTCAGACATGAAATACATTGTTATCGGTGAAGGAAAGACAAGATTCTAACTAGCTGCGCTTGAAGTGTCCTTGACCCAGTTGACTGTGGGTTTTTCCATTGTTAGGATCTCAATTACCGGACATGCCTGCACACCTGCTCACAGCTGCGGCCAGACTATAGTTATGCTGTCTGCATGCTCATTCAAATGCACTAACACTGGCTGTCTCAAAGACATACAAATATGGCTTATAAAACTTACCAAAGTAAAGAGCCTTCCAGTGCACTCCAAAGCTCCAAAACGCCCCCCTAATGCCCCCTTGCTCCCAAACGACCCCTGGAGTTCCGAAACGCCCCCTGGGGGTGCATATGCCCCCCGTTGAGAACCTTTAATCTACATCAACAAAGGGGTTTTGAGGCAGTTCAGAAAGAAATTTCTTTGCACAAGACCAGAACTCTTCAAATCTAGTCAGTGGCACCTGCACCAGAACAATTCCCCCTGCCACAAATCCATCCTGGTGACCAACTACTTGGCCAATATGGGAATCAAGACTGTCCCTCATCCTACCTACAGTACAGACTTAGCCCCTTGCAACTTCTGGATATTCCCGAAGCTGAAGGAGAAGTTCAGGGGTATCCGCTTTTGAGGATGTAGAGAAGATGAAGGAGGCTGTGACAAGACACCTTCACTTTTGAAGACTATTACTTTCAGAAGTGGCTGGAGCGCTAAAACTAGTGCATTGAACTTGGAGGATCCTACTTTGAGGGAGAATAGAGTTTTGTGTTGATCAGAGTTATATAAATATGTCTCTGATAAAAATCTCAAAACCTCTTGCGTGTACCTCGTGTGTGTATATATATATATATATATATACACACACACATATATATATATATATATATATATATATATATTTAGGAAAAAGTATGACCCCAACGGCTTGAGCTCTGCCGTCGGGGTCATACTTTTTCCTATTTCCCACTCTACTACCCTAAGTATTGAGTACTCTGGTGCGTTATGGTCCATCTGGTTCCTTACCACAATTCCTTTGTTATATATATATATATATATATATATATATACACCCCACTCTCAAGCCTGAACCTAATACCAACACTGTTCGTACTGCACTCTTTGTTATTGTTTTTGTTTTTACTTATATATATATATATATATTGTTATGCTTTGGGAGGGTCATGTTGCCAATAAGAAACACACGCACCAGTTGCTTTCACTTCAATTTATTATAGTAAATTTATAAATTTATATTTATAAATTTCTGGTTGGTTGGTTGGTTCCACAACCAGATAGTTGTTTATATATTGTCATAGTTCTTTCGTCACACACTCTGTGACCTCTTCAGTGACTGGGGATTCTTTTTCTTTGTTTTTGTGCCTCTCCTTTGTTCTGTCCTACGCCATTTTGTTTCTGTGTGTGTGTTGTGTGCTCAGTCTGCGCATGCGCCACATCCGGGTGTCTGCGTGTTTATGTTCATTTATTTATTTGTTTATTTACATGTTACTGGTTGGTTGTTTGTTCTATGTGTGTGTGTGTTTTCATTTTGTCCTTAATTGTAAGTTGTGATGTTGCTGTTCCACTCATATTTTCTATTTAATTTTGGTTTTAATTCTTTTATGTTTATTGCTTCTGTGATTTGTCTAAACATTGCGTCTTTTCTGTGTGTAGATTCTATTTTTATTTCTATGTTCTCTAATTTACCCTTGTGTTCTATTTTAGCATGTTGGTAGAGTACAGATGATTCTTTACTATCTTGAAGGTCTCGCCAGTTTTCATTTATCCGTTCCGCTACACTACAAGCTGTCTCACCTATGAACACTATATTTTTGTCTCTACATTGTCCTTCAGTACATCTTATGCTATACACTACATTTCTAGTTTTACAGTTAATATGGGGGCTTATTTTACAGGTTATACATTTCTTATCTATACATGAGGGTCTTTGAAAAGGGTATGTCTTGCTAATAAGTGTTTTTACGGAGGTACCTGGTCTTTCTACTATTTTAATATTGAGTTTATGTTTATCTAGGGCCCTTCTAAATTTGTAAGCTAATTCACCTCTAGGGGTTGTATCGATGAACATTACACTCTGGTATTTATTGCTATCATACCATGAGTTTATTCTGTTAGCCTTGTTCCTAGTTCTTTCTATTCTATTCCAAAATTTGCTCCTATACAAGGGGCAGGTCCCATTTATGTCATTATTTACCATTTTTTCCCATTTGGTTCTGGCTCCTCTATACACTCTGATTTTATCTCTCTGATTGTAGCCAGAGAACTGCATACGGTGGATGAAGTGTTGTATGTGTCTTTCTAGTTCTTCGGGGTTGCACATGCGGGACACGTTTCTCATCACCCGTACCAAATCCGCAATCAGTATGTTGATTTTGGTATGGTCCGAAACGGCCGAGTTTCGGTGGATCAGATGTTTGGAAGTCATGGGTTTGGCATAATGGGAATGGAGGATTTGTTTTTTGTTATTAATGGTATCTAACCAGAGCTCTGTGTCTAGTACAGGTAATCGATGGTTGGGGTGTTTACTTGGGTAGTCTATAGTAACTCTAATACTCTGGTGGATGGAGTTAGCTATTTGCTGGATACTTTCCATTGTGTTTTTCTCTAGTTCCTGACTGTTCTCTAGTTCCTGACTGTTCTCTAGTGGGGGTGTCTTAACTACGATGTTTATATCATCAACGTAACGGGAGTACATTATCAGGGTTAAGGGGTCTTCTAATTGTTCTTTAAGTTTAAGTTTAAGTCTACTGTCCCACCATACCATGAATAAGTTAGCTATGTCGCCTGCAATGCTAACACCAATGGCTGCTCCTTCCTCTTGGGCATATGTTTTTCCATTAAATTTGAACATATGTTCCTTAAGGGTTAGTTTTATGCTGGCCCCTACCGCATGTGCAATCATTTTCTTCAGTCATCGTGGTTTTCGGGTGTCCGTATGGCTCTGGTCCACCCGTTCCATCTATCTGTGTGGGAAACAAATTCAGAAACGAAATATATATATATATATATATATATATATATATATATATATATATATATATATATATATATATATATATATATATATATACATACATATATATATTAATTCAAAATATTAATAAATATAGACATTCATGTAATCAAATATATATTATTATATATATTTCGGAGGTACTGTGCTGTTTCCTCAGTACATCCTCATCAGATAAAATATATAAATATATAAATATGCCAAGACTGGAATTGAACCATCGGCACAGTTGAGGTATGTCATACATCAATTTATATATTTTATCTGATGAGGACGTACTGAGGAAACAGCACAGTACCTCCGAAATATATATAATAATATATATTTGATTACATGAATGTCTATATTTATTAATATTTTGAATTAATATTAATAACTCCAGAAAACCTATTGTTGAGTGCTTCTAATCTATTGTAAAACTATATTCATTGATTAATCAATGAACCTTGTTTAACTTTTGGTTATATATATATATATATATATATATATATATATATATATATATATATATATATATATATATATATATATATATATATATATATATATATATATATATATTTAAAAAAAGAGACTCCAGTTGCATTTTAGATTTCATCTTTTTTCTTTATACTCTCACTCGTGTAGAACACCTCGTTTTTTTTCATTTTGTAAAACAACCTCACTTTCTAATATATATATATATATATACACACACACACACACACACACACACACTCACACATACACACACACACACGCACACACACACACACACACACACACACACACACACACACACACACACACACACACACACACACACACACACACACACACACACAATCTTTGAATGGTATCCCGTTTAAAGAACCTCAATTAAAGTAAGGTACACAATATATTAAGTTAAGATAGTACATTAATTTATTGAAAAGTACCTCTTACAGGACTAGTTTTGTTTCTTTCCGTTAAGAAGTCATCGGAGAGTGGCTAACTCAACCAGTTCTTTACTTATAAAAGATGTTGGCCAAGTTGAGTGAAGGTGTGGTAAGATTATTAATTCTCCAGCTTTTCTACCCATGCCGAGTTTTACGTAGTTTGTAATATAATTCCAGGATGAACTTTGTTGAAATCCTTCGTAAAGATAAGTTACACCACAGCCACAGCTGTTTCAGTACCTATTTATAAACCCTTAGAAATAAGGGGGACAACATTTACCTGAGTGGCAACCGTGCGGTGTGTCAGTTAACAGGTCATTGGTTAAACAATTTTAATATAAGTTATTGTTGAAAGTAGAATAAATACATATGTCGACTGTTACTAAATTCACAACTATTTATATTTTATCGCCATATATTTTGATAACGGGTTTTCATTCTTCACTTTATCAACATATTTGTGATATTTAACTGAAGATATTCTTTATTTAGTTCTAGACGCTGTTTTTGTCGAAACACTTTCGTCTACTGTCTAAGCACGTTATGAACCATCACATAAAAGCCGTTTCCTTTTAGAAATCAATCTTTATTGGAAACTGATAGAAGCATTGAAAATAGAAATGGAAATAAGTATTTAGTTATTATAATAGCGAAGGCTATAGAGTGGCAGTTTCTACGATCAATTGACATTGCTATGTTTCTTGTATGTTTACATAAGACGATCATTATTCAATGAGAGCAGAGTATTATTATGCTATGGACCAGACACAACGATTCACATCGAATCATTTTGGCAAATTTAAACACAGTAATATCAGTCATCTATGATATTGATTGGGACAAGATTTATTAGATGTAGACTATACTAGACTATACTTAAGACAGCGAATTACTAGAACTTCGGAAAGACGTCTGCACTCTGAATTTAAATCCCTTTCAGGTTAATTTTGCCTTTCGTCCTTTCGAAGTACCAGTCCAGTACTGGGGTTGATTCTTTTTCATATCTCTTTCTCAATTCCTCTTCCTTCCTCCTTCTCTAACAAGAAGCTGACTGTGTTAAGACCTGGAGAGAGATGGGCTCCATCAGATTTAAATAGCCAAGACACACCGTTTGTCATAACGGTGTCACAATGACTCAATCGGGAGTTAGGGACGCAAAATATGATTATACTTAATTAGATGCACAATTCACAAAGTAGAATGATATATAATTGGAGCAACATAATGATCACTTGAGATTATTATAAACTCATTTCAAGTATGAAGTTTTACCACCAGGGGTGGACATAATTTGAAATATTATCTGTAGAATTACATTGACAACTAAATTCAGAGTAATCTTTATGTTTCCTAATACAAGAAAAATATTTGATGGCTATAGGTTTTACAATCTGACATACAACTGAAATAGGATTAATGACTGAAGCTGCTTAACAATAGTTTTGTTGAGAGAATTATTGAGAGAAAACAATATCATTAGCTTGTCTCAGGGCAATATTACCAATGCCAGTCAATGTGTTTGATTATGACATTTACAATATAATTGGTTGAACATAATGCTGTAGGTCTGTAAGTACTCATTGTGACGTTTGTTTATGTGTGTAATTACATACTGCACGAAAATATTAGACATAGTGAACACTGAGGCATAGTGAACACTGAGACATGGTGAACACATAGACATGGTGAACACATCAGTAAACATATAGACACAGTGAATATACAAACAGTGAACATATAGACAGGGAACATATAGACAGTGAATATATAAACAGTGAATATATAGACAGTGAACATATAGACACGGTTAACTCGTAGACATAGTGAATATATAGACACAGTGAACATACAGACACAGTGAAACATAGATATAGTGAACATATGAACACGGTAAACATATAGACACAGTAAACACATAGATATAGTGAACATATATACACAGTGAACACATAGGCATAGGGAACATATAGACACAGGGAACACATAGGCATAGGGAACATATAGACACAGTGAACACATAGGCATAGGGAACATATAGACACAATGAACACATAGGCATAGGGAACATATATACACAGTGAACACATAGGCATAGGGAACATATAGACACAGTAAACACATAGATATAGTGAACATATATACACAGTGAACACATAGGCATAGGGAACATATAGACACAGTGAACACATAGGCATAGGGAACATATAGACACAGTGAACACATAGGCATAGGGAACATATAGACACAATGAACACATAGGCATAGGGAACATATATACACAGTGAACACATAGGCATAGGGAACATATAGACACAGTAAACACATAGATATAGTGAACATATATACACAGTGAACACATAGGCATAGGGAACATATAGACACAGTGAACACATAGGCATAGGGAACATATAGACACAGGGAACACATAGGCATAGGGAACATATAGACACAATGAACACATAGGCATAGGGAACATATAGACACAGTGAACACATAGGCATAGGGAACATATAGACACAGTGAACACATAGATATAGTGAACATATAGACACAGTGAACACATAGGCATAGGGAACATATAGACACAGTGAACACATAGGCATAGATACAGTAAGCGTATAGGAACATAGATACAGTAAGCGTATAGACACAATGAACACATAGACATGATGAACATAAGGACAATGAACATATGGACACGGTGAACGTATAGACACAGTGTACGCAGAGCCATAGTGAACATATATACACATTGAACAAAAAGACAGTGAACATATAGACACAGGGAACACACAGACACAGCGAACGTATTGACATAGTGAGCGCAGAGACACAGTTAACATATAAGCAGAGTACAGTGAATACATTGACACAGAGAACATATGAAAATAGGGAACATAGAGACAAAGGGAACATAGAGACAGTGAACAGATAGCCATGGGGAACATACTGACACAGTGAACATCGACAATGGGGACATATAGACCAAATAACCATATAAAGACAGTACACACAGACACGGTGAATATAAAGACACAGTGAACAGATAGAAAGAGCGAATACTGAAAACTGAACATATACAGTGAATATACAAACACAATGAACATTTAAAGACAATGAAAATATAGGCAGAGTAAACACAGACACAGTGAACATATAGATACAATGAACGCAAATACACAATGAACGCAAAGACATAGTGAAAGCATAGACACGTGAAAACAGAAACAGTGAACACATAGACACGGTAAACATATAGATATAGTGAACATAGAGACGCGGTAAACATAAAAACACTGTGAACACTTAGACACAGTAAACATATACGCACAATGCACACATAGACACAGGGAACATATAAACCTAAAGTATACAGACCATTCCGTTGCCGAAACCGCATATTTTATGAAACCGTATACTTATGATGAATATCTCCTCTTGTTCCAAAGAATACTCCCCTGATGATAGAATATGTTCTTCCAATATTGGTTGTTCCAATTGGTTGTTCCAATTGGTTGTTCCATTGGTTGTTTGAAATGAATAATATTGTTTCTTTTATTTTTGAAACCATGGTAGGGAGAGGATTATATGAGTTAGACTAACTTATTTTAGTGGGTTTGACTTATAGTCCCCTAAAGTGAAATTTTGGTATAAATCTTAATTACTTTTCTGAATGATACGCACACACACACACACACACACACACACACACACACACACACACACACACACACACACACACACACACACACACACACACACACACACACACACACACACATGTTATATAATCGTATTTATTCGATAATACGTATTTCGGTGGCACCAGTGTGGAGCTGTTATGTGATCGTTACAACAGCAAGCGGCACCTGGGAGACATGAATCAGATGTTAACACAATTATATGAAGGAGTTGATATGTCGCAAGAGAACGCTTCCATATTTGCGAAAGTTCAATAAACATATGTTCACCTGATATGTTCTCCGGACTTTCACAAACATGGAAGCGTTTGTCTGCGACATATAAACTCCTTCATATAATTATGTTAACAGCTGATTCATGTCACACCGGTGACGTTTATTTCATACATACATACATTATAGGTTCGGAAGAGATTGATTTGGTAAAAACAGGAGCAGGCAGGAGAAAACTCTCAATATTCGTAGTTTGTAGTTACGATGTAGATGCAGTATAATAATCTAAACTATAATAAAGTAAGGAGTGCGGGACTGCGTACGGTTTATAATTGTTTATCCTATTAGTAAAATAAGTTGGATTACTTTGAATAAATAATAAATGAATATTACATAATTTATCTACTAAATTTCGTAGCTGTTGATGATTAAATATATTTTATTGTTTATTTAAAGATTCACTTCTTTAAAACTTTCAAATGTCAACACTTCCGGTTAACGATCGCTTAAATAAATATTCATATATATTTCCGTCACTAATTTTCTCCTGATGCAGTTTATATATAATATCGTCTTTTTTAATGTATCATGGATTACATTACTGATTACATCTTCGTTCAATTTCTGTGGATATTGTCAATTGCGATTTTATTTGATGTATCATATCTACATCATATATACTTACGTATAATATCAATATGCACACTACAAATGCTAGCAGAAAACCACCCGAAGGGTGGTTTTTCTGCTAGTAACATTAATAAAGATGCTGATGTCACATAAATCGTCTATTCATTATAATTATTTCAACGGTTCTCCCATGCAATCAAGATGTAATTCATGCATTTGTTGTTGTTATGAGAACGGTATCCTCAGATGAAATTCGATTTTGTGATATTCTGCCGGCAGGAAAAACACATCCTTCTGCTCGTGCACACGGCAGACATAACAACAACAAATGCTTGAATTACATCTTGATTGCATGGTAGAACCGTTGAAATAATTATAATGAATAAACGATTTATATAACATCAGCATCTTTCTTAATGTTATTATTATACATAAAGGGCGGTGGATTGGCAGTATCGTTAGAGGCTCGGACGGTATGCTTTGCAACATGGAGTTTCGGGCCTTTACGATCTGAGTTCAAATCCCACCGAGGTTATCTTTGCCTTTCATTTTTACAGGGTCGATAAAATAAAGTACCAGTAATGCACTGGGAAAATTGATGACCTTGTGCTAAAAGTAGAAACAATTATTATACATACATTTTATATATATATATATATATATATATATATATATATATATATATATACTACACCGTTGTCGGCCTCCACGCTCTCTGACATTTTGGGAACTTTCGCTTTACACCTACCCTAGCTCTTCCACACTTTTCCACCTTACTAAGCTCATCCTCACTCTCAATGGTTTTTCCTTTTCCGGAGAGTTTTATTTACAGGTCTCTGGGGTAGCCAAGGGTACCAAAGTGGGCCCTAACTACTCCAACTTGTTCGTTGGTTACGTTGAGGCCCTGATGTTCTCCCGGTACACTGGACCCACCACTGTACTATACCGTCGTTACATCGACGATTGTTTCGGCTCTCCCTCTCTTTTCTGTGAACAACTCGGTTCCTTTCTTTCTTTCGTCCAGTCTTTTTATCACCATCATCACCTCCGTCTCCAACTCTTCTGTCCAAGTTCTCCACATTTCTCTGTCTATCGACCACACTCACCACACACTCTCTACCTCCATATTCTATAATACTACTGATTCCAGCTCCTACCTCTATTTCACCTCCTCCCGCCCTACCCACACCATACCTACATCCAATTCCTCAGTCTTCGTCAGCTCTGTAGCCAGAACCGCAAATTCAAGACCCAGTTCCAACATGTGGCCTCCCATTTCACTCAGCATTGATATCCCGTCTATCCTGATGCAAGCAGCCCCCACCCGCGCCAATTAAAACCGCTGTAACACCTGTTCTTTCATTTCTAACCTCACGACTCTCTCAGACAGTAACGTTTCTTTCCATATCCGCCACACATTTACCTGCACACCCACCAGCGTAGTCTATGCCCTCCGGTGTTCCCTTTGCGGGTCCAAATACATCGGACAAACAGGCGACCTGAATAGACCTGTTTTTTCTCAAAGATTCTTCTTTCGTTTCTGCCACTGCTGACTCTCCTATATCTTCTTGATTTTCTCGTTCTATTTTCTGGTGAAGGGCTACCGTCTGAAACGCTAAGACTCTTTTCCTACTATATCAAGTGTAAAACTAATATATTTCTTCATTGTACTGTGTCGTTTGCTTTGTTAATTCTATTTGGCTTTTGCATACATACATATGTATGTATGTATGTATGTATGTATGTATGTATGTATGTATGTATGTATGTATGTGTGTGTATGGAAGATCTTAGAAGGACAATCAGCTAACATTTACATTAGGAGCTGTGCCAATCTCGGACCATGGACACCATTGTGTTATGCCAAAAGTCTTAATTTCTCCCTCTAGTGTTAAGACCAGATGTTGTAGTTGTTTAAGGTTCCAAGGACCATATTCTTTCAATATCATCCCCATAAAAAACTTGGAAGGGATTTAAATACATTGCAATAACATTTGAACATTCTGCTGTCTAAGATCCTAGATGATTTTACGCCACAAGAAGAAAAACATGTAAGGTCATTTGTTTCAAATGTTCTTCTTCACCAAAAGCCAATTATAGAAAAAGAAAACTGTAGCAGAATTAATGGTATCGCCCAAGCATGGCCTCAACCCACGGACTGTAACAAATAAAACAGTTACAATTGTAATATATAGTACTATGAGAATCCTCAATCATTCTTCTGTTATTTCTATATTTATCACGTACATCCCCATTACGATGTGTGGGTGTAAAACAGTCAGCAATCTCTAAAGCTGGCCACTAAGAAGAGATTCAGTATTTCACTGTTGTTATGGAAATAATAGATATACGACTCTAAACTATACGGTTAGATATACCGATAGATATACAGATATATTTCCATGAAGGAAAATAACAATATGACATTATAACTGAACTAGTAAAACTTATTGTTATTTATGCTTAGTATTATCGGTAGAGTGATGACTATCTATAATGTCTTACAATGATGTCTTTAATGCCATATGTGTTTAAATGTTCACTAAACCGATTTACCTCTACGTTTAAAATGTCAAATATTGTGTTTTGTCTTAAAGTCAAAGAATTGACAACAACATTGAAACCTAGTAACTCATAAGTCTAATTTTTAATTGAATTTTCTCACTTCCAGACACTTCTTACTGGAAACCCTTTAAAAAAAGAGTTTGTATGTGTGTGTGAATCATTAAAAGGGGGAACTAGTGTGTGTATATGTGTGTATGCGTGTGGGGAGGCATTATCATCATCGTTTATACGTCTGCTTTCTATACTAACAGGTTGTCGCAGTCCGAAACCTGCCGGGTCGGGGAAGTCTCATCTTTCTCATACGTTCCATATTGGTTTCTATATTTGGAGATGTCTTTCCTAACACCAACCTCTTTATAGAGTATACAGTGTGTGTGTGGCACCTACACTACTACTTTACAGGATGTACTGGGTGCGTTTTATTGTGACACCACCACTAGCGATGCTGTCACATGCTCGTCAAGACTGAAAAGTCCTCTTAAAAGCTATATTGTTTCCGTTTCATCGCCAAACACTGTAGCCTCCGAGTCTCTCGCCGCGTTTACTTTAAGTGTTGTAGTGCTTTTGCTGATGACTGAATGTGTAAGGTGCCAATCGTCAGATTAAACTAAGGAAAAAATATTACCATTGCTTATACTATTTGTCTATCACAACACTTGACAGAAGAAACAATGCGAAATAAACTATTTTGCTCAAGAACACAATGCGCTGCTTGGGCCAGGAATTGAACACACAATTTTATGTTCGTGAACCCAACACTAACCTCTAGCAATCGGGTTGTATAACCTAAATCGTACATGTATAACATTCTTCCTGGGAACTATGTTAAGGGTACAAGTGTCTCTAGAATGTTCAGCACATTAATTTCATGAGTAAGCAAGCTGTTCCGTTGACCAAACAGCTAAAACACGCGTCTTCTGAACCGTCATAGAAACTCCTACACACAACATAAAAATAAAGTTGGTGACGAAGTATGTTATATTCCAGGAAGTCTGAAATAAGAAATCGCTCGATTAAGATCCCAATCCTCACTCACTTATCGGGTGGAGTGGAGCTTGTCAAATTGACCAATGAAACAATGTTTTCATTGGACTTTCCATTGCTGATATTATCTACCGGTCGCAACTCCTGGCAGAAAGAGCAGCCTGAAATAAAGTGTCTTTCTCAAGGACATAACACATCACCTGGTCCGGGATTCAAACCCGCAACCTCACGATTGTGAATCCAATTCTCTATCCACTAAGCCACACGGGAATGATTTTTTGGCTAACTTCCAAATACAAAGTAAACATCTTCAATGTAGAAACATGTTAAGTGTAAATGAAGATATTATCAATTATTGAAACATAAATATAATAGTTGAATAGTTAATTATACCATGATCACAGCAGGAACAATATTCAGGAGAAATTTTTGTTTTAATTTAGAATACAGAAATCAATAAACAATATATTTCATTAAATAACTTTAGACATTCCAAAGATAATTATAAGTATATTCTCCAAAGTTTCTTTGTGAAAACAGGTTTTGTTTTAGGAAAAGTGGGTCATTAGTGATTAAAAGATGTTAAAAATGCACTTTACTAAATCGATATCGCAGGAAAGAATTTCATTGAGAAACCTGTCTGGAGTAAATGTTAATTCCTGTTATATTTATACAGAAAAACACCCAAAATTAACATTGGTGTGTTTCTATGTAAGCATATTGATTTCTAACATAAGCACAGTACTGAAAATCTAGAGAAGGGGACAGTTAATATTATCGAACCAAACAGTTGACTGGTACTTATTTTATCGATCACAAAAGTATGAATGACAAAGTCAATCTTGGCAAGATTCGAACACTACTGAAAATAATATCGTTCACGAGTTTTACTTGTAGTTCAAACGGCCAGACTTGTCACACTTTGTGTCATGGTGAATCGTTAAGCTGGGAGCTACGTTAAGGGTAAGGTGTCTGCGGCGTTGATCAACCAACTGGAGCACGAGCCGTTAATACCGCCAGAAGTCTAACACACATACACACATGCATATTTGGGTATGGCACCAAATCGAAACTTGTCTTTTCTCCAATCAATACATATCTTCGACTGTCTTCGACTGTCTTCAGTATATTTAGTATTTCTGTCAGTTCTTTGTTTTTCAAAGGTAGGTCATAATTACCTTCCTTCTCTCACGTACCTGTTTGACAGTTTCTGTCATATAATCAGTACCAACACTACCAATTAGGCCGGCTAGGGGACAGATCTCAGAGATGTGCATTACTAAACACCAAAGAATAACATTTTCATACATATTTGTATAATTAATTTAAATATATAATTATTTCCTGCAAGCAATAAATAAATCACTAAAGATATTCACTGTGTAGCAGAGTTGTGAAAATATCTAAAGCAATGGAGAGGGTTGTATTGTTATGATCTGTCGTATGATTTGGTGTGGGCGAGTGTAGACTCTTTAGTATAAAATGCAGGCTTGGTAATTTTCTTAGTGTGGTCAAAGTAAAAAATGCCAAAAACCAGGTTCGTCAGCTTACCAACTTGTATGTGGAAATTATTTTATTCGGGAGAATAGGAGGGGACATAAGTAGGAGAACGCGGCACAAATTGTAGAATTTGTCTTGGGTGATAAATACCCAGACATGCATTGTAAGGCTAGTCTTGAGAGCTAAACATTGTAGGGCTAGCCTAGGACGCTAAATACGCAGACACGTTGTAAAGCTAACCTAAGGCACTAAATACCATGATATATATTGTATGGTTAGCCTAGGGTACTAAATACCTAGGTACATATAGGACTAGTCTAGGGCTGCAAATACCCAGGCACACATTATGTGGTTAGCCTAACTCATTAAATACCCAGGGACATATTGTAGGGCTAGCCATTGGCGCTAAATACCCACTCACATATTATAGAACTAGCCAAAGGCACTAAATATCCAGACACACATTTTAGGGCTAGCCAAAGTTGCTAAATAACCAGGGGAGAGCTCCGTACATAATAATTTCATACGATGTCTTTCGTCTAAATGCTGGATGTCTAAAGCTGATCTGTTAGGAGTTGTGTGCAAAGATAAAACAGATACTTCATCGCAATTAATGTACATCATTGTTGTTCATTTCCAAGGCTTGTGTGTGTGTGTGCGCGCACGCTCATGTGTGTGTGTTTATGTATATGTGTATGTGTGTATATGTGTATGCCTGTGTCAGTGTTTAATGTATGTATATGATTGTGTACGTGTGGGGTTATGTGTGAGTATAGGCACCTTTGTGTGTGTATGTATGTATGTGATGTGTGTATATATGTGTATGTGAGTGTGTGAGTGTGTGAGGGTGCATGTGTTCCTTTTGTTATTTTCCTGTTAGTATTTCAAGAGACACAAATAAAACATTTTTAAAACAATGTTCTTAAACCCCACACTGCTCTGCTGATGCCTCTTGGATCGATAATCAATAAAATTATCAATAATCTATAAAGAAAATATTCTGTGGTCTCTGCTTGATATCTCTAGCTTACAGATGGAAGAAGAAAAAATATACTAATGAAAGTTGTCGAACTTACACTGAAGTCATCCATAATATATTAGTACTCTCTATAGTATAGTGGTACTGTCTATATTATAGTGGTACTGTCTATAGAATAGTGGTACTGTCTATAGTATAGTGGTACTGTCTATAGAATAGTGGTACTGTCTATATAGTCGTACTGTCTATTATATAGTGGTACTGTCTATAGTATAGTGGTACTGTCTATAATATAGTGGTACTGTATATAGTATAGTGGTGCTGTCTATAGTATAGTGGTACTGTCTATAATATAGTGGCACTGTCTATAGTATAGTGGTACTGTCTATAATATAGTGGCACTGTCTATAGTATAGTGGTACTGTCTATAGTACAGTGGTGTTGTCTATAATATAGTGGTACTGTCTATAATATAGTGGTGTTGTCTATAATATAGTGGTACTGTCTATAATATAGTGGTACTGTCTATAGTATAGTGGTACTGTCTAGAGCATAGTGGTACTGTCTACAATATAGTGGTTCTATCTATAGTATAGTGGTACTGACTATAGTATAGTGGTACTGTCTATAATATAGTGGTGTTGTCTATAATATAGTGGTACTGTCTATAGTATAGTGGTACTGTCTATAGTATAGTGGTACTGTCTATAATATAGTGGTAGTCTATAATATAGTGGTTCTGTCTATAGTATAGTGGTACTGTCTATAGTATAGTGGTACTGTCTATAATATAGTGATTCTATCTATAGTATAGTGGTACTGACTATAATATAATGGTACTGTCTATAATATAGTGGTGTTGTCTATAATATAGTGGTGCTGTTTATAATATAGTGTTGTCTATAGTATAGTGGTACTGTCTATAATATAGTGGTACTGTCTATAATGTGGTGGTACTGTCTATAATATTGTGGTACTGTCTATAATATAATGGTACTGTGTATAATATAGTGATGTTGTCTATAGTATAGTGGTAATGTCTATAATATAGTGGTACTGTCTATAGTATAGTGGTACTGTATATAGTATAGTGGTACTTTGTATAGTATAGTGGTACTGTCTATAATATAGTGGTTCTGTTGATAATATAGTAGTACTGTCTATAATATAGTGGTACTATGTATAGTATAGTGGTACTGTCTCTAATATAGTGGTACTGTCTATAGTATAGTGGTACTGTCTATAGTGGTACTGTCTAATATATAGTGGTACTTTCTATAATATAGTGTTACTGTCTATATAGTGGTACTGTCTATAATACAGTGGTACTGACTATAGTATAGTGGTTGTGTCTATAATATAGTAGTACTGTCTATAATATAGTGGTGTTGTCTATAGTATAGTGGTACTGTCTATAATATAGGGGTACAGTGTTGAATATGGTGGTGTTGTCTATAATATAGTGGTGCTGTCTATAGTGTAGTGGTACTGTATATAGTATAGTGGTACTGTCTATAATATAGTGGTACTGATTATCGTATAGTAGTACTGTCTATAATATAGTGGTACTGTCTATAGGATAGTGGTACTGTCTATAGTGGTACTGTCTATAGTATAGTGGTACTGTCAATAGTATAGTGGTGATGTCTATAATATTGTGGTATTGTCCATAATATAGTGGTACTGTCTATAGTATAGTGGTACTGTCTATAGTATATTGGTACTGTCTATAGTATAGTGGTACTGTCTATGGTATCGTGGTACTCTCTATAATATAGCGGTCCTGTCTATAGTATAGTGGTACTGTCTATGGTATAGTGGTACTGTCTATAATATAATGGTACTGTTTATAGTATAGGGGTACTGTCTATAATATAGTGGTACTGTCTATAGTACATTATAGACAATATAGTGGTGCTGTCTATACTATATTATAGACAACACCACTATACTATAGACAGTACCACTATATAATAGACAGTACAACTATTTTGAAGAGAGTACCACTATATTATAGGCAGCAGCACTATATTATGGACAACACCACTATACTATAGACAGTACCACTATATAATAGACAGTACCACTATAATATAGACAGTACCACTATACTATAGACAGTACCACTATACTATAGACAGTACCACTATATTATAGACAGTAGCACTATATTATAGACAGTACCATTATATTACAGACAGTACCACTATACTATAGACAGTACCACTATACTATAGACAGTACCACTATATTACAGACAGTACACTATATTATAGACAGTACCACTATATTATAGACAGTAGGACTATACTACAGACAGTACCACTATACTATAGAGAGTACCACTATATTATAGACATTATCACTATATAATAGACAGTACCACTATATTATAGACACCACCACTATACTATAGACAACACCACTATACTATAGACAGTACCACTATACTATAGACAGAACCACTATACTATAGAGAGTACCACTATACTATAGACAACGCCACTATATTCTAGTCAGTACCACTATATTATAGAGAGTACAACAATATTATAGACAGCACCACTATATTATAGACAGTACCACTATACTATAGACAACGCCACTATATTCTAGTCAGTACCACTATATTATAGAGAGTACCACTATACTATAGACACTACCACTATACTATAGACAGTACCACTACACTATAGACAGTACCACTATACTATAGAGAGTACCACTATACTATATACAGTACCACTATATTATAGACAGCACCACTATATTATAGACAGTACCACTATATTATAGACAGTACCACTATACTATAGATAGTACCACTATACTATAGACAGTACCACTATATTATAGACAGTACCACTATATTATAGATAGTACCATTATACTATAGACAGTACCACTATACTCTAGACAACGCCACTATACTATATACAGTACCACTATATTATAGACAGCACCACTATATTATAGACAGTACCACTATATTATAGACAGTACCACTATACCATAGACAGTACCACTATACTATAGACAGTACCACTATATTATAGACAGTACCACTATATTATATACAGTACCATTATATTATAGACAGTACCTCTATACTATAGACTGTACCACTATACTATAGACTGCAAAACTATATTATAGACAGTACCACTATATTATGGACAGTAGCACTATATTATAGAGAGTAATGCTATATTATAGACAACACATCTATACTATAGACAACACCACTATACTGTACACAGTACCACTATACTATAGGCAGTACCACTATACTATAGACAGTACCACTATATTATAAACAGTACCACTATATTATAGGCAGTAGCACTATAGTATAGACAGTTCCAATATACTATAGACAACACCACTATACAATAGACAACACAACTATACTATGGACAGTATCACTATAGTATAGACAGTACCACTATATTATAAACAGTACCACTATATTATAGACGGTACCACTATATTACACACCGTACCACTATATTATAGACAACACCACTATACTATAGACAGCACCACTATACTATATACAGTACCACTATACTATATACAGTACCACTATATTATAGACAGTACCAGTATACTATAGACAGTACGACTATACTATACACAACATCAGTATATTATAGACATTACCATTATATTATAGACAGTACCACTATGCTATAGACAACACCACTATACTATAGACAACACCACTATATTATAGACAATACCACTATACTATAGACAACACCACTATACTGTAGACTGTACCACTATACTATAGACAGTACCAGTATACTATAGACAGTACCAGTATATTATAAACAGTTCCACTATATTATAGACAGTACCAATATACTATAGACAGTACCACTATACTATAGACAACACCACTATACTATAAACAGTACCACTATATTATAGAGAGCACCACTATACTATAGAGTGTACAACTATATTATAGACAGTAGCACTATAGTATAGACAGTTCCACTATACTATAGACAACACCACTATACAATAGACAACACAACTATACTATAGATAGTATCACTGTATTATGGACAACACCACTACTATAGAGAGTACCACTATATTATAGACAGTACCACTATACTATAGACAGTAGCACTATACTATAGACAGAACCATTATATTATAGATGGTACCACTATATTATAGACAGTACCACTATGCTATAGACGGTATCACTATATTATAGACAGTACCACTATATTATAGACAGTACCATTATACTATAGACATACCACTATATTATAGACAACACCACTATACTATAGACAACACCACTATACTATAGAGAGTACCACTATACTATAGACAGTACCATTATATTATAGACGGTACCACTATATTATAGACAGTACCACTATGCTATAGACAGTACCACTATATTATAGACAGTACAACTATAATATAGACAGTACCATTATACTATCGACAGTACCACTATATTATAGACACTACCACTATACTATACACAATACCACTATACTATAGACAGTACCACTATACCATAGACAGTGCCACTATACTATATACTGTACCACAATACTATAGACAGTACCACTATATTATAGACTGTACAACTATATTAAAGACAGCACCACTATAGAATAGAGAGTACCACTATATTATAGACAGTATCACTACATTATAGACAGTACCACTATATTATAGACAGCACCACTATATTTTAGACAGTACCACTATACTATAGACTGTACCACTATACTATAGACAGTACCATTATACTATAGACAGTACCACTATATTATAGACTGTACCACTTTACTATAGACAGTACCACTATATTATAGACAGTACCACTATATTATAGACAGTACCACTATATTTTAGACAGTACCACTATACTATAGACAGTACCACTATATTAGAGACAGTACCACTACACTATAAACAGTACCACTATATTATAGACAGTACTACTATATTATAAACAATACCACTATATTATAGATAGTACCACTATACTATAGATAATACCACTATACTTTAGACAGTACCACTATATTATAGACAGTACTACTATATTATAAGCAGTACCACTATATTATAGATAGTACCACTATACTATAGATAATACCACTATACTTTAGACAGTACCACTATACTATAGACAACATCACTATATTATACACAGTACCATTATATTATAGACAGTACCACTATATTTTAGACAGTACTACTACACTATAGACATCACCACTATATTATACACAGTACCACTATAATATAGAGAGTACCACCATATTATAGACAGTACCACTATATTATAGACAACACCACTATATTATAGACAGTACCACTATATAATAGATAGTACAACTATATTATAGACAGTGCCATTATATTATAGACAGTACCTCTATAATATAGACAGTACCACTATACTATAGACAGTACCACTATACTATAGACAGTAACACTATACTATAGACTGTACCACTATACTATAGACAGTACCACTATATTATAGACAGTACAACTATATTAATGACAGCACCACTATACTATAGACAATACAACTATATTATAGACAGTACCACTATACTATAGACAGTACCACTATACTATAGACAGTACCACTATATTATAGACAGTACAACTATATTATAGGCAGCACCACTATATTATAGACAATTCCACTATATTATAGACAACACCTCTATACTATAGACAGCACCACTATACTATATACAGTAGCACTATATTATAGACAGTACCATTGTACTATAGACAGTACCACTATACTATAGACAGTACCATTATACTATAGACAGTACCACTATATTATAGAGAGTACCACTATATTATAGACAGTTGGTACTGTCTATAATATAGTGGTACTGTCTATAATATAGTGGTACTGTCTATAGTATAGTGGTGCTGTCTATAATATTGTGGCACTGTCTATTATATAGTGTTACTGTCTATTATATAGTGTTACTGTCTATAATATAGTGGTACTGTCTATAGTATAGTGGTACTCTCTATAGTATAGTGGTACTGTCTATTATATAGTGTTACTGTCTATAGTATAGTGGTGTTGTCTATAATATAGTGGCACTGTCTATTATATAGTAGTACTGTCTATAGTATAGTGGTGTTGTCTATAATATAGTATACACAGCACCACTATATTGTCTGTAATGTACTATAGACAGTACCACTATATTATAGACAGTACCACTCTATTAGAGACAGTGCCACTATATTATAGACAGTACCACTATACTATAGACAGTACCACTATATTATAGACAGTACCACTATATTATAGACAGTACCACTATACTATAGACAGTACCACTATATTATAGACAGTTCCACTATATTATAGACAGTACCACTATACTATAGACAGTACCATTATATTATAGACAAGACCACTATATTATAGACAAGACCACTATATTATAGACACTATATTATAGACCGTACCACTATATTATAGACATTACTACTATACTATAGACAGTAGCACTATACTATATACAGTACCTCTATATTATAGACAGTACCACTATATTATAGAAATTAACACTATACTATAGACAGTACCACTACACTATAGACAGTACCACTATACTATATATTAAACAGTACCACTATATTATAGACAGTACCACTATACTATAGACAGTAACACTATATAATATACAGTGCCACAATATTATAGACAGCACCACTATACTATAGACAGTACCACACTATTATAGATAGTATAATTATAGTGGTACCCTATAGTGGTACTGTCTATAATATAGTGGTGCTGTCTATAGTATAGTGGTACTATCTATAATATAGTGGTGTTGTCTATAATATAGTGGTACTGTCTATCGTATAGTGGTAATGTCTATAGTATAGTGGTACTGTCTATAATATAGTGGTACTCTCTATAGTACAGTGGTACTCTCTATAATATAGTGGTACTGTCTATAGTAGTGGTGCTGTCTATAGTATAATGGCACTGTCTATAGTATAGTGGTACTGTCTATAGTATAGTGTTGTTGTCTATAATATAGTGGTTCTGTCTATAGTATAGTGGTACTGTCTATAATATAGTGGTACTGTCTATAATATAGTGGTACTGTCTATTATATAGTGGCACTGTCTATAATATAGTGCTACTGTCTATAGTATAGTGGTACTGTCTATAGTATAGAGGTACTCTCTATAATATAGTGGTACTGTCTATAATATAGTGGTGCTGTCTATAGTATACTTGTACTGTCTATAGTATAGTGGTACTGTCTATAATATGATGGTACTGTCTATAATATAGTGGTACTGTCTATAATATAGTGGTTCTGTCTATAGTAGTGGTGCTGTCTATAATATAGTGGTACAGTCTAAAATATAGAGCTACTGTCTGTAATATAGTGGTACTGTCTATAGTATAGTGGTGCTGTTTATAGTATAGTGGTACTCTCTATGGTATCGTGGTACTCTCTATAATATAGCGGTCCTGTCTATAGTATAGTGGTACTGTCTATAATATAGTGGAACTGTCTATAATATAGTGGTACTGTTTATAGTATAGTGGTACTGTCTATAATATAGTGGTACTGTGTATAATATTGTGGTACTGTCTATAGTATAGTGGCGCTGTCTATAGTGTAGTGGTACTGTCTATAGTATAGTGGTACTGTCTATAATATAGTGGTACTGTGTATAATATTGTGGTACTGTCTATAGTATAGTGGTACTGTCTAAAGTATAGTGGTGCTGTCTATAGTATAGTGGTACTGTCTATAATATAGTGGTACTGTCTATAGTATAGTGGTACTGTCTATAATATAGTGGTATTGTGTATAGTAGTGGTGCTGTCTATATTATAGTGTTACTATATATAGTATAGTGGTACTGTATACAGTATAGTGGTGTTGTCTATAATATAGTGGTAGTGTCTATAGTATAGTGGTGTTGTCGATAATTTAGTGGTGCTGTCTATAGTATAGTGGTACTGTCTATAGTATAGTGGTACTGTACATAATATAGTGGTACTGTCTATAATATAGTGCTACTGTCTATAGTATAGTGACGTTGTCTATAATATAGTGGTGCTGTCTATAGTATAGTGGTACTGTCTATTGTATAGTGCTACTGTCTATAATATAGTGATGTTGTCTATAATAGTGGTGTGGTGTGGTGCGTAACTTAGTGATGTTGTTTGGAACTTAGTACTGTTGTGTGTAATATAGTATTGTTGTCTGTAACATAGTATTGTTGTATGTAACATAGTAGTGTCGTCTATAACATACTACTGTTGTCTATAACATAGTACAGTTGTCTGAAATATAGTATTGTTGTGTTTAACATAGTACTGTAGTCTATACCATATTAGTGTCTTCTATAACATAGTACTGTTGTCTGTAACATAGTAGTGTCGTGTGTAACATAGTGATGTTATGTGTAACATAGTACTGTCGTCTATAATGTTAGTGAATGTAACATAGTGATGTTGCGTGTAACATAGTACTGCCGTTCTCTAATGGTAGTGAATGTCACTTAGTAGTGTTGTGTGTAACGAATTGTTGTGCTGGTGAAATCTTAATTGAAGTTGTCAACAGACATTCACTAAAAGTAACCAGAGAGCATTCTATTTATCTTCTATAGACGTCCATTTCTTGGCTTTCAACGATCAAAACAAAGAGAAGGTAAATCAATATTTTATTATTAGAAAATATCCCAGGGGTGCCTTCTGCATGAAAAAAACATATCATTGTTTCTTCGCAATTTCGACGATGCGCTTTTAATTTTTCGATCAACTGAATGTCTGGCTCGTCAATTAACATGTAAGTAGCTGAGTATTCCACAAACACCTGTGTCCTTATCGTAATTCTCAGACAGAATCATTGTTACACAATATGTAACGAGGCTAAACCTTTGAACTACAGGTACATTTCATTGTGTATTATGGTGTAAGTGGCTGAGCATTGCACAAACACGTGTACCTTTAATGTAGTTCCCAACCCGAATAAACGTGACACAATCTGTGATAAGGCTTGAGTTTGAATTATATGTACAACCCATACGACGGGCTTCTACACAGTTTCAATCCACGAAATATTTCTCTCAAGGCTTGGCTCAACCCAAGACTAGTAAAGACATTTGCCTAAGGTGCCATTGTGTGGGATTGAACCCGGTACCTCATGATTATAAAATTAACTTCTTAACCATGTCTGCGTTCACGTGAACAACATATAGTAATGTGCAGGTTAACATACATAGAGGCGCTGTATTGACATACGGCGTTTCTTGGGTATTTTAAGCCTGGCGGAGCCCATCCCTCTCCAGGCCTGTGCACAGCAGATTTTCTTTCAGAGAGAGGAAGAATCGATCCTAGTACATTTTTTTATCGACCTCAAAAGGAGGAAAAGCAAAGTTGACCTCGGCGGGATTTGAATTCAGAGTGCTGAGAGCCGGAACGAATACCATAAAGCATTCTATCCGCCGTTCTAACGACTCTGCCAATTCGCCGCCTAAACATACATAATACGATGACCAAAAAATAATTGTTTCTACTTTAGGCACAAGGCCAGAAATTACCCAGTGCATTACTGGTACTTTATTTTATCGACCTTGTAAGGATGAAAGGCAAAGTCAACCTCAGCGGGATTTGAACTCAGATGACCAAAAAATAATGCTAATTAATTATAATTCTACTTAGCAGAAAATCCATTGGTGTTTGTAATAATTCTTGTGAAGTAAAGCAAGGGAGAGGATTCCAGGATTCTGTTATGTTTGTTCCAC
>OZ024741.1:204197589-204212589 GCA_964016885.1 Eledone cirrhosa
TTGTCTAAAAAGTAAAAGAATACATTTCACAAATTCATATAATTTAATTCCATTTGTTGGAGTCTATTATATTATATAGTTGCGTGCAATGTTGTTACAGTTGTCTAGTGTAACAATTGTCACAGTATATGAAGGTGTTTTATATGTATCTATGTATATGTATATATATATATATATCTATGTATAAGTATATGTGTATATATATATACACATAACACCAATCAAACCCCTTTTATAGCTCTGACGAATCCTACGGTTACGCAAGGAAGAAACATTGTAAGCCAATAAAAATCTTTTGATGTTGTAGACGCTCTTGTGTTCTTTTTCATATATACGGCTCTGCTCCAAAGCGTAGAGCTAATTATTATGCTGCCAATACCTTAATGGGACACGGGTATACAATACCTAACTCCTATTAATCTAAGTATTTATATATATATATATATATATATATATATATATATATATATATATATATATATATATATATATATATATATATATATATAAGTATGTACACGTACATACATATATGTATACAGACGTACAGTAGTATGTATATATATATACATACATGCACACATATATATATATATGTACGTATGGATTCACCGAACATTTATTATAATGCTCGGTGTGTTTGTAAACAAACATCCCGTATTAAGCCGTAGTGTCTAGCAACCATCGTTGCTCGTTTGTTCAACACTGACAAAGGAACGCTGTACTAGTTTCAAGCTTATTAGCTATCGTCAGCAACGTATACCTTCCTGCCAGATGATTGAACGTCTGAAAGTATATACTTTCCTTATGCACATTAACGGCTGAGCAGCCTAATTTGCATATCAAGTGGGTTAATCGGCCGGGTGCACCGAAAGCGATAAACGGAAAAAATGAAACGAAATTTCATTTCCCACGCTTAGTACGACTGTTACTTAAATATAAGTATGTATACGTACATATATATATGTATACAGACGTACAGTAGTATGTATATATATATACATATATGCACACATATATACATGTACGTATGGATTCACCAAACATTTGTTTACAAACACACCGAGCATTATAATAAATGTTCGGTGAATCTAAACGTACATGTATATAGGTGTGCATGTATGTATATATATATAACAGTCGTACTAAGAGTGGGAAATGAAATTTCGTTTCATTTTTTCCGTTTAACGTTTTCGGTGCACCCGGCCGTTTAACCCACTTGATATGCAAATTAGGTTGCTCAGCCGTTAATGTGCATAAGGAAAGTATATACTTTCAGACGTTCAATCATCTGGCAGGAAGGTATACGTTGCTGACGATAGCTAATAAGCTTGAAACTAGTACAGTAGTACAGCGTTCCTTTGTCAGTGTTGAACAAACGAGCAACGATGGTTGCTAGACACTACGGCTTAATACGGGATGTTTGTTTACAAACACACCGAGCATTATAATAAATGTTTGGTGAATCCATACGTACATGTATATATGTGTGCATGTATGTATATATATATGCATACTACTGTACGTCTGTATACATATATGTATGTACGTGTACATACTTATATTTAAGTAACAGCCGTACTAAGATTGGGAAATGAAATTTCGTTTCATTTTTCCGTATATATATATATATATATATATATATATATTCCGTATATATATATATATATATATATATATATATATATATATATATATATATATATATATATATATATATATATATATATATATATATATATATATATAAGTGCCTATAATGCATATAAATGTAAAAAAAAAAACATGAATATACCACCAATACATCAAACTAACCATAATACTAAAATAAACCACAGCAAACCACCATCTCATTCACATACAACAAGTCGAGAAAATTCCACACCTAATTTGACTAATTCCCCTGATATAACATTCACGAAATGTTGTAACTGTAGAAACAAAGCAAATTGCCCGTTAAACGGAAATTGCCTTATTAATAACATAGTATATAAATGTAAAATTAACACTAAGGACTCAACTTATTCTTATATAGGAGCTACTTCTAACCAATTTAAAGTAAAATTTAATACCCACAAACAGTTTTTAAAATGCCGCATTAGCTAATACAACATCCTTAGCTGAAATAATTAATAATTATAGAAAAAAGAATATCGATTATATCCTGACCTGGAGTGTGCTCAAAAGGGCCAGCCCTTATCAAAATAATAGGTATGAATGTAGATTATGTTCCCAGGAACTTTTTGAAATAATGAAATCTAAGGATATCCTATTAAATAAGCGACAAGAATTAATTATATCATGTAATCATAGAATTAGAAGAACTTTTAAATATTAAAAACCTAATTAATATACACTTATATTTTATAAATTATTATAATAAATTTTTTTTTTTTTTTTTAAAATTAGTTAACCTATAATTAATATTCTACTACTAATGAACTGCATAATTTTATTTCCCTTTTACAGCTATCTTTTCCTAAAATTTATACCAATAAGTATACATATAAACTATTTTAATTTCAGGTTATGAATCTATATTCCTTGTAATCTATATAAGTTTGTTATTTCTCACTAATACATTTATCCCCCCCCCCACATTTTTTTCCCTTCGTTTTTAACAACACTCTTTAATTACTTCTAACTCTTATTTATCATATCTATATGAATTAATATAAATTTATCCATATAAATATACCTATCAATTAAATTAATTTATTTTTTTTTATAGATCTAAATTCCTTGTTTTAAATAAGATTGATATTTTTCACTAACACATTTATCGTAAAATTTTATTCTCCTTAGATTACATTAACATTATTCTTTAATAACATCAAATGTTCGTGTACCTTTAACCGGCTTGACCTATTTTCATCCCCAAAGTAATATTTTCATTCAAAATACTCTTTCCATTCAAAACTGAAGTCTGCTTTCCTCTACCCCTAAATTTAATTTCTACTACTACTATTCTATCAACTTGACCACTTACTACCTTTCTATTGGTCAATTCAAAACCTGTTCCCAAACAGACCTATTGTATTAAATCTTTGTTGGGTTTTTTTCAATAAACAAATATCATTATTTCTGAAGACAGCATATGTAGGTATGTATATTCCCTCTGATAGTTTGTAAAAATTTTACATAGATCTATATGATATACATACCAACGCACACATATATATCCTAGAAACGATCGTAAAATGATGAATTTTTTAATATAAAGAACTGCTTCTTTGTTTTTATTCATTATTTTTATTAATTTATATATATATATATAGTTTTGCAAGAGACCGAGGTAGAGTTTTAATATTAATTTTATTAAGGCTAGATAGTGAGTCTTGTTACTCTGGAGTTAGGTTATCATAGGGTCATCAGATGAGATTGTTCTTGTCTACTGATCCAGGCGAAACTGTGTTAACAAGACTCACTATTTAGCTTAAATAAAATGAATATATATATATATATGTGTGTGTGTGTGTGTAGAAGATGAGTAATATTGTAGAACAATAAAACTATGCATATATCCGATAAGTAGCACTCAACAGTTGGTAGAACAGGAGTATATATTAAATATATATATATATTAAATATATATATATATATATATATATATATATATATATATATATATATATATATATATATATATATATATATATATATATATAAAGGAGGAGGTTAGTTCACTTGAAGCATTGTGTAATGAGGTATAAACGTTTGAATATGTATAATAAAGCCAAAACAATGCAGGTATGGACATAGAAAAAAGAATGCAATTGCAAAAGATATTGTTGACAAATCGTCTTTTACCTTAGATTTATTTAAATGTCCTTAATTTTCGAGATAATATCTCTTCTTCAGAGGGAAATAAAGGTCTCAAACCAGCCTTCTAAATATCTAGATACTAATACTATCTCTAAGGATGCCGCCACGATACAAAAATTCGTACGAGCATTTATGTAGTTTGCACTAGAATTTTTGTATCGTGGCGGCACCCTTAGAGATAGTATTAGTATTCTTTTTCGGGATTCTGAATTATTATTTCGTATTAGTTTATTTTTTTTGTACTGGGTGGTTGCTGGCCTTGTGCCTGGGGTAGAAACCTTTATTTCGTACTGGTCTCGGGACTCTGAATTATTATTTCGTGGTAGTTTCTTTAGTATTTTGGCCCCCCACTTGTTGACCCGTCACCGTAAGATATACTCGGTTGATTACTTATACCTCTTAAAAGGGTCTCATTATAATTCCGTCCCACCTAGTAAACCTTTCTTTAGTCTAGCAGTACCAGTGAGAGACTTGATAGCTGTCCTTAGGTTATAGTAACCAGAAATTGTTTTTTTTTTTACATTTAATTGTTTTTTAACACTCTTGGTATTTTTCTATATATTTACCCCATATTGTTTTACTTATTGTTTCGACTTCCTCCCCCTCGCCCTCCCTAGTATCATCTTTGACCTCCTGCCCAACTGTAGTTGGCACTATCAACGCACGACTTGGTTTCCTCCACCCCCCTCTCCCTCTTTCTTCTACTGGCAGGTTCAGCTACCCCTTCCCTCCACAAATTGCCATGATAGAATTATTATGTCTCAACAACAAACTTTTGACCAATCCTTGTGACAATCACTTTTACCATATATGGAATTACCCCCTGAGAAGCTCGGCTATTCATATACCAGGATAAAAATGTTCATTTAGTCCAGAATTAGCCGTCGAAACGGCTTGAGCTCAGCCGTCGGGGTCCTACTCGTTCCTATTACCCACTCTACTACCCTAAGTATTGAGTACTTTGGTGCGTTATGGTCCACCTGGTTCCTTACCACATTTCCTTCGTTATATATATATATATATATAAATTATTAAAAAAATAATGAATAAACAAAGAAACAGTTCCTTATATTAAACAAAAAAAGTTCATTATTTTACGATCGTTTCTAGGACATATATGTGTTAGAATTGGTATGCATATTCAAAAGATCTATGTACAAAATTATACAAACTATCAGAGGGAATATACATACCTTCACATATATATGCTGTCTTCAGAAATAATGATGCTTGTTTATTGATAATAACAACAATTCAATACAATAGGTCTGTTTGGGAACAGATTTTGAATAGACCAATGAAATAGAGATTGAGATACATAAAAATCTATCAAGAAAATACAGTTAGGTGTGTATATATGTATGTAAATACGCTCACAGATGTGCATAAATGTGTATGCTCATATGTATACGTATAGTGAAAAAGTGTATGTAAATATAAAATTTAGGGCTAATGTATCTGTATGTCTGTAATCAACAGACGGAATAGATACATCATAAGTATATGAATATTGAGGCGCTCACATAAACACGCCCACACACACTTACATTTAGATGCGGAAGTAAAAGAGGTAAGGGAGTATAGTAATTAAAGGAAAGTGTCAATCTCGACATACTTATAAAAATGTATCAATAAATTAGAAATAAAAATTTTTTTATATAGAAGGAAAAAACTCAAGAAAAGAAGACAAAAAAAAAACAAAAAAAAAGACAAAAAAATGAGGGGGTGGTACATATATACACAGACACGCATGTCTCACAAAAGAAACATAAAAAAATATAAAAGAGAGACATAAAGTGTCATTGGTCTATTCAAAATCTGTTCCCAAACAGACCTATTGTATTGAATTGTTGTTATTATCAATAAACAAGCATCATTATTTCTGAAGACAGCATATATATGTGAAGGTATGTATATTCCCTCTGATAGTTTGTATAATTTTGTACATAGATCTTTTGAATATGCATACCAATTCTAACACATATATGTCCTAGAAACGATCGTAAAATAATGAACTTTTTTTGTTTAATATAAGGAACTGTTTCTTTGTTTATTCATTATTTTTTTAATAATTTATCTTGACTCTGTTTTCCGTTTATCTTTCACCGAAAGTGATTTTTGAATGCATCTCTTCTTTTCATGATATCCGGATTACATTGAGTTCTTCATACGGATTGGACACTACCGTAAACTTTTGGTAGATTTATCTACATATATATATATATATATATATATATATATATATATATATATATATATATATATATATATATATATATAAAATTAGAATTGGTGCTTTGAAATAGCGATATATATATGAATGTATATATAGTGTATTTTGCAATACACTGTATGCTTAATTAAAAGCATTTTGAAGACTTTACGCTATTGTTTTAGAGTAGTGACAGTCTCACTTCCTTTAAATTTTCAGCAAACAGGGGAGATAAAGCTGACAGAGCTCTGTTTCGTACTTTTTGGTACTTATCAAAGCTAAGTACTCCACATGTAAGTATGTATGTATACGTACATACATATATGTATACAGACGTACAGTAGTATGTATATATATACAAACATGCACACATATATATATGTACGTATGGGTTTACCGAACATTTATTATAATGTTCGGTTTGTTTGTAAACAAACAAACAGCCCGAATTACGCCGTACAGTGTTCAGGCAACCATCGTCGCCTTTTTGTTCAACACTGACACAGGAACGATGTACTAGTTTCAAGCTTATTAGCTATCGTCAGCATCGTATACCATCCTGCCAGATGATTGAACGTCTGAAAGTATATACTTTCTTTATGCATATTAACGGCTGAGCAGCCTAATTTGTATATCGAGTGAGTTAGTCGGCCGGGCGCACCGAAAACGATAAATGGAAAAGAATGAAACGAAATTTCATTTCTCACTCTTAGTACGGCTGATACTTAAATATATGTATGTATACGTACATACATATATGTATACAGACGTACAGTAGCATGTATATATATATATACATACATGCACACACATATATATGTACGTATGGGTTTACCGAACATTTATTATAATGTTCGGTTTGTTTGTAAACAAACAAACAGCCCGAATTACGCCGTACAGTGTTCATAAATATATATATATATATATATGTGTGTGTGTGTGTGTGTGTGTGTGTGTGTGTGTGTGTGTGTGTGTGTGTGTGTGTGTGTGTGTGTGTATACATATATATATAGAGATATACATACATATACTATTTTTAAAATCACGTGGGACATATACAGGAAACAGAAAACTCAAAAGCACATGGACAATTCTCGCTCGTCAGCTCGCGCCTGAGAATCATTATAGTTTCGGATGCTTCCAATATATATATATGCTTCAATCGGTAAACAAATATTCAGATTCATATGCTGTGTTACTGGTTTTATATGTATATATGTTTATATTGTAACGATCTCTTCAGGACTAGAACTGTTTGGTTCGTTTCAAATCATCAGAAATTATGTATTAAATTATATATTTAACTGGGGTGTCTTCTCGATCCCCTCAGAAAACCATCTTAAGTTGAGTGAAGCAACGCGAAATATAATATCTTGCTCAAGGATACAATGCGCCGCCTGGTCCGAGAATCGAACCCATGGCTTTAAGATCGTGAACCGAATAGCCTAAACACTAAGCCACACAATATATATATATATATATGTGTGTGTTTGTATGTATAGTTGATAACATTAAATATCAGTTGAATGAGACGGATAAAATACTCCTGGAAATGTAAAAAATAGACAGAGCTGTGAGCATACGAGAGATTCATAGTTTGATTCCAGCAGGTATCCCTGTCCATTATTTTTCATCTCCAGGGCTATTTTACCCAACTTTTATTCAACTATTTATAGTTTTTCGCGTTGTGGCTAAAACATTTTCAAAATTTCAAACTTCCCCTATGCTTCAACCGAGCTCATGGATGCTCGTGATCTACATTTGGGTCTCCTCCCAGTTGGTTTTACCCATAAAATCTGTTCAGCGATTCTTTCCTTAGAAATTCTAACCACATATCCATAGTACCGGAGCTGTGATCTCTCGATTTGGAGAAGTAGCGGATCTACCTGGAGAGACTTCTTGATCTCCAAGCTACATATCCTATCGAATAACAGATGTTTTAATAAATTTATTCCAAAAATATTATTGCTAAAAGCCTTTCTTCAAACTCTTCTATTTTTCAATATTGCACTTTCGTTGTTGCTGTTGTTGGCTCTAGGTCAACTCTTTTTGGGTAAATGCATGATCAGAGCGTTTTATCTATAACCACCCCATTTTATTTTCAGACAACACATTCTGTCATATCCGAATTATTTGGGGGAATTTTTTAAAGGCGTTAGGGTGTAGTTTGAGAAGGATTATGCTGCTGTTTTTAGCAATCGAGTGACCTCAAGGAGCTTTTCTCATGACTGTGGTGTTACGAAAGTAAAAAAACACTAGTCTATATACAACACAATACTTTATGTTATCTCTCATCAAGTTCTCAATTCAAATATTACCGGAATCAACATTGACCCCATCGTTCCAGGATCGATAAAAGAAGTACCTAGTATGTAGTCGATTCTATTCAAATGACTGTAATCTTTATCTACACAATGTAAGAAATTAATAATTTAATCACTTCCTAAAAGAGGGAATGACATCGCACATGGCCTTAGGAGATTCAGCGTGACACAGTGTGTGACAAGGCTGGTCCTTGGAATTACAGCTACTACTTATTTTTGTCAGCTGGGTGGAATGGAGCAACGTGAAATAAAATGTCTTGCTCAAGGACACGACACGTAGCCGAGAATCAAACTCGCAAACCTATGATGGTCAGTCGCACACCCTAGCTACTAAGCCACCCAACTTTACAACCACAAACACTTTATAATCATACACACATACATATACTTCTAAACACATAAGCGTACTTCTGACAACACACACCGACTTGTAAACACATACACGCGTACTTATAAACACCATATACCTACTTCTAAACATATATACCTCTACTTCTAAATGTATATACACCTACTGCTAAACACGTACGCACCTACTTCTAGACATGTACACACCTACTTCTAAATCATACACACCTACTGCTAAACATGTACACACCTACTTCTAAATATGCACACACGTACTTCTAAACACATACACACCTACTTGTAACCCCGTATACACTAACGTCTAAACACATACACCTACTTTTAACCACATACAAACGCACTTCTAAATACACACACACCAGTCAGATCTGGCACTCAAAAGGTCTTGTACTCAAGAGGTTTGATAACCAGTCAGATCTGGTACTTAAAAGGTTTGGAAACCATTCAGATATGGTACTTAAAAGGTTTGGTTAACAGTCAGATCTGGTACTCAAGAGGTTTGATAACCAGTCAGATCTGGTACTCAAGAGGTTTGATAGCCAGTCGGATCTGGTACTCAAGAGGTTTGATAACCAGTCGGATCTGGTACTCAAGAGCTTTGATAACCAGTCAGATCTGGTACTTAAAATGTTTGCTAATCAGTCAGATCTGGTACTAAAGAGGTTCGATAATGAGTTAGCTGTTGTACCCAAATGGACCGATAATCTGTTACTCAAGAGGTCTGGCAACCAACCAGATCTGTTACTCGGGAGATCTGTCAAGCAGCCAGATCTGGTAACCAGTTGGATTTGGTACTCAAGAAGTTTTCCAATCAGTCAGATCTAGTATTCAAGGAGCATGGTAACCACTTGGATCTGGTACTCAAGGGGTATGGTAACTATTCAGATTTGGTACTCGGTTAGATATGGTGCTCAAAGGGTCTGTTAAGCTGTAATGAATATCGTTTTCAAAGATCGTGTTAGCGATAAATCATTAAATTATGGCAGATAGCATACTAAAAATATTTTCAAAGAGAGAATATTTTTAATAGCTTTAGTGTGTGTGTGTGTGGGGGGGGGGGGGGGGGGGGCTATAAAAAAACTGATCGAACAATCAATAAAATATTATTGCAGATAAAATGTTAATATTTTAAAGTATTTGTATGAACAATGAACAAATATTTCAATTCTGAATAAAACTGCCAATCATATTGATTTCTGACATTGGAATGAAGCTAAAAATATTTAAGGAATGGAAAAGTTAACTGATTCCACCCTGTGTATAACTAACACTTATTTTATTGTCCCAGTGTATAACTAGTAGTTATTTTATCAACTCAGAACGTATGAAAGACAAATTCGACAAAGGAGGAAATATAGTGGGATGGACGTAAATAGCGAACGGCATTTTATATGGTGAGTACTCTATCTTGTCTTTCACTCAACTGACTTTAACTACCCTCGTTGAAGTAGTCATGTAATAGCCTAGAGGTCAACCGTGATTCAAATGGAGAGACAGTAATATGGTTTCAATTTCCGACTGAACCAAATTCCTTTGCAGCATTAATTGGACCGGTGTTACTTTCTTTACTCCGAAGAAGACATGAGTCATACAATTTAATTAGCCTTTCAGCTCTTTTGATACCAAACTGCCTGAAACCTTTGGTTCAATGATTCACAACTGCTTGTTTTAAAGAACTTATATTTATCTAAAACATTCCAGTGTAGTTTAATGTGAGAACCTTTGTTAATGTATGTTCTAAACACCTGTACACTCCATAAAGTTGTTGGTACTAAGAAAGGCATCCAGTCGGAGAAAACATGCAAAAACGGTTGAGAGGACTCATCAGTTGTGTCAAGAACACGGCAACCTCCCATACATTGGTGCCATAAAAATGCACCCAATACACTTTGTAAAGTGCGGAAATGTATGTAAGGTGGTATTTCTGTTGCTGATAATATCTGCCAATCAAACCTCCAGGAAGACGAAGCAACGTGAAATAGTTTTGCTGAAAAACACAACCCGTGCAGTCCAGGATTCAAACCCATACCTTAATCACAAGGCCACACCTTCACTTTTATTATGTACTAGCAGTGGTACCCGGCGTTGCACGGGATGAGGTATTTTGGAACGCGGGCCGCCAACAGATCTAATCGTGGAAAAACTGCATGCCTGGACAATATGTAAAGAAAATAAACCGAATACTCTGATGGCTGGATAATCTTTAAGATTTTCCTCGATGAAGCAGGAAAAATGCAGGTTTTCACCTAATGCGAGCCATAGGGGATCAAGAAAATGGATTTTTTTTATGTGCATAATATGCCTTGAAATTTCAGGAAAATCGGCTAGACGTAACGCCTCAAAAAAGCCCTAAAAAGCTGAAAAAAATGAAGTTTTTCACCTAGGCCATAAAAAAAAGTTGGATTTTCTTTGCTCACGGTATGAAGAAGAGATTGACTAATACATAGTTACAATTTCAAGGAAATCGGTCTGACGTAACGCCACAAAAAAAAACTAAAAAGCTGAAAAAACGCAGTTTTTCACCTAGGGGATCAAAAAGTCGAACATAAGTATACTTGTAAAGTTTGAAAAAATCGGTTGGGTACTTCTCGAGTTTTAGGGATTCAAACTCACAGACACACACACACACAGACAGACATCCTCAGTTTTATATTTATAGATAATTGTTTCTAGTTTAGGCACAAGGCCAGCAATTACCCAGTACATTACTGGTACTTTATTTTATCGACCCCGTAAGGATGAAAGGCAAAGTTAACCTCGGCGGGATTTGAACTCAGACTGTAAAGGGACGTAACTATGCTAGAAAGCATGGCGTCCAACCCTCTACCGATACTGCCAATTATATATAGATAATGTAAAAGAAATGGAGCTGTGTTGACCAACAGAATGTATCCGTACATGTTGATACCACCATATAAAATAAACCAACTATAAAATTGTAGGTTTGTAGTGCTGGGACTACAGCATCGTAAAAGTATTCACAATATCTTATTTAACTTTTTTTTTCATCAACATGTTAACAACTGTGGAAAATGGAACCTCAATACGGCCATTTGACCTGCTATAAATAGCAGCCAAGTTTACATAGATATTATATGCACACATATATTTAATGGCTATTTAGTGAAAACGCATAACTTAGTGGTTAGGGTGTTTGGCTCATAATCAAATGATTATGAGTTTGATTTCCGGTGGCATATTGTATCTTTGAGCAAGACACTTTATTTCACACATCTGGCAAAAATTAGTTATACGTGTAATTCAAAGGGCTAGACTTATCACACTGTCTCTTACTAAATATCACTCACAATTACGTAAGGTATACACGTGTTTATGGAATGTTTAGCCACTTACACGTTAATTCCATGAGCAAGCTCTTCCACTGGACTAGAATAATGTGAAATAAAATATCTTGATCAAGAAGACAACGCGCCCTACGCTCGTGAACCTAAAATTCTAACCACTAAGCCACATGCGTTCTTATGCTTCTAAAAGTGCAGAAGTTCACATTGCTTTCTCTCTACAATATCAGACATTCATTAATTTCCTTTCTTCAAAAAACCTTCAAGTCATATTTTTTCATAAAACTGAGATTGAGTCGGATGTGAAAAACGCAAATATAACTAAAATAGACATGTGATGATAATGATGATGATAGTGACGATGGTCGTGGCGATGTTGGTGGTAGTGGTGGTGGCTGTGGTGGTGGTGGTGGTGGTGGTAGTGGTGGTGGTGGTCGTCGTCGTCGTCGTCGTCGTCCTGGCTAGTGCTGGTGCTGGTGTTGTTGGTGGTTGCGCTAATGGTGGTAGTAGGGTGGTGATGATGATGATGATAATGGTAGTGATGATGATGATGATGATAGTTATGATGTTGACGATGATGATGAGGAGGAGGGGGAGCAGGAGGATGGTAGTGATGATGATGATGATGATGATAATGACAATGATGATGATGATGCGGAGGAGGAGGAGGAGGAGGAGGAGGAGGAGGAGGAGGAGGGGGGTAGCGATGATGATAATGATATCTCCTCGTCATTCCATCATAGTTCAGTCTAGAATTAGAAATGATAGACAGAGTAATTTTTAAAGACTATATACCATAAAAGGAAACTTGCTTGTCGTAAATAAAGTTTATCAAGTGAAGAGGATAGCAGGAATGGAATGGAAAGGATCTCCACTGATTTCAACGATGAGAGTTCGAGTTCGATCAACGAAACAGCCTGCTCGTGACATTAATGTGCAAGTGAAGGACTGCGGAAATGTTTTTAGGCGAGCGTATTTAATAAAGAGAAGCGTGCACACATACTCAATATGCTGTGTAAGTATGTGTGTATGTATGTGTACATGTGTGTATGTGTATGTGTGTGCGTACAGAAATCGATTGAATTTCTCAAAGTTTCATCTATTCAGTATTCTTTACAAATGTTTCAATATTCTAAATTTTCAACGTGGTCTTTAGAATTCGTTTTTACGATCGGTGCTTCCATGTATTATTCCCATTGGGTTTCTGTCCCTGCGTTTAAACTTAAACAATTCATTTACTTCACTTCTAATTTTTCGCTTTTTCCCTGGCTAGTTCAAAGTAGGCTTAATTAAGTGTGAAGACGTTCTTGTTTTCTTGGCAGAACTATTCTGTCAGAGAGTGGGTCGCAGGTAGCGGATAGCGGTACGGCCACAAGACATGATGGTTAGTTGCGATATAAGCGGACTCCTGTCGAACGAATAAGCAACTCCGGACCAATAGCTGGGAATTACTTGGAGAGATGAAGCAATGTGGGATATTGTTCGCTCCCAAGAAAACTCTCACAACCCAGTGATGTAGCTACGACGAGACGAGTAGAGGCCACCTTTAAAAAAGCCTAGTCTTCGCGGGTCTGAAAAAAGTAACAAATTGGTGACTGATGCGAATAAGACAACGAAAACGCTGCAATGTAGCAGGAAATAGTAAGAACATTCATACCACGTTGTTCTTCGTAGGGATTAACACGTGTTCAGGCCTTAGGTAGAAGGAACTGTTTTAAAAATATATTGCAGTCACCACTGAACACCACTGAACGTTGCAAGAACTGACGACCTGTCCTGGGAAGTGTGGGATGGAAGCACAAAAGTTAAGTATCCCGAGACCACAGGGAGGGTCCTGAAGGAAGCAAACCTTGACCATTTGTAACTGGAACGTTATAACCCTTACAGGCAAGGAGCAGGAACTAGTGGAGGAGGCTAGAAGCTACCGGCTAGATATAGTCAGGGTTTCCTCAACAGTTCCGTGGATCTGATACGGTAGACTTAGATGGAGGATGGAAACTCCACTATTCAGGTGTGACGCCAGAAAATACTACACAGGCGGGAGTAGGGATACTCACTAGAATATGTTATGAACTAGATCCCACTGAGAGGGATGATTTGCCTCTTGATGCTTAAGCAAGAAAGGTCTCTGTGGTGGGTGCAAGTTTGTGCGCCAAACAGAGAAGCCGTGGGAGACTTATGCATATGTTGGTACTGGTAGTGATTGGAGGGAACGGCGATCTCGATCTAGATACGAATAGTGAGGCCTTATTAGATTTCTGCTCTAGTAATGGGCTCTCTAATATGAACACCTTCCAGCACAAAGACATCCATAAATACACATAGTATAAGTGGAATCGGCGACAGAGATCAATAATTGATTTTGTTATTGTCTCTGATCTCTTCGATTATGTGCTGGGTATTAAGAGAGGGATTGAGCTGTCAACTGATCACGATCTAGTTATCTGCAACATGAGACTACTTAAAGCCAAGAGAGCCCACAAAATTTGCCGATCCAGCTCGACCTATAGAATAAAGTGGGAAGAGCTGGCAGATAAGGAAGTCAGGAACACGTTTGCAGATACTATTGCATCCTAATTCAGAGACCTCCCTGAGCAAACTGAGGACGTTGAACCGGATGGGGACTGTTAAGCTCGACAGTTTCTGTTTTAGCTGTTAAATACTGCAGGCGAAAGCGACTGGGAGTGACGCCGAATGACAGGAGGGCCCCTTGGTTCAATCAAGTGGTCAAATATGCCATCTGAGCAAAGAAAGAGGCTTGTAAAGCTTGTTTTGGAAATAGCTCCTCATCTACACGAGCGGTACAAACAGGTACGCAGAGATATTAAAGGCATCCAAAGTTAAGACATGGGAGCACTTTAGGATTAAGATGGAATCCGACTTCAGGACAGCAAAAAAGGGTTTTGGCAGATTAACCGCCGACTTCGTAATAAAAAGACGTCCCCCACGCCTAATATCAGGAACGTGT
>OZ024741.1:204220089-204225089 GCA_964016885.1 Eledone cirrhosa
TTGCATCTATACTCTATGCTGTGTAATGAGCAGACCTGTCCACTGAGATCTCAGCTCTATAATGACCTGACCTCTCTCCCGAGACCTAAGATGTGTAATAAACTGACTTCTCTACCAGGCAAGAGTTAAGATTGGTTCTTTTGAGTTGGGTAAACAGCATGCTGAATTTCAAATATGCAAATAGATAGCACACTGAACTGTAAATAGTCACGTAGACCAAATACTGAACTGTATATGACCAGGTAGACTGAACTGTGAATGGCTAGGTAGACTACACACTGAACTGTAAATGACCAGGTAGACTGAACTGTAAATGATCAAGTAGACTACACACTGAACTGTAAATGACCAGGTAGACTACACACTGAACTGTAAATGTCAGCTTTATACATGGACAACGTGGTGTTTAGCACTATTTCACCCCTAACCTTACTGTTCATGTAAAATAAATATTTGGTTATGATGGATCGAAGCCTTTGAAGATGAAAGATGACCATGGGAAGATGCATTCTGATGAGTTGAATAAATATTTTCAGTTTTTTACATCCAACCTTAATATTTTAATTTGAGATGGATTTGGTTGCTGTTTAAGTGTTACCTGGGATCGGTGAGAACGTCTTCAAATATTACCTGGGATATGTAAGAACTTCTTAAAATATTACCTGAAGTAAGTGACAACTGGGGAAGGTGAGAATTCTTCAAATATTGCCTGGGGTAGGCGAGATCTTCTTTAAATATTACCTGAAGCAGGTGAGAACTTCTTTAAGTATAAATTGGGACAGGAGAAAACTTCTCCATCCCATGGAGCCATTAAGAACTTCTTCGAATATTATCTATTGCAGTGGAGGGGATGTTTAAGTATTACCTAGAGCAGGTAGAGATTCTTTAATTCTTACCTATAGCGGGAGAGATATTCTTCAAATATTATCTGGGGTAGGCAAAAATGTATTTAAATATTACCTGAAGCAGGTGAGAGGAATGAAAAATGTCTTACCTTCCTGTAAATATTATGAATGTTGAGTTGGAGCAGTGAAAAGGGAAAATGAGATTTTAGTTGTTCTGGAAAAGGTAATTAAATAAATTACATACTTTTAAATAATCCTGAATTGTGTATTTTTCAGTTAAATTTTTACTAAAAGTTTAAAATATTACCAATATCTTGGCTCCATTTCAATCAATAATACTAATATATAATCGATTTAGAAATTATCCATTGTTTAAACAATAAGTTGAACAGTCAAATGAAATTCAATTGAGTTGATCGCTCTTGATGAATGGTCTACTAATTAAGATAATCAGTATTCTTTTCTTACTTTCAGCCATTAGACTGTGGCCAAGCTGTCTCACCCCCTTGTGAGTATTTTGTCAATCATATCAATCCCAGTACTTATTTTATCAATTTCTTTTTGTCAAACTGGTAAGTTACAGGACATAAACAATTATATGCATCATATATATATATATATATATATATATATATATATATATATATATATATATATATATATATATATATATATATAAAAATATGATTGAAAAATATGATTGAAAAATTTTTTTGTTTGTTTGTTTGTTTGTTTGACCCGAATTACTTGGTCGTTTCTATGGCTGTGCGGATAATGGTTTAACCATCGTCTCAGTGTGTTTGGCCTTTTAACGTATGTTGTAGCTCTGGTTCGTTAGAATTTATTGAGCGCTTGCCACACATCTCGGAAGTTGTTTTTCGCTAATTTCAAAGCCGAAATACGATTCTCGCTAATTTATATTTGTATATATATATATATATATATATATATATATATTTGTTTTCTAAGGTTTTTGATATGAACTCGTGTGTTGAAACAAATATTGTTATATTTGGGGAGGGTCATATTGTTATAATATTGCCAGAAATAATAATAGAACACACTCACTGTTTGGTTTTCGCTTCTGTATCTTTTATATCTCCATAGTTAATTTATCTAGCAATCAATGTTTATCATTGATTGACCAACGGTTAGAAATACAGATATAAATATATATATATATATATATATATATATATATATAGTCTATCAAAGTTCTTTCGTCACACATCTGTGATATCATCAGTGGTACTATAATCTTTCTTCCCGTTGTATTGTAAGGCCTCCGCCATTACAATACAACGGGAGAAAACATAAGATACAGAAGCGAAAACCAACCCAAACCAAACAGTGAGTGTGTTCTATTATTCTTTCTGGCAATATTATAACAATATATTGTTATGCTTTTGGAGGGTCATGTTGCCAATAAGAAACACACGCACCAGTTGCTTTCACTTCAATTTATTATAAATTAAATTTATAAATTTAGGAATTTATAAATTTCCGGTTGGTTGGTTGGTTTCACAACCAGACGATTGTTCATATATTGTCAAAGTTCTTTCGTCACACATTCTGTGACCTCTTCAGTGACTGAGGATTCTTTTTTTTTTGTTTTTGTGCCTCTCCTTTGTTCTGTCCTACGCCATCTTGTTTTTGTGTGTGTTCAAAGCATAACAATATCGGTTTCAACACACGTTTTCAGATAAAGAATCTTGCTAAACAAATTCAGAAACGAAATATAACAATATGACCCTCCCCAAATATAACAATATATATATATATTTATAATTTTCAGGGTAATTCATTTTTCTGGCATGTTTACATGCATACATATTAGATATGTGTATATATTTATACATGTTGGTAGAGTCTCCGTTACACATTCTGTATTTATAATGATATAACTTTATAATACACTTCTGCTAGCGCACTAATTAATTAATTACCAACACAAGCGGTAACTATATGCAAATTCGTATGTCCATTTCAGAATAATACTATGAGCGAATGGAGATATACACCCATCAAATATATGTTTCCTGTAGTTGATTGATGTGGGTTCAATAAGATCCGAAAATCGATAAAGCTGTTTATCAATTTTTCAGTTTACAGGGTAATTCGTATTTTCTGGCATGTTTACATACCTACATATGTATATACATACACGTTGATGCAGTCTCGGTTGCACATTCTCTATTTATATAGATATAACCTTATTATCACTATATATATATATATATATATATATATATATATATATATATATATATATATATATATATATATATATATATATATATATATATATATATATATATATATATGTATATGTATATATATATATATACATATATATATATATAGATAATTTAATATATCAACTAACGGCGCACAGATGCACGTCCATGCCAGCAAATACACAGGTTATGTCATAGTACCTAGGTGGTTCAATGCAGGAGGGTGCAGAACAATAATATAAAAGACGTAAAATAAGAAAATACCTTTTAAAAAATTTTTAAAAAATTTTTTACTTACTTACTTAAATTTTCACTCCAACTAATTAGTTTCTGCAATGGGATAAAGACAGTTACGTAATCCAACTGTCGAGAATTCATTGCGTCATCAGGGAGTCTATTCTCAGCTGAGTCTCCAGGCAATGCGCGGACACTGGCGGCTCATATAAAAATAATAATAATTCGGTAGAAAGAACAGCTGGCGAGGACTGGATTCTATGTACTGAAATTCTCACTGCTTCTAGTCAAATGGCCGATTCTAAAGAATCAATCACGTGACACAGAGGCTAGTTAGAAGGAATGGGATGGTAAGATGACTGACGCCTACTAACACCCCATTGCAGAAACTAATTAGTTGGAGTGAAAATTTAAGTAAGTAAGTAAAAAAAATTTTTAAAATTTTTTTAAAAGGTATTTTCTTATTTTACGTCTTTTATATATATATATATATATATATATATATATATATATATATATATATATATATATATATATATATATATATATATATATATATATAATAGAATAATCGAGTATCGGAAAATCAGCTCACGAATTTACGATAAACAAAATCCGACATGAGTCGACAGAGGGCTCAATAATTCAGATAAATCAGAGCTATAACTATCGTTAAGATACCAACACACAAAGATTATGCCTAAAATCACCCGTGCAGCTGAAAAATTACGACCAGGAAGATTCGGGACACTCAGATAAAATATATATATATATATATATATATATATATATATATATATATATATATATATACAGAATGGAAAACGAAGAATCAGTGATGCATTGGAACTTAATTTATTACGTATTACAATTGTTTCCCCAGCGAACAGCCGGGTAAACAATTGAGTTTTCCATTCTATCATACTCTGCACGGTAGGAGCATAGAGTGCTCAACCGGCATACCGCCTATTGACGCATCCTAGCTACCATAAGACATATATATATATAAAATAAAATAAATAAGTCAAATATTTACAATTTGGCTTCGTTTATTACTGCTATATATATTTCGGTGACAGCCATCTTTGGCTGTGACCTCTTCAGGCAGTCCGAATTGGTGTGGTAGAGACGGGTACACTTGTTGTTGAGGTGCTTAACTCCGTCAATACTGCGATATGTCCAGTTCCTGATTAGGTTGTTATTACTCCGGAGTAACCAAACCAACCTGCGCACTTCGTCTAGTGCTCCAATCTGCATACTGAGGTGTCGGTAAACAACCAACATATACTCAATATATATATATATATATATATATATATATATATATATATATATATATATATATATATATATATATGATGGATTTCTGCAGTTTCTAGCTACCAAAATCCTCTCACAAAGTATTGATCAACCCAAGGTTATAGTAGTAGACACTCATTTAAGGTACCACACGGTGTGACTAAAACTAGAACTACATGGTTGTAAAACACAGCCATACCTGAGCTTATACAAATAAAGCACCAAAAACCTGATTTGATGTACGGTCTAATATGAGTGGAAAGTAGAGAGATGAATAGGAAGGTCTGATAAACTGTTATCATCATCACCAAACCAATAATAGTCATTTGGAATATGTTTATAATGAAATGTCAATCCGATATATTTGTATCAGCTAAAGGGAGCG
>OZ024741.1:204235089-204445089 GCA_964016885.1 Eledone cirrhosa
AATTCTTACGTTTCTTTTTTTTTCTTTTTTCTTTTTTGGTATATTTTTAAAACTTTTGTTTTATTGTTTTTTTTTTCCAATAGTTCACTATTGTCCGCTGTGTCCATCTCATAGAGACTTAAATTCCATAGAAAATAAAGACGTTGCTTTCGGCATCATCAACGGAAGTTACCATTTTTTTACAAACATTTTCTTTTTAATTTCATTGGTGCTTCAGGTTTTTTTAGTCATAGAGACTAATTAATTACTGTTGAAATTTAATCACGAAGGAATGTATCATAAATGGATATATATATATATATATATATATGTGTGTGTGTGTGTGTGTGTGTGTGTGTGTGTGTGTGTGTGTATGTATATGGATATATATATATCATATATATATCATAGAGTGGAGGTGTATTTCTCGTTTGGCTATGAATCGTACAAATCTTAATGTCTTTCTTCAGCTGTGGTCGTCATTGCCTGTATCATAGTTATGTGTATTGTGAATGGTTCATAGCTATGTCTTGAAATCAGATTTTGAATATGTGTATTGTAACTACATGTTTTCCAATTACTGTTGTATGTGGATAAATCATAGCTATGATCTCAAGCTTTGTTTGCTGTCATTCTATTTAATATGATCGGTTGCAACTGGTCGTAAATTTGTTTGTAAATGTTATGTCATAGAAGATGTGTGCGTATGTTGGACCTATGTTTCACAGAGATTTCTGTGTCTATGTTGTTCAATTATTGTGAACAACATACACTGGATGTCCAGGTTCGGTTATGAACGTTGTCTGTCACCCGTTTCCAGCCCATTTTTTTCTTTCTGTTTTTTGTATAGTTGCAAGAACAAATGTCCTGCTATATATATATATTTGTATATATAAAATTGACACCAATACAAGTAATCCTCGTACGTAGTCACCCGTACATTTCTATTATGATGATATTTTGATTTTTTTCTTGCTTTTGTTTAAGTTAGATCTTTCAAATATAATTGGTCCTAACTGGTCTCTTATAATAGTTTTTTGGGTTTTGTTTGTTTGTTTTATCATAAATTTATTTTCCACATTTAATTGTTTCCACGTTCCAATAAATTTTATTAGATATGTCCCTTGTATCGCATGTCTGATAACAATGTTTCTTCTTTTTTTATTTAATCTATATTTCGTTCATTTCTTAGAAATTAATATTTTACTCATATACACGGACTGAATGCCTTCAGTTCAGTAAACACTTCTGTGAAATAACTCGGGTCGCTGTTCAAGCGCAACATCTCTCTGCTTAATTTATTAACGATTAACAAACAGCGGTCCCAGAATTTGTCTTTATCGTCTTCTACAAGGAATGGTTTCAGTGGATAACTAATCTCGCTACCCATGTAAGAGTAAGAGAGATATAAACATGTTAATACCACTGCTTGAAGGTGGTGTTCCCGGTCAATATCGCTTTGGACAAGTTCTCGAACGAGCATGTAGACAAATACAACGTTAGCAGGGTTTATAAATCCGATGTCTTGCCAGCCTTGCATCAACAAGGATTTGTCGACTGTACGTAACCAAACTATTGCTTCGTTGCCTTCAAAGTTCTTCAATCGTCGACAGCGTCTTCGCAAGAATTCTCCAAGACACTTCAATAATTCCGAAGTCGAAGCTTGGATAACTGTCTTTTTCGGACTGGCAAGTTTTTCCAAGCGTTTAGTAACTTGGTTTATACGTTGTTGGTGTGATTCTTCGGCTTCCGATTTAAGGTTGTAGCATGATATAGATTTTTGAATGTTTTTGTTAATATTTACATTCTCTAGATTAAAATTGTTGTCGATCTTCGCCGGAATAAAAGTATTGTTTGTGAAACGAACAAAATTGTTTTTCTCTTTTTTCTTAGTGCTGGCAGTAAATCGTTTCCAGCTAAGGCCACTCAAAAATATCGAATGACGCTTAAAATTTTTGTCCCGTGCTTGATTTTTAACATTGTTGAGGATTTCATAATTAAAATTGTTCAGATTGATATCCTCATAAAGAGGTTTCCTCGGTCGCGGCGAGAATGACAGTACGGTACCCATTTCGAACTGTGTTGGTCAGGTGAATAATAATCCCACTTGAAAAATTAAAATGAATTCAATTAAAAACTGGGTTTAAAAAATTAGTTTGATTAGTCGATAAATACATATTAAGAGAACATATTACATTACAAGATTACATTTATATAAGAAGATATTTTATAAGTATTTTTATAGAATCATATATAGCTGCATGTATGTAGATTAGGAAAATATCATATACTATAGCAATGCAAAATCGATCATGTTATGACTTATAACGTAATAATGTCCATTTTATCTACAAAATGTATTTAGCTTACTTTACTATTTACATATATATATGTATTAGTTCAATGATGTATATTTAATTATTTATTGCGTTCAGTGATGTATAATTGATATAACATTATATTCATATCTTAATTAAGGTTTTCTTTTCCTTTTTTTAAATGAAGCATTTCTCTTACAAGTTCTCAGATAAGTGAAAATATTTAACATCGAAGATAATCACTCTCTCTCTCTCTCCCTCTCTCTCTCCTCTCTCTCTCTCTCTCTCTCTCTCTCTCTCTCTCTCTCTCTCTCTCTCTCTCTCTCTCTCTCTTATTAATTGCTCAGATAATTGAAAATATTTAGCATCGGAGACAATCATTCCTTCTCTTTCGCACAAACGTATACAAACACACACACACACACACACACACACACACACACACACACACACACACATTCACTTATGCAGACATATACAAACACAGACACACACACACACATTCACTCACGCACACGTATACAAACACAGACACACATTCACACACATTCACACACGCACACGTATACACATACGTACGTACGCACACTCACACACATGATAATACTACAATAACGATGGAAGATGGAAAATGAAAATAAAAATGGAGATGCTGAAGATGTTGATGTGTTTGGTGGTGATGCTGGTGCGATGGAGGACAACGACGATGGTGTTGATAATTGTTTCTATGTTGGCACAAGGCCAGCAATTTGAAGTTGAGGGGAAAAGTCGATTAAATCAACCCCAGTACATGACTGGTACTTTATTTTATCAACCCCAGAAGGAGGAAAGACAAAGTTGACCTCAGCGGGATGTGAAATAATAATAATGTTGTTTTTTTAATTACAGTACAGGGCCAGTAAATTCTTTTTTAGGGGGGATAAAGTCGATTATCTCGACCCCAGTATATGACTGGTACTTTATTTTATCGATCTTGGAAGGATGAAAGGCAAAGTTGACCTCGACGAGATTATTAATAATAATAACAACAACAATAATAATAATGGTGATGATATAGGCACAAGACCAGCAATTTTGGGAGGAGGGGAAGTCGATTAAATCGATCCCAGTGCATTACTGGGTTTTTATTTTATCGACCTCGTAAGGATGAAAGGCAAAGCTAACCTAGGCGAGATAATAATAATAATAAAGTGAGAACTGAAAAAGATCTGGGACTATCATGAGATCAATGTCGTCCCCATCGTCTTAGAAGCACTAGGTACTATCTCGAAGAGTTTCCAAGGCTGGTTAAAGAACATTAGCCCAGCCCCCTTTTTTGTAACACTCTAAAAGGCAGACCTACGGGTAACAGCAAGTAGCCTCTTATACGTCCTGAATATCTGAAGCTGCAGGTAACAGCTTGATGTTCATCAGGGCAAATATTCTGGTTAAATAACATCAATGACTGAGATATCATAGTAATAATGATAATAACAATAATAATAATAATGAATAAGGATGGTGATTGGGATGGTATAGTATAGAGTGTTGGTAAAATGTAAAAAATAGGTGAAGAATACAAACCTTAATATTAAACAGCTCCTTCACAGAACCATATTTCCGTGTCTAAGTAGTAATAATTCCTTATAGATTCACGTCAGCCACCAAGCTTTTCGTCGCCCGAATAATATGGACGATTCTCTTATTATTATTATTGATTCGTTTATTTAGTATCTTTTTTTTTTTAAATCTTTAATCCATTCTCATCGATAAATGATGAGTATATATATATATATATATATATATGTATAAAATATCAGTGGAAATCCATTAAAAGAAAAGATATATAGATATAAATATTAGGGGTTACCTTCGTAATGTGTTTATATTAACATAGTGAATGAAGAGATGACATCATCGCCATGCCTGCTTCATCTTGTATCTCAACTGTCGCTCACTGTCTGTCACACAGTCACACAGTCACACAGTCTCACTGCCTCTCTATCTCTCTATCTCTCTATACCTCTGTCTCAATGTATCAATGTGTCTCCTCCTCAGATGCTCTGTCAGATCTATGGAGAAGACGCCACCACCGCCACCAATAGCAGCAGCAGTAGCAGCAGTAGCAGCAGTAGCAGCACCAGCGACACTATCAGCAGTTGCAGCAGCAGCAGCAGCAGCAGTAGACTCATGAACCAACGACAGGGAGTAGTAGTAAGAGGCGGCCAACTACTGCTATTGAAGTGAGTGAGGTGGTAGCAGCCCCACACCTTCAACATCAATCGACCACCACTGAATCGATCAGTTTCCATTACCTCATCAGCCAGCATCCTCTCTTTCAGTTTCACTCCACCACTTCGCCACCAGAAACACCACTCCACCACTTCGCCACCAGAAACACCACTCCACCACTCCACCACCACTCCACCACTTCGCCACCAGAAACACCACTCCACCACTCCACCACCACTCCACCACTTCGCCACCAGAAACACAACACCACCACTCCACCACTTCGCCACCAGAAACACCACTCCACCACTCCACCACTTCGCCACCAGAAACACCACTCCACCACTCCACCACCACTCCACCACTTCGCCACCAGAAACACCACTCCACCACCACTCCACCACTTCGCCACCAGAAACACAACACCACCACTCAACCACTTCGCCACCAGAAACACCACTCCACCACAACACTGCCACTCCGTAACACCACTCGACCACTCCACTACTCCACTACCACACCACCACTCCGTAACACCACTCCACTACCACACCACCATTCCACCACTCCACTACCACACCACCACTCCGTAATACCACTCCGTAACACCACTCCGCCACTACTAGACTACCACTAAAATACTCCGACACGCCACCACAACACTGCCACTCCGTAACACCAGCACAACACTAGAACCAACACTCCAGCACTACACCACCACACCACTACAACCACCAATACCACCAACAACAACACCATCAATTCTTTATCTATCTATCTCTCTTTCTTTATCTCCACCTCTATCACTATCTGTCTATCCATTTCCTGACCTTCTCCCCCTCTCCTCCTTACTCTCTATCTCTCTCTCTCTCTCACTATCTCTATCTATTTATCAATCTATCAATCTGTCTCTCTTTCCAGCTCCCTCTCACTGTATTATCTCTCCCCCACACCCTCTCCCTCTCTTTTCCTGTCTCTCCCCTTTACTCTCTATTATATTCTCTTTTCTCTCTCTCTCTCTCTCTTTCTCTATCCTTCTACATCTCTACTAATATAACCAACCACCCAACTCACCCCACCACCAACCATCAATCCACCCTTACACCCATCTACCCATCCAAACATCTACCCCAAAATCCATCCGTCTAAACATCTAGCCATCCATCACTCAACCCACCCTTACACCCAACCTATCATTAATCCCGCCAGCTACCCATCCAGCTAATTAAGCCACCCTCACACTCATCCACCCGTCCATTCAAGCATCCATCCATCCGCCCACCCACCTATCATCCGACCATCTACCCAACCAAACATCTACCCACCCATCCACCTATCCCTTCAACCATCTTACCATCCAACATTCCATCTCTCCAACCATCAACCCATTCATACACCCAGTCACTCCCCCTCCCTCAGCCATCCACTCAACCATTCACCCAGGAAATTCCTGTCTTTCTCTCTTCATTCTATTCTTATTATCTGGTCGAAAAGTCCCTAAATATTCTCCTTTCAGAGTGTTCCCACCCAGGCAAACGTACCTGTTTTATTTACAGCGATTGTCTGTTTGTTACAGATAATTTCGATGAGTACCTTGTTTTTCTTCCCATTCTATTGTCTCATTTGACAAAAGACTTATTCTACATATTCGTTTCTTGTTTTGTCTGACCTCCATTAGCTAGAGCCATATATACTACAGATGCAGTTGCAGATTATTATCCCACCGTATGTATCGAAACCGGGTAATTGCGTAACATACAGCCGGTGGTTGAAAGGGCGAGCAATGTTTACCGTCTGTTTATGTCATTTATATGTTTTCGACGTGGTTCTCATTTTGCTATTTTTGAACGAAAACACACGCAGATTTGATCCTTATATATATATATATATATATATATATATATATATATAAGGATCAAATTGGAATCTGAGCAAAGTTCAAGTAGCTTCAGACCAGTTTGTCTGAAGAAAGTTTTGAAAATCGTCAAATTGGAATCTGAGTACTTTCTTCAGACAAACTTAAATACAAAATTACATGGGCTTATCTGAGCCCATGTAATTTTGTATTTAAGTTTATATATATATATATGTATGTATGTATATATGTATATTTATATATGGGCGTGCATATGTGCGTGCGTGTGTCTGTTCGTGAGTGTGCGTGTGTGCGCGTGTGTGTGTGTATATGTGTGCGTGTGTTTGTGTGTGTGCTTGTTTGTGTATATAAGTATATATATATATGTGTAAGACGGCTGAGCTCTTGCCGTTTCAACAACTAGTTCCAGCTCACAAAAACAAGATGGTTTAGGACAGAACTAAGGGGAGACACAAAATAACAAAATAGTCACTGAGGAGGTCACAGAATATGACGAAAGAGCTTTGACAGCAAATAAACAACCATCCGGTTATTAAACCAACCTACTGGAAATTTGTAATAAATTGAAGTGAAAACAAACAGGTGAGTGTGTTTTTATTGGCAGCATGACCCTCCCAAATTATAACAATATCTGTTTCAACACAGATAAGAAATCTTACAAAACAATACAAAAACGAAGTATACATATGTATTCTTTATATATTTTCTCAGTAGCAGGTCAAGTTGAGGGATTCTCACTGAGGATCTTTTCATAGGGTGTCTTCTTTTCAGTAACTGGTTGATAATAGAATCATTATCAAACTAAGTACCTCTGCTCCTGTGGAATAAACTTGGTCTTTAACATTTTTTCCCATGTCCCATTCAGCTCTACACTGTCAAGCCGTTCGGATAATGTTTGACAAATACTAAACAATATGATTCGGAATCTTGACCCCACCTTTTACAAATATGAAATTTAAACTTTCTTCGCGCCAGCTTGTGATCCGCGTCACATTCCGCACTACACATCACACGTACATTATACACCAGTAAAATCACGTTTACAGATGATGATAAAATTAATTGTGCTTATGCTTTAATCTCAGATAAGCCCATGTAATTTTGTATTTAAGTTTGTCTGAAGAAAGTGCTCAGATTCCAATTTGACGATTTTCAAAACTTTCTTCAGACAAACTGGTCTGAAGCTACTTGAACTTTGCTCAGATTCCAATTTGACGATTTTCAACAAAGTTCAAGTAGCTTCAGACCATTTTCATTCACTTTACCAATGCCATGCCGGCTAAGAACGTTCCAAAGTTTACAGTTTGTGCCAACATGTACATTGAAGTCACCAAGAAGTATTAGCTTCCTATCATTCGGCGCGGAAGTAATAGCAGTATGAAGGCTTTCATAGAAAGTCATAACTGTGTCTTCATTGACTTGAGGAGTTGGAGCATAAACTGAAAATATTATCGCAAAACATCCACACAAGAGTAGAACTCGTAGCTTCATTATGGGATCACTAATGTTATACGAGCACTGTAAATGTTATGCCAGAGTTGTTCTGATAGCAAAACCAACAGCACCTTAGTGATGCTCGCCTTTGGGCTTACCAACCCAGAAAACTGTATATTCTGATGATACTTCAATCAACTGATTTTCACCTGACAGGCGCGTTTCTGAGAGAGCTCCAATATCTATATGCAGTCTTTGAAGTGCTTTAGTTACAAGTGCAGTTCTTCATTCTGGTGGGTTTGATGAATTCTGATCCAAAAGTGTTCTAACATTCCAACAACAGAGGTTGAGCTTAACTCGCTGTTTTGAAATTAATTTATCATGTATATCATCTTTTCTTCTCCTGCTGACATGAACCACCGTTAACGACAAGGAATTAACCAGTGTTGATGTGACAGGCAATGTTCAGTTCGCCTTTTCCAACACCTTCCAGTGCTCTCCCTAACATGGCTGCTCAAATACAAGAGCTTCCATCGAACTTAGTCCATGTCACAGGAAGACACAACAACGATGTTAAGATAAGACCCCTGCCGCCTATGTGCAGATTTGTAATTGTGTGTTTCTAACTGGTTAGGTCCGCACTTGTCACCACTCCTCCATCGCCATAGGTCTTTTAACAGATAAAATGAGAGATGAGATCATGGAAGAAATATCTGTACATAATTGGGTTATAGTAATAAACGCTTGTACAACACGTGTACCACTCTCTAAGTCTTGTGATTATTATGTGATGACAAGCATAAGCAAGATGACCAGTAATCACGTAAACTGCAGGCTTCACTTCAGAGTTTCACTCTCCTAAAATAATGCCTAGAAGAACAACGGCCCAGGTCTTTCACTCCCAGTGGACTTCTTCTTTTTTCTCATCTACAGACGCCTGACCTGAAGATGAGCTGCAGTAGTTCGTTGACTTTTGGATACGGATGTTTGACCAAGGAGGGTCTTTCGATCAACATTAGAGGACATACACAATAGATTCTGACTTTAATTTATCTGCTGTAGTTCACCATCCACCACGGTAAAAACACATTGATTCACCGTAACCCTGGCAGAGTATATCCCTTGCCAAAAAAGTCGTCCGTGGTTTGGTCTGGATCTGCTTATTGGTAGACCAAGGTCCTCCCAATCCAGTTTAACTTCCAAAATTTTGCAAGTTACAAAGGTGAAAGAGTTCAAGTTAAAAAAGTAAAAGGTTAAAAGCGTTAAACGTCAAAAGTTAAAAGGTAAAGATTCGAAAATACAGTCACCGCCACACAATTATATACATATATACTCACTCTTGGATAACCGTTGACTCTCATAAGTTCGTCCGCCCTTTGACGGGTTGTTTTTCATTGACTTGCACTTGATAGGTTGATACTGAGTGCAGCATGGCTGGAATGAAAATCAGTGCTGTAAAAACTGAAACACTCGTCCGCTCAAGAAAGCCTGCGCAATGCACTTGACATGTGAATGGAGTTCCACTGAAAAGGCATAGAAATTCAAGTATCTCGGGGCCGTGTTCACGAGTAATGGAAGGCAGAAGGCAGAATTAAGTGCAAGAATTGCAGGAGATAGTGCAGTAATGTGCTAGCCTTAGCATTCAGTAATCAGAAGGGACTCTTTAAAATGTTCTTTACCTTTATATGGTATATATATGCCTTTATATGGTATATATATATATATATATATATATATATATATATATATATATGCCTTTATACGGTATATATATATATATAAAATATTTCGTTTTAATCATTTTCTGACCCAGAAAAAAGAGAGAGAAATAAAAAGGGAAAAAAAAATATTTTTCTTCCTAATAATCGTATTTTTTTCCCTGTTTTCATATATATATATATATGTAGATAAATCTACCAAAATATACGGTAGTGTCCAATCCGTATGAAGAACTCAATGTAATCCAAATATCATGAAAAGAGAAGATGCATTCAAAAATTGTCGATGAAAATCATAGGAAAACAGAGTCAAGATAAATTAATATACCTTGCACCAATAATACTTCAAACATACAACCCAATATTACCAACAAACACCAAATGAAAAACCCACACCTAAATGCCACTCACACTACACCCCAAAATACCAACCTAAAACTTATTTTCTCTACCTCTTCTCACATAAAATATAATGACTTTCAAAAAAACCATTCATCCTAATACTCCAATATATGTTAACAACATTACTAACAAAATTCCTAATAATCAAACTAAAACACCTAAATCAGTTAATCTAACTAAACCTATATATAATAAATTCACTAATAGTAACTCTCTTAGTAAACATCCTGATACATCGTATAAATATAAAAAACAATATCGAAACCGTAATAGACGGGTTACTTGGTATAATGCTCCATTTAATCTACAAATTAAAGATAATATCCCTAAAAAATTGTTTACTATCCTAGAGAAAAACTTCCTGCCAAACCATAAATACCATCAAATTTTAAATAGATCAACTGTCAAATTTTCCTACTCCACTACCAAAAATATACAACAAAATATAAATGCGTACAACGCATATAAATGTAAAAAAAACTACGAACACATCAAACCAACCATAATACTAAAATAAACCGCAACAAACCACCATCTCCTTCACATATAACAAGTCAAATAAATTCCACACCAAATTTAACTAACTCCCCCGATATAATATTCACGAATGGTTGTAACTGTAGAAACAAAAGAAATTGCCCATTAAAGGGAAATTGTCTTATTAATAACATAGTCTATAAATGTAAATTAGCACTAAGGACTCCACTTATTCATATATAGGAGCTACGTCTAACCAATTTAAAGTAAGATTTAATACCCACAAACATAGTTTTAAAAATGCCGCATTAGCTAATACAACATCCTTGGCTGAAACAATTAATAATTATAGAAAAAAGAATATCAGGAACTTTTTGAAATAATGAAATCTAAGGATATCCTATTAAATAAGCGACAAGAATTAATTATATCTTGCAATCATAGAATTAGAAGAACTTTCAAATATTATAAACCTAATTAATATACACCTTACACTTATATTTTACATATTATTATAATTTTTTTAAAATTTAGTTAACCTATAATTAGTACTTTACTACAGAGAACTTCATAATTTTATTTCCCTCTTACAGCTCTCTTTTCCTAAAATTAATACCTAAAAGTATACATATAAATTAATTTAATTTCCTGTTATGAATCTAGATTCCTTGTAGTTTATATAAGATTGGTATTTCTAAATACTACCATTATCCCAAAATTTTATTTTCCTTCGTTTTTAACAACATTCTTTAATAACATCTAATTCTTATTTATCACATCCATATGAAGTAATATAAATTTATCCCTATCAATTAATTTAATTTCTTGTTATAGATCTAGATTCCTTGTGGTTTAAATAAGATTGGTATTTCTCACTTACCCTAAAATTTTACTTTCCTTCGTTTTTAACACTATTCTTTAATAACATCAAATTTTCGTGTACCCTTCACCGGCTTGACCTCTTTTCATCCCCAAAGTATTCTTTTCATTCAAAGTATTCTTTCTATTCAAAACATAAGTCTGCATCCCTCTATCCCTAAATTAAATTTCTACTACTACTATTCTATCAACTTGACCTCTTACTACTTTTCTATTGGTCAATTCAAACCCAAACAGACCTATTATATTAAATCTTTGTTGGTTTTTTTCAATAAACAAATCTCATCATTTCTGAAGACAGCATATATATGTGAAGGTATGTATATTTCCTCTGATAGTTTGATATATTTTTACATAGATCTATATGATATACATACCAAGACACATATATATCCTAGAAACGATCGTAAAATGATGAATTTTTAAAATATATATATATATATGAATTACTACCTCCTTATGGACAACTGTCGTTGCACACCAGGTCCCAACACAGAAGAGCCGGACTCCCACAGTCATCGCCTCCATCTCGATCGCCCTCCCTATCTCTCTGTATTTTGAGGAAATGGGGTTCCACGTGCTGGCCACCCCACGGCCCCAACGGACAGAATGGAGATAGCATTTCCCTGGAGGATGGTAAGAGAGATGGATCAGGTGGGAGGTAGGTGTAAAAGCCAAACTCGCTATCTTAAATTCGGTATTCGAGCCAATCCTTACCTATGGTCATGAATCTTGGGTATTGACCGAAATAATACGATTACGAATACAAGCGGCCGAAGTGGGGTTCCTCTGAAGAGTCTTGAGAGTAACGTTACTCGATAGCGTGCGTAGCTCAAAGATCAGAGAGTCACTCCGGGTAGAGCCGCTGCTTCTTCAAATTAAGAGATCATAGCTCCTGTACTATGGGCATGTGGTTAGGATGTCTCAGGAAAGAATCGCTGTTCAGATTTTACGGGCAAAACCAATTGGCATGAAACCCAGGGGTAGACCACGAGCAAGATGGTTGGATAATATCTATGAGCTCTTCTGGCCTGGCCTAGGGATCCAGTCGGATCAGTTGGAAATGGTTGCTTCTGACAGCACCTGCTAGAAGGAGTGTTTGAGGACGCTTCCCCCATGACCCTTTCAGGAATAAGTGGGTGAAGAAGAAGAAGAAGAAGAAGAAGAAGAAGAAGAAGAAGAAGAAGAAGAAGAAGAAGAAGAAGAAGAAGAAGAAGAAGAAGAAGAAGAAGAAGAGATTTGGTGGTATGTCCAAGATCACTCTCCTCACTAAGCTAACTTGGTGGGATTGCCGGTTTAGTTACCGACGACCCGACCAGTTTGTACTGGGTTATGTTACCATACATGCATACATACACATGTACATACACATATACAAAAATACATAAATACATACATACATACATACATACATACATACATACATACATACATACATACATACATACATACATACATACATACATACATATTATGATATGGGACAGGGAGAAGAAAACATGCACAGTAGTGGAAATTAGCTGCCCAGCAGATGCCAATATAATATCAAAGATTAGTGAAAAGGAGAATATTTATGCAGAACTGATGAGAAATCTGCAGATACTCCACCCTGATTACACCTTCAGATTTATGCCTGTGATTATTGAGGCACTGGGATATGTTAGTAACTGCCTCAATACAAATCTTGAGAAGCAGGGCTTCACAGGAACAGAAAGAACACAACTACTTAGGAAATTACAATTACAATCCATTAATGGAACAGTAAAAATATGTAAAACATTCCAAAAATGTTGCATCTAATAACTGCATATACACATGTACAGATACAAAGCATATACACATGCACACATACAACTGAAAACATACGCATCCATACATACAATAACATCCATATCTACACATGCAGGCATACATACATATCTACATAGTTGATGTTGTGTAAATTCCAATGAGAAAGTCTTGTGTCTATGTTAGAAACCGACTCTCTCTCTATTGGGAAAAAATTTGTGAAATAATAAAACCAGAAGAACATACATACATGATGGCTGCCAACTCGTTTTCGAGTACGGCCACTACTTTAAATCCATGTAGGAGAACCCCTACCGATGTGCTGAACGAGTGTGATTTTTTAGTCCATCCAGCGACTTGAAAACTCTGGTACAAACACTACACGTGTGACAATTATTGACACATAGTGCTGGGCCCATGGTACCATGTGACGACAAGTGCAGAGAGATCTCCAGATATAAAGCAATGTCTGTGCCGTGAAGCTTTTATAGTGAGCAAAGGCACTGCACAAAGCCAGTCCCACTCTCTTTACCAAGATGATATTTACCAAAAAGAAGAACAAGTCAACATCATTGGATACCATCAGGGTTGCAGGTGTTATATCAGAGTTTTCCTTCTCCTAGAATTCTGCCTTGACAAAGGCTAAGGGGTCATCTCTCCCGGTGATTTTGGATGGCCATTGACTTTTAAGAGCTCCTTTGCCCTTTGACAGGTTTTGTTTTTAGTCCTGCAGGATGTCCAAAGTCACCCTCCTCACCAAGAAACCTTGGTGGGGTTGCCAGTTTAGTCGCCAACGACCAGATCATGGGACAGGTTGTACTGGGATACATGTTACTAGTAGCCCAACTGATGACCTTACATACACATACATACATACATACATACATACATACATACATACATACATACATACATACATAAATATATATATATATACACACACACACACATATATATAAATATATATATATATATATATATATACACACACACATACATACATATATATATAGATATATATATATATGGTGGCTGCCAACTCGTTTTCGAGTACGACCACTACTTTATATCCATGTAGGAGAACCCCTACCGATGCGCTGAACAAGTGTAACTTTTTAGTCCAGCCAGCGACTTGAAAACTCTGGTACAAACACTACATTTGTGACAATTATTGACACATAGTGCGGGGTCCATGGTACCGTGTGACGACAAGTGCAGAGAGATCTCCAGATATAAAGCAATGCCTGTGCCATGAAGCTTTTATAGTGAGCAAAGGCACTGCACAAAGCCAGTCCCACTCTCTTAACCAAGTTGATATTTAGCAAAAAGAATAACAAGTCAACATCATTGGATACCATCAGGGTTGTAGGTGTTATATCAGAGTTTTCCTTCTCCTAGAATTCTGCCTTGACAAAGGCTAAGGGGTCATCTCTCCCAGTGATTTTGGATGGCCATTGACTCTTAAGAGCTCCTTTGCCCTTTGACAGGTTTTGTTTTTAATCCTGCAGGATGTCCAAAGTCACCCTCCTCACCAAGAAACCTTGGTGGGGTTGCCAGTTTAGTCGCCAACGACCCGACCATGAGACAGGTTGTACTGGAATACATGTTACCAGTAGCACCAACTGATGACGTGACACATACATACACACATACATACATACATACATAAGACGCCATAATTACTTTGTAAGTACCTCCATCGTTGACTTTGTCTTTTCATATCTTTCTTGACAATGTATATTTTGCAAAGAGATATTTTCGAAAGCATAGATAACGTTTATGTGGGTACTATTGTCATTTTCATTTACGGAAAATACCGGAACTTCTCTGTGTTCTTAAAAGGAAGAATTACGAAGCTTAATGTGTTTATAAAGACATTTACATATAATATAAATATAAATATACAAACTTACAAACATACTTTTATGAATTGACACTCACATACATGTGTGTGTGTGTGTGTGTGTGTGTGTGTGTGTGTGTGTGTGTGTGTGTGTGTGTGTGTGTGTGTGTGTGTGTGTGTGTGTGTGTGTGTGTGTGTGCGCGCGTGTGTGTGTGTGTGTGTGTGTGTGTGTGTGTGTGTGTGCGTGCGTCTGTGTGTGTGTCTGTGTGTATGTCTGTTTGTGTGCGTGTGCGTGTGCGTGTGTGTGTGTGAAACTAGAACCGTCAATTGCCTTAGCTTGAAAGTAATTACATCTAGAGCGAATCAAAGCTGTCCACAAACTAAATCAAGCATAATTTAGTTTGTGGCCAGCTTTGATTCGTTCTAGATGTAATTATAATATAATCAAGCATAATTTATATATATATATATAAACGTTTGTATATGTATAATAAAGCCAAAACAATGCAGGTATGGACATAGAATAAAGAATGCAAATGCAAAAGATATTGTTGACAATTAGTCTTTTACCTTAGATTTATTTAAATGTCCTTAATTTTCGAGATAATATCTCTTCTTCAGAGGGAAATAAAGCTCTCAAACCAGTGTTCTAAATAGCTTGCCAAGTCATGCCAGCATGTCCTTGAGCAAGACACTTTATTTCACGTTTCTCCTTCTACCTGGAGTTGCGACCGATAGATAGTATTAGCAATTGGAAAGACCAACGGAAACATTGTTCCCTCGGTCCGATTTGACGAAAGTCGATCGTTCCTTTATATATATATATATATATATATATATATATATATATATATATATATATATATATATATATATATATATATTAAATTCAAGAATTTTATATTCTTCGAATGAAAAGAACCTTCTGACGAGAATCTTTCTTTGCAACGAAGGCCGTATGGTCTCCGTTTATTTTTGGGATTCGAAACCGATCGGTAAAAGTAACTATAGTAGGTAAAGTCAATTTTTTAAAATTTATTTTGAAACTTTTTCATTATTTGCTAAACCTTGTTTATATATGTTCTGGCTCGTTAATTTATTAACCTGCCATTGAACCACATTGGCATTTGGTTGGACAATACATGCGTCCCTTAGCGCCTTGTGCGTGTAGGAACACATATCCTATTATTACTATTCTCCTCTATTGTTGAGAGACAAATTGGGTCGTTCCGACTGCTGCTAGTGATAGTTGCGGCCGGTTTGACCTACCTCCCTCTGCCTCTATCTTTACTTCGGCCCTTGAAAAAATTGATTCCACATCATTCACTCTCATCCCAGGAACAGTTTTGGATAGCGCTAGTTCGTAATTTAAATTCAAGAATTTTATATTCTTCGAATGAAAAGAACCTTCTGACGAGAATCTTTCTTTGCAACGAAGGCCGTATGGTCTCCGTTTATTTTTGGGATTCGAAACCGATCGGTAAAGGTAACTATAGTAGGTAAAGTCAATTTTTTAAAATTTATTTTGAAACTTTTTCATTATTTGCTAAACCTTGATTTTATATATATATATATATATATATATATATATATATATATATATATATATATATATATATATATATATATATATATATATATATATATATTTATATATATATATATATATGTGTGTATAAATAGATAGATAGATAGATAGATAGATAGATAGATAGATAGATAGATAGATAGATAGATAGATAGATAGATAGATATAGATATATAGATAGATATATACAGGGTGTCCGAAAAAGTGTATACACACTTCAACAGCATTCTAATAAATATTGCCTGTAGTGGTATTCAAAGTGTCTATACATTTTCGGAGACACCCTGTATATATGTATATATATTTCCAAGAGATGGCAATATGAATGGACCTCTTAATTTTCTCTAAAAACATTTTTTCCAATTCCGCCCGGCCCGTTCCTTCAATGTTTCTAAAGGACTAGTGTCCGAAACGTTAAAACCCTCTTCCTGCTATTTCAAGCGTTAAACTAATATATTCCTTCCATATACTGTACCGATTGTATTGTAATTTCTGTTTATTTTACATACATATATATGTATGTAAATAGCGATATACATATGTATGTATATATAGTGTATTTTGCAATACACTGTATGCTTAATTAAAAGCATTTTGAAGACCTTACGCTATTGTTTTCAAGTAGTGACTATGTCACTTACTTCTATTTTCAGCAAACAAGGGGAGATAAGCTGACAGAGCTCTGTTTCGTACTGTTGGTACTTATCAAAGCCTAGCCCTCCTCGTGTCTGCTGAAAATTATGAATGTTGGATTCTTATAGAATTCCTGTAATAATCAGGAGCTGATTATACAGAGCGGTTGCCGATCCAGCAAAAATTGAAAATTAGAATTGGTGCTCTGAAATAGCGATATATATATATGAATGTATATATAGTGTATTTTGAAACCGCTCTGTATAATCAGTTCCTGATTATTACTGGAATCCTATAAGAATCCAACATTCATAATTTTCAGCAGACACGAGGAGGGCTAGGCTTTGATAAGTACCAACAGTACGAAACAGAGCTCTGTCAGCTTATCTCCCCTTGTTTGCTGAAAATAGAAGTAAGTGACATAGTCACTACTTTAAAACAATAGCGTAAGGTCTTCAAAATGCTTTTAATTAAGCATATAGTGTATTGCAAAATACACTATATATACATACATATGTATATCGCTATTTCAGAGCACCAATTCTAATATGTATATATATATAAATGAAGTATTTCCGTAGGAAAGGTACAGGAAAAGAGAGTGCTCTATGTAGGCTACAGAGGTTATTAGTTATGTAATAAACAACATAAGATAATTATTTCATTTACCAGTGGTTTCTTGAAGACAGATATTTATATCTGTCTTCAGCGTCAGAACGAATAAATAACATGGTGTGTTTATTAAATATGGATTTGAAAACAAAATTTAGGAAATATGAAAGTGAGGCTGAAATCAAATAGCGGGATAAAAGGATTGAGGGGAAAAAATATATAAATAAATATCCAGAACATAAACATACACTCAACCACGCGCTTATACGTAATAGTACGTGGACGTATACTTTCTCACATAAGCGTATTTGCGTCTACATGGAACAGACACATAAATATATATATATATGTATATATATATTTATTATATATATATATATAAATATATATATATATATATATATATATATATATATATATATATATATATAGAGAGAGAGAGAGAGAGAGAGAGAGAGAGAGAGAGAGAGAGATATTGTTATACTTGGGGAGGGTCATATTTGTGTAATATTGCCAGAATTAATAACAGAACACACTCACTGTTTGGTTGGTTTTCGCTTCTCGCTTCTGTGTCTTTTATATCGGTAATCTAACTTACTCGGTCCTCAATGTTGCCATTGACTGACCGGCGGTCAAAAATAATACAGATACAATATAGACACAAACACATATATATAGTTTATCATAAATCTTTCGTTGCACATCTGCAACATCGTCAGTGGTGCTATATTTTCCTCCTGTTGTATTGTATGTCTACGCCATTTTTATTCAGTCTGTCTATATATTTATTTATTTATTTGCTTGTTTGTTTATTTTATTTTGTCTTCTTTGCGCATGCGTTTGCGTGTGTGTATAGTGTTTTGTTTGCTGTGTGATGGGTGACTAGTGTGTGTTTATGTGCTTGTTGTTATTGTGCTTGTGTATGTATTTATTTATTTATTTATTTATTTATTTATTTTATTTTATTTACTTATTTATACTTCTCTTAGGTCAGTGTTGTTTGTTTGGGTGTTGTTGTTATTCCATTCATTCTTTCTGTTTAGCCTTGGTCTTCTAATTTCTATTTCACTGACCTCTCTCTATATATATAATAACAGGAGGTTGGACTGGTGTAATTGCTTAAAAGGTTTATTGTACTATGATCATTTCAAAGACCGGGTTCAGTATGAATCCGGTGACATCATCAGGTATTCGAAATATAACAAAGGAATATAGTAGACAAAATCCATGGGGCTGAAAATCAGAGACATGAAGGCGACCAAACATTTAGCAGCTTCTACTCCGGTCGACCGCCTTGGATTTTGTCTACTATATTCCTTTGTTATATTTCGAATACCTGATGATGTCACCGGATTCATATTGAACCCGGTCATTGAAATGATCATAGTATAATAAACCTTTTAAGGAATTACACCAGTCCAGCCTCCTGTTATTTTATAATAATTAACTCCGTACTCGCACCACCAACTACACAAACGAAGACGGGTGAGTTGCATTACGTTGAGTGCTCTCCATAATATTACATCGAGGTTGACCATACGGAATGACCAGTTCTATCCAGTGGTGAACCAACAAACCTAAATAAATATATATATATTTGTTTTTTTTTTATTTGTTTTGCGATATTTCTTATTTGAAAAATTTGGTTGGTTCGATAAATGGGAGGTTGTTTATCGAACCAACCAACCCGAAATTTATATATATATATATATATATATATATATATATATATATATATATATATATATATATATAGGAACGAGTAGGACCCCGTCGGGATCCTACTCGTTCCTATTACCCACTCTACTACTCTAAGTATTGAGTACTTTGGTGCGTTATGGTCCACCTGGTTCCTTACCACATTTCCTTTGTTATATATATATATATATATATATATATATAGCGGCGATGAATTAGTTTTGCGAGGTTTTTTATATGAAATCGTGTGTCGAAACAAATATTGTTATACTTGGGGAGGGTCATATTTGTGTAATATTGCCAGAATTAATAACAGAACACACTCACTGTTTGGTTGGTTTTCGCTTCTCGCTTCTGTGTATTTTATATCGGTAATCTAACTTACTCGGTCCTCAATGTTGCCATTGACTGACCGACGGTCAAAAATACAGATACAGATACATATATATATATATATATATATATATATATATATATATATAGAGAGAGAGAGAGAGAGAGAGAGAGAGAGAGAGAGAGAGAGAGAGAGAGAGAGATGAGATTATACAGGACTAGAACTGTTTCATTCTTGAGAAATCATCAGGATTCCTGATGATTTCTCAAGAATGAAACAGTTCTAGTCCTGTATAATCTCATCTATATTAAAACTTTTATACTCTGCTATGTATTGAGTACCTTACTTACTGTGGTTACCTCCGATTCAACCCGGAATAACTTATCTCTCTCTATATATATATATATATATATATATGTGTGTGTGTGTATATATATGTGTATATATATACATATATATATATAATTGTATATATATATATATGTGTGTGTGTGTGTGTGTGTGTATAAGTAATTATCTCTATTTCTTTCCCTATAGCTATCTCTCTACCTCACTCTCTCCCTCTCTCTCATACCCTACTTTAATTTTCCAATTCCATTCCGAATTCTGTTGCTATTGTGCATGAGAAAGGCATGCACGCCACGGAAACCCCCGTTCAGCCCAATCTCCCTAACAATCCAATCAATACATAAGCCAGTATTTTTACCATGTCTCTCTATCTGTCTGTTTGTCACCATGACCTCCCCCACACACACACCCATACATCGCCTGCTCACTTCACTGTCGCTATGGCGACACATTAATTATTATATTGACGACGGCAACGACAACGGCGATGTTATTAGTGGTGAGGTGGGGGGTAGTGGGAGGTAGTGGGAGGTGATTGTTTAGAGAATAGTAGTGGGAGTAGTGTTGCGACTACGACCACAACAACCGGTGGTGGCGCTAGTGAAGCCTACATTACAACAGCAGCTGACAGAGATAGCAGTGTGTGTGTTTGTTTGTTCGTGTGTGCGCGCGCGTACACAAACACAATTGTGTATGTATATATATATATATATGTATATATATAACGAAGGAAATGTGGTAAGGAACCAGATGGACCATAACGCACCAGACTACTCAATACTTAGGGTGGTAGAGTGGGTAATAAGAAAAAGTTTGTCTCCGACGGCAGAGCTCAAGCCGTTTCGACGAACGGCTTGAGCTCTGCCGTCGGGGCCAAACATTTTCCTATATATAAATATATATATATATATATATATATATAGAGAGAGAGAGAGAGAGAGAGAGAGAGAGAGAGAGAGACACACACACAAGAAAATATGTGTGTGTGTGTGTGTGTGTGTGTGTGTGTGTATCTTAGGTTCAATCGGGGGTAACCACAGTAAGTAAGGTACTCAATACATAGTAGAGTATATACAATATACGATTTCCTTAGAATGAAACAGTTCTAGTCCTGTAGAAGCCATTTATATATATATATATGAATGTATATACAGTGTATTATGCAATACAGTGTATGCTTAATTAAAAGCATTTCGAAGACCTTATGCTATTGTTTTAGAGTAGTGACAGTCTCACCTACTTTAATTTTCAGCAAACAGGGGAGATAAAGCTGACAGAGCTCTGTTTCGCACTTGTTGGTGCTTATCAAAGCTAAGTACTCCGCCTATTGGCTGAAAATCATGAATGTTTGATTCTTATAGAATTCTAGTAATAATCAGGAACTGATTATACAGAGCGATTGCTGGTCAAGCAGAAATTGAAAATATATATATCATCATAATCTATAAAGCTCAGTGTGTGGTCATGGCTCCTTCGTTATAGAAATCTACGATATAGAATTTCTTCAATTGAAATTTACAATTCAGTATTCGAAATAGTTTCGATTGCGTCTTGACGCAGATAATGTTTTCAATTTCATCCACAATTACGCAAAAAATAGATAAAACTCAATATTTTACGATTTTTCTCTCTCATTTAAACTGCTAAACTCTTTCCACTACCATTCAAAATCTATACAACTTCATACTTTCTGCTACTTTCTCTTTCCAAGCTTGATGGTGATACTGTCCGTTCACACCACTCCCTACTGTCTTAAATTTAGAAAACACATATCCTCTATGAGGTTACTAAACCTGCTAGAAACAGCAGCTAACTCTCCTCATAGCACACCCCTCCCCACACCACTCCCTACTGTCTTAAATTTAGAAAACACATATCCTCTATGAGGTTACTAAACCTGCTAGAAACAGCAGCTAACTCTCCTCATAGCACACCCCTCCCCACACCACTCCCTACTGTCTTAAATTTAGAAAACACATATCCTCTATGAGGTTACTAAACCTGCTAGAAACAGCAGCTAACTCGCCCCCATATCACACCCCTCCCTACTGTCTTAAATTTAGAAAACATATATTCTATGAGGTCACTAAACCTGCTAGAAACAGCAGCTAACTCTCCCCCATATCACACCACTCCCTACTGTCTTAAATTTAGAAAACACACAGACAACCATGCAGAACAACTCCATCGCAGCTCTGTTGTTCGGCTGGCATCGTCTACGCGCGTGTTGCGCAAGTACTGTGAAACAATAAATTTCAACACTTTTTTTGCACAGAGATAATATCCATAGGCGAAACTACAATTGTCACTGCTGGCGCAGCTCATGCTTCCAGGTCTGCAATTCATTCACCCAGTGCCTGGCAGACAAAAAAGTGCTGCCATAAAATGGGTGGTGCAACCTAACTTTGGTAACTTAATGACCCCGAGCAACGCCGGGCTTTAATGCTAGTTATTGATAAAAATCACATAAGTTAAAAATTATTGTTTGTGCATGCCCCTAAACTTCATTCTTCATATTGGATTTTTATTTATTCTCCAAAGCAACACATTAAATAGACGGTTGCGTGTACTGGTAATGTGGAGATAAGTAAACCCTTAATATAAATACTTTCACTTTCCAGATTATGTATTGGCTGCTCTTTTATTTCGTATGTACTAACAGTTATATATATATACTGTCTTCTCTTTATTAATTTTCCGAACTTTATTATTACTAATCTGTGATGCACGTGTTCTCTCTTCTCTCCCCAATATTCGCAATGATTTACATTTAACATGATATCTTACTTTCGTCTTCTTGCCTTTTTTTCCTTCCTTTTTCTTTCTTTTCTCTCACAAGACTTTCGTGCTATAGATCGCAATAGCTTCTCCCTGGCGTCACATAAAATTCTGTGTAATATATGTTATAGCTTAATTACTATAAGTTATTGTTTTGTCTTGTCTCTTACTCCATGGACAGCGCTTTGGCTTGTGTCAGACGATGTTACCCCTGGTAAACCAGCATGCCCATTGGTAGGGATCGAAATTGCCGAAGCCCATCTCAACGACTCAAGAACCTGGAGTTCTGTGTCTTTCGTCTATATTTTTATTTTCAAAAAATAATTTTTTGAGGTTTCCCCTTTAAAAATTATTTTTCGTTTTGCCTTGTCTTCTCTTTGTTAATTTTCCGAAGTTTAAGATATGTGTGTGTGTGTGTGTGTGTGTGTGTGTGTGTGTGTGTGTGTGTGTGTGTGTGTGTGTGTGTGTGTGTGTGTGTGTGTGTGTGTGTGTGTGTGTGTGTGTGTGTGTGTGTGTGTGTGTGTGTGTGTGTGTGTGTGTGTGTGTGTGTGTGTGTGTGCGTGCGTGTGTGGCAGCAAATTGGCAGAGTCATTAAGACGTCGGATAGAATGCTTTACGGTATTCGTCCCACCTCATTGCGCGCTCTCAGTTCAAATCCCGCCAGGGTCAACTTTGCCTTTCATCCTTTCGAGGTCGATAAAAAAGTACCAGTTCAGTACTGGGGTCGATTTTTCTTCAATAGAAAATATCGGCTGTGTTCAGACCTGGAGAGGGTTGGGCTCCGCCAGGTTTAAAACTGCCCTAGACACACCGTTTGATGGTGTCCCTACGACTCCGCAAGGAGTGTGTGTGTGTGTGTGTGTGTGTGTGTGTAAGCGTTACGTAATGGGGTCGTAGTCGCTGCAGATTATTATTATAGAAACTACGTAATATGATAACTGCAGCCTACTACCGTCCATCATCTCCGTATCAGTAATTGGTGCAAGTCGGGTGTTCTTTTGTTGCGTGTGTGTGTGTATGACATAATTTATCCTTACAAAATGATAATGTCATTTGGCTCCGTAGAGCTGCTCACAGAATAATTAACATTTCTTTTCAAGGTATTATCTTCATAAATTAATAGAACAACCTGTCCAGACTATCAGATACTTCGATTAGTTCAAAGTTTAAATACTCAATTCGAAGGTGAAATATAATTTAAGCTTTTAATTCGGCTAGCCCATATAATGGGTGCGGATGGGAATGTGATTTATGGTCTGTCATTGTCTGATAAACCTCTTTTTAATCGTAGACATGAAATTCTAATGTTGCTCGCATAATATTCTGCCAACATTTCAAAGACTGGCTTGTGATCCAACGTAGATCAAATTACCTTCATAAGTTAAATAGTGAATTTTCATAACCTTTAATGTTCTTTTTAATTAAGTACTTTTACAAATCTATTAATAGCCATATCCCAAATAAGAATTGAATAGCATATTTTAACGTCGTACTAATATACTGGAGTAATACCTGAGTGATGACTATAAAACATAATCTTAACCCTGGAATTAATTCTATTGATTAACGCAATAAAGTTAAATTTTCTGTGCATTAGCTAGGTTAATATAATATTTGATAGTAATCTGCTGACATCAATCTGTAATAAGTTTTCGACTGGTCCACCATAATAATCTTTTCCTTGCGATAACGACTTTATTCTATCCTTTTCTTTAGGGGTAGATAAGGTTTTGTTTATGTATATCAGGAATGAATGCTTAAACAAGATAACTGCTTACCAGAGAATTTGACTCGAAGGTATCCTTGGTTATATATATATATATATAAAATTCGGACCCCGACAGCTGAGCTCCTGCCGTTTCAACAACTAGATCCGTTCGGATCTACTTCCCCAGGTATCGAGTACTCTGGTGAGTAATGGTCTAACTGGTTTTTACTGCATCCATTCTGATTTATGTGTGTGTGTATGTGCATTGGTAGTAGTAGTTTAAAAGTTTTAATAAAAAGGAATACACACTCACACATAATCACACACACACACACACACACACACACACACACACACACACACACACACACACACACACACACAACATACACATTGAATGGGACGGCCAATGACTCTCATGAGTTACTCCGCTCTTTGACGAATTTTGTTTTTCCTCCCGTGGGGTGCCCAATATCACCCTCCGCACCAAGCAAGCTAGGTGGGGTTGCCGGTTTAGTCATCGACGACCCGACCATGTAACAGATGATTGTACTGGGTTACATGTTACCAGTCGCGCTCAAGAGGAACCTGGAATAAAGAAAAGCGAACGAAAGTGGAAAGAAAAAGCAAAAGCCCTCCAAGAAACAGCTGACAAATTTGATTTGAAATCCTTTTATAGGAAATAGTCTTTGGTCCTATTTCAAACGGTTCCTCTCCAGTCCTTTCTCTAGAAAACAAATTATTAACCGACATGTGTTTTGGTCATTTTATGCCATAACATATCCTTTATAGTCGAAACGCTTTCTTGTTTAATATTTAAAAAGAAAATTTATGTGTAACATGAACTTTTTTATCCTAAAATTCTGTTCTTTTATAGTGTTAGTGCTAAGATTGAATGGATTATGCAATCTTGACCATGGGCAGCGATCCTGCAGCATTTGAGGCCCTTAAGTGTGGCCTTAGTGGAGCATCCTTTACCATAGACATTGGCAAAAGTTATACAAATGCATATACATGTGTGTGTATGTCTGTGTATGTGTGTGTGTATGTGTGTGTGTACGTGTGCGCGCGCGTGTGTGTGTGAGTGTGTGTGTGTTATGGGCTTCCACATAGTTTCCTCTTTACCAACTTCAATTCACAACATTTGACAGAAAACACTTGACCAATGTCAATGTCCCACAACATCTAATTGAACCAGAAACTTCTCAAGTGTTCTCAATAGAGACTCAAACTTTAATATGGATATCATTAACAATCTTTCGCAGCATCCAGTATTGCAATACCTGTCAAACAATCCTTCTCTTTCAGAAATTAAAACTGCCATCAGACGACTGTCTATCGGCAAGACTCCGGTGATGATGGTCTTGCAGTTGAATTATACAAGTGTGGGCGTCAAACTCTGTTGACAAAACTCTTTGAGTTTTTAAAATGTGTACGGGAGAGAGGTTCTGTAAAACAGCTGTTTAAAGATATATCAATTATACACCTTTACAAGAGAGACATATGTGTATGCGATAACCATAGCGGGGGTGTCTCTCTTGTCAGTTGCAGGAAAGATATCCTGGACCGCCTAAACTCTTCTTTGGCAAAATATGTGCTACCTGAGTCACAGTGTGGGTTTAGATCGGAACGATGCACTGTTGATATGATGTTTAGTCTGAGACAACTACAGGAGAAATCTATGAAACATGGACAGGAACTCTTTGTCACCTTTGTTGACTTTTCCAAGGCATTTGATAATCTTGTGATGCCTTATGGATCATCCTTGTGTGCCGAAGTAAATTCTTGACATCATAATATCCTTCCATTATTGAATGAAATCATCTTTTAACTCTGGTGGTGACTGCTCAGAATCTTTTGATGGGACCAATGGGACCAAACAAGGGTGTGTTTTGGTTCCTCTTCTTTTCGCTTTGTTTTCTTCAATGCTTTTCAAAATACCAATGAGGGAGTTTCTTTTGAGTTTCGAACAACAGAAGGTGTTTACAGCCAGCAATGGTTTAAAGCAAAAACAAAGACCCTTGGTCAAGTAGCCCATAATCTTCTGTTTGTGGATGATTGTGCTCTTATGGTTCACAACTTGATGGACGTGCACACTATACTAAATGCTTTTTCAGATGAATGAAAAGCGTTCTGACTTACAATCAGCATAAAAACGACTGAGCTCCTTTATCCGCCAATCACCGAGCAATAGCCACCTGCTCTACCAACAGATTTTGTGGATGGCAAACAGCTTAAGACAGTTGATATTTTCACCTTAATTGGTTCCATCATATCTAGTGGTGCAAAAATGGACAAGGAAGCAGATAACCGAATTACAAAGGCCAGTTTTGCGTTTAGTAAGTTATATCACAGGTTATGGGATTGTCTTTGAGGATGAAGGCTGGAGTTTATAAAGCTGCTGTACTCATCACACTTCTTTATGTATCGCAAACACATTAGACAATTAGATTCATTTCATATGCGATGCTTACGAGGAATCTGTGGCATCAAGTGGTCTGACAAGATCAGAAACAGTGAGGTCATTAAATGCTGCAATATCATCGGTATGGAGGCAATCTTAATCAAAACGAACCTGAGGTGGGCTGTCCAACTGGCAAGAATGGTTGAATCACGTTTACTAAAGCAGCTGTTGTTTGGTCAGCTAACAAGTGTGAAATATTGAGTTAGTCACCTCCTCCTCCAGTTTGAGGTCAAACTGAAGGACAACATGAAGTGTTACGGTATACATATTGAATGATGGAAGGGATAGGCTGTGGGTCGTCGAGGATGGAGGTCGGCTTCCTTCAGCCTGCTCACAGAGTTTGAGGCCAGCAGACGGGAGCATTATGATTGCGTGAGAACAAAAACTCGCGTCTCCGGAGGAGGGATGGGATTCGAGAGTACATAACGCATAATGTTTGGTGGCCCTCATCTGCCGTCTGCGACGGAATAGTCCATAATATATGTATATATGCATGTATATATGCATGTATGTGTGTATGTATGTATGTATGTATGTGTGTCAGTATATATATATATATATATGTATGTGTGTAATTATATATAGTTTGCATGTGTGTATGTATGTATGTATGTATATATATATATATATATATATATATATATATATATATATATATATATATATATATATATTTATATTTATATATATATATATATTTATATTTATATATAGTATCTTGTGTTTTCAGATAGACTTAATAGATGATTTAATGAGAGAAGTAATTAATGATAAATACATTTTGAAACAACAATGACATAAATGAACCATGAATTGATCACGTTTCTATGACAACCAACACACACTCTTCCCCATCCATCCTACGCTGGTGCATCACCACCGCCACCAACAGCACCTGCACCACCATCACTAACACCAACATTGCCCTGACACGGTAGCCAATCTGAAATGACTAGATTTGTAAATCTTCTTAGCGGCCGCTGATCTGTTAGGCCAAGGTATTACCTGTAGACTCAGAAGCTTTAGGCTGCTCTAATTACACTTACCTGTCTTATCAGCCCACCTATCTATCTATCTATCTATCTTTCTTTCTATCTATCTATCTATCTACTTAACTATGTCTACCTATCTATCTATCTAACTATCTATCTATCTAACTATCTATCTAACTATCTATCTAACTATCTATCTATCTAACTATCTATCTATCTATCTATCTATCTATCTATCTATCTACTTAACTATGTCTACCTATCTATCTATCTAACTGTCTATCTATCTAACTATCTATCAATCTGTCTGTCTGTCTGTTTGTCTGTCTACCTTTTTATGCTGGTTACCATCTATCTATCTAACTATATTTATCTATCTATCTATCTATCTATATATCTCTTCGTATCTAACTAACAAACTAACTAACCACCCACCTGCCTGCCCACGTGTCTACTTTTCTAGGCCTTTCCATTCAGCGAGTTGGGAAAATTACAAACGTCATAATCGTGTCATCACCAAGTTGGCAACTACTAGTAGTAGTAGTAGTAGTAGTAGTAGTAGTAGTAGTAGTAGTAGTAGTAGTAGTAGTAGTAGTAGTAGTAGTAGTAGTAGTAGTACTTCCCAAAATAGGGGTCGCGAGAAATATATGAATTTTTATTTTATTTTATATTCTAGCTTTAGGATCATTATTTGCTGGGTTTTGCAATTTTTCTTGCAAAAAACAAAACTGTGATTGTACATTTAAAAACAAATCCACAAATTTAAAATTTATTAATAACCGTGCTGAAAAATTCTGTCATATTGATATAATGACACAATGAATTTCTTTTACCAAACGGGGAGAGGAGTTCTTGACAAATTTCTTTTTTATAGAAAGGGTAGCGATTTGGGGAAAGCCTCCTTTTGACAAAAGGATTTAATAATAGAAATCATTGGCTGTTTTTTGCTATCAGGACGAACAACTAGATAAGGCTAATTTTTGAGGCACGTATATAACTATTGTTGTTGCTGTTATTATTGTTGTTGTTATTGTTTTGCCAAAATATAGTGCTAGTGGAACTGACCTCCATCTCCCATATGTGCAACAAACTGAAATGATAATTAGCTACGTTGGCCAATGGCTCCATCCGTTTTTAAAGACGATAGTGTGTGATTTGAGTAAATTTGGCTTCCATTTCTAGAGGACCAAGTAACCGAATAAAAGCTTCATTGTTAAATTCAATTTGAGTTTCATAGAATTAAACACAATATAAAAACCATCTTAATGCTGATCGCCATTGAGAGCTCCGGTGTCCTTCGTCCCCGGTCTACTGTTTTCATCCACTGTTGAAAACCTCCTGTGTCCTCGATGCCCAGACGGCCGTCATTTTCCTTCACCAAATCGAGAGGAGGATATCACGCCTGCAGGCAGAGCTCTGTGAGGTGAAAAGGCTGACGCAGTGCATGTCGCTGGCTTTTCAGCGCAGCAAAACGTTTGTCTTGTTCGAGGTATACACACACACACACACACACACACACACACACACACACACACACACACACATCTCTACATCTTTGGTTGGGCGCTACATTTCAGTTGCTCCATTTAAATACCAGGATAAATTTTCATTTAGTCCAGAATTAGCCGTCGAAACGGCTTGAGCTCAGCTGTCGGGGTCTTACTGGTTCCTATATATATATATATATATATATGAATAAATTTAGTCCTTCAGTGATCTTCCAACCTTCATTGGTATTTCATCGCTTTAAAGACCATATACCTCCGGTTGGTGCGAGCAACGGCTAAAGAAAGTCGTTGGGACACGTTAATAAGGGGAACGAGCGAGACAGTAAACAATCAAAGATGGTAATGCAACGAAAAGTGAGGAAGAAGGAGTCAAGTCCCTGAAATCGATATATATATATACAGTACTGTTCAATTCTTCGCTTCGAGGACACATCTTTTAATACCTCTAATTTTTTTCTAATTTCTGATTATTATTTTGGATTGGCAGTATCGGTAGAGAGTCGGGCACCATGCTTTGAAGCATAGAGTTACGTCCCTTTAGGATCTGAGTTCAAATCCCGCCGAGGTTAACTTTGCCTTTCATCCTTACGGGGTCGATAAAATAAAGTACCAGTAATGCTCTGGGTAATTGCTGGCCTTGTGCCTAAAATAGAAACAATTATTTCTTTTTAAATAAATGGTGACAAATATCAAGCTAATGAAAAGGCATTGTGTAATCTTTGCCTTAAATGCAAAGCATAGAGATTTAGAGATTGCTCGCTTCCTGAAAGTTGCACGGTGGTTTGTTGTCAAATTTCGCGAAGAACTGGAATCTGCTTGCGGAGATTCTCAACACCTGGTAGGGGTCCTAACACAATCAGAACACTCAAATTGTACAAAAGGTGGAAAAAATTATCGATAAGAACCTCAGAAAGTCAATTAGCGCCCTTACTAAGGAGCTCAAGGTCTCAAGGCACACTATCATAAGAATTGTGCATGAAGACCTACGATACAAGTCATATGTGACGCGGAGATCAATTCTGCAAAGACAAAAGATAACCCTCTGATCTACATAAAGCACTTGGTCAACCGAAGAAACGACAAATGATTATGCAGATACCTTAAATACGTTACAATGGTCATGCATACAAAGGCAACTGTCATGGTTCTGGGAGTCGTGAGCAATGAGAGAGATGTCATACTTCCTCACTGCTTTTCCTCGGAGCTTAAGGGTCACTGCTACTAATTATAAGGAGGTGTTAGAGAGGGCTGTGATGCCTTGGATAGAGAACGTGAGCAAAAGAAGATCGTATACCTACCAATGAGACTCTGCATTGTCTCATAAGACCAAGACGACCCAAGAATTGATGAGTCACATTCTCCACGTTTACGTCACTCCAAACATATCGTCTCCTAGCTTTCCAGACTTGAATCCGTTGAACTACTACGTATGGAGTGTAGTCGAAAGTGAAGTCAATCAACACCCCCATAACACTATAAAATTTCTGAAGTTGGGCATAACTAGTACATCTAAAATAGATAAAGATCATCTGATTCTGGCATGTCATCGTTTCAGACCTCGTATTGAAGTAGTTATCGATGTTAACTACGGATTCATTGGGTAGATGCACCACTGATGCAGCTTTATATTCATTAATTAACTATTGCACTCACAAAGTTTTCCATTTCTTCCCTTTTTTTCCCACCTTTTTTCTGCAATCTTTCTTGTGCTTGTTTACGTAAAAATCCCATGTTTTTGCTGTTCTGTGCCTATGGAAGCACGTAACCGCTGATTTAAAAAAAAAAACGCTTAATGCTTTAGCCTTGTCACAACCTATTTTCTCAAGCTTCTTTGGTATGATTTGGATATCTATTCTAAATATAACATGTATGTAATTCGATTCATACACTGGAGTACTGAATTTTTATTTTTTTTATTTCACTGCTTCTGTTTTTAAGCACACCGAGCTGAACAGGGTGCAATTCCTCACTGAGGGCCCTCACAACTGACTTGCAGGCTATCTTCGCCGTGAACCGCCAAAAGATGTTGCCTACTGCATTGGGTCGAATACTTCTGTTATTCTTTTTCAACACAGTCATGTTGGCAGAGAAAAGATTTCGGTTTTGGCATGGCGAGGTGGATAGCTCCAAGGGGGGGGGGGTGTTCGTTAGAGCAGTGATCAACCTACGCAGACGTACTCAGGCATTGGTTGAATATAGCCAAATTAGATCTCTGAAGTGTCCTGGTCGCAGGCCATCCACCCCTCTACATCTGCTACCTAGGAAGGATCTCAGGATAGCTATCACATCCTCCTTGGAGGCGGACAAGGAGATATGACTGGTGGGAGCCTGGAAGTCTTGCATATCGACCGGGGGTTTGGGTATTTCAGGTGGAGAGCGGCTGGCCTCCGATGTGAGCCGGGGGAGCGTGCTGTTCAAAACCAGCACACGCACTCCAACAGAAATGTCACCTTCGTTTAATTTTCAATTGATTAAATTGTAGTCTTAATACAAAAATAAACTATTCTGTGAGATATCAATAGGCAACAGGAAAGATACATGTATGTGTATGCATGTATGTATATATTATGTATGTATGTATTTGTTATGTATGTATGTATGTATTATGTATGCATATATGTATGTATTAAGTATGCATGTTGGTATGTATGTAGGTAAGCCATCATGTAGGTATATATGTATCTATGCATGTATGTATATATGTATATATTATTTATGTATGTATGCGTGTATGTATGTATGCATGTATGTATGTAGGTATGTATGTCAACAATATATAGTCTTTTTATATTGATAGGACTGGATATTATAGAGATCATTAGAAGAGGTCAGGACCAGTGTACTCACAAAGAAATTGTTGTTGTTGTTGTTGTTGTCGTTGTTGTTTAGTCCCAGTTTAACATTGACCCAATTTTCCTTTGGTCAAGCGATTCAAACTGTTAACATTTTGTCTTTTCGGGGGTTATGTTTTTAGGATTACCTTAGCCAATTATCTTTATAATTTCAAATTGTCATTTTGTCCGCGAGGCGCAGCGGAAACACCGCTCTGATTTAGATTATATCAACATGAGTATATCAACATTTCCCCTTCCTCCTTTCTTTTGTTGTCTAATAATCCTTGCTTTTTCCTTTCTTTTCCCCCTCATTTATAGCATTTATAGCAGTCACGGGCAACCTGCGGCCCGCGGTGCTTTCTCAATGGTTCGCCTAAGTCACCTAAGTGAAATCTTTCTGATTTTTTTATCCCGACTTTTTAGTTGTAATTTATCTTTCTATCATTTTTACGATCGAGGAAAACAACGTATACGAATTCTGAAGAAACAAATCAAAACAACCTGAGGTACAGCCCTTTTTTTTAATGTGGGCGCGAATGTAAATTAATACTTGTGGCCCGCCTGATGATGAACCATATCTCATGCGGCCCGCTTCTCGAAAAAGGCTGCCTATGCCTGATTTATAGTCTTCGCCAAAGCAACTTCTTTCTTCTATATGTTAAATTCTTTATTATATTTATGTAATTTTATACTATAAATATATTTTAGTATTTTGAAATTTAATATGTTTGCAATATGATAAGGACAAAAAGAAAGAGAGAAAGAAAGGAAAGAAGAAACGAAAAGATAAAAGTGCGAGAGAAAAGACGACAGTCAGTGACCAGGGACCCCCTTACCGTAATCGTTAACGGAATCTCCCGTAATTCGAGAGATACGGCAATTCGATTCATCACAGGTGTCTCTGTCCTCTTCTTTCCGTCCTTGCTGCTATTTTATCTGATTTTCTCAACTAGTAATGATAGTAATCGTTATGATATAGTCATTTACGTTGAAACGGCTACATTTCATATATAAACCTGAATCAACTGAATATGGCCTCCCATCTTTTATTTATTTATATATATATAACTTCTAGTTCCTGTCTGTTTGTTTGTTTGTTCACGAACTCCTCCTATGGTTTTGGAGATAGACCCCCGTAACCATATATATTCTGAAACTACATTGCCCAGGGTACTTGGATAAGTATATTTCATTTTAATCAAAGGGTTCCCCGGGGGCACAAACCCCCGCTTGCCTCCCGCTGAAAATTTTTTCCCTTCGATTTGAAATTTAAATTTTTTTCCTTCGATATGAAATTTAAACCATAGGTAAATGACAAGCCTATTCACAATATTTCAGCAAATTTTAATAATATTAAGACACCCTATAGTGAAAATGTTGGAAGCCCAGAACTTGGGTCTACGGGGTTTTTCTATTAATTAAACGTAAATCAACAAAAAGAAGCACCTCTCTTTTATAGTAAAATTTGGCTAATTTAGACATTTTATCTATAGTAAAACATCACTAGAATTATGACAACAAAAATTATTAGTTAATGCCTCTACCTTTTTAACATTTTCCCTTTATTTTTTTCTCCATAAATTGTATCACTGATTTAAAATCAATCATGATTTTCTTACAAAAAAATGTGTGAAACGCAGCAAGGTTCGGGTAATTCGGCTAGTATATATATATATATATATAAAAAGATGAAATCGAAAATGCAACTGGAGTCTTATTTTTTTAAAAAATATATATATTTATTTGGTTCCTTTACCGGTTTCGCAGTTCTTCTGCTTTTCAAAAGTAGAGTTGAGATGGAGGGTCTGTGATTTTTCTCACATCTGATGTGAGAAAAACCACAGACCCTCCATCTCAACTCTACTTTTGAAAAGCAGAAGAACTGCGAAACCGGTAAAGGAACCAAATAAATATATATATTTTTTTTAAAAATAAGACTCCAGTTGCATTTTCGATTTCATCTTTTTTTCTTTATACTTTCACTCGTGTAGGACACCTCGGTTATTTTTCATTTTGTAAAAAAAACCTCACTTTCTAATATATATATATATATATATATATATATATATATATATATATATATATATATATATATATATATATATATATACACGTGTTTTTTTGTTTGTCTTTCGTTTGTATATTTTTTATAATAATTTTTTAAGGTTCCCCCAAAAAATTGTTTTTCGTTTTGTTTTGTTTCCGTTTGTTGTCTTGTCCTTTCTTTGCTAATTTTCTTAAGCTTATATATATAAGCTTAAGAAAAGTATATATATATATATATATATATATATATATATATATATATATATATATATATATATATATATAATGATCTATGTTGAGCGAAATTTAGAAGCTTCAACAGATTTGTTTTTTTACTATGAAAAAAATAGTCTAACAAATTGGGCATAAAATCCCCTGGACGGATAAAAAGTTGACAGTGTCCCACGGGTTCGTATTCTCAATCTTTTAGACTATTTTTCATTGTAAAAAAAATACGTTGAAGCTTCTAAATTTGCATTGTGTGTGTATCCGTGTGTGTGTGTGTGTGTGTTTATGTATATATACAGTATATATATATATATATATATATATATATATATATATATACAAATATATTTGCGCACACACTCAAGCATACAAACATATGTGTGTGTGTGTGTCTATATATATTGAGAGAGAGAGATTAATCAACTTTTACAATACACATAAATACGGTATACCATCGAAATTCATTAAAGAAACCTCATATATATTTTTGTAACAAAGGATTTTTTTCCAGATTGTGAAGACTCACCCTGTACAGAGAACCGTGTTGCATTACTAGATAGAGGTTGCGTGATATCAGTTTGATGGGGAGCCGTTTATTATAAATACTAACATTTAAGAAAACGGTTGTTCTAATTGCATATAAATTATGGGAAAGTGTTTCTCAATGAATCTATGATAGCCATGACAATGAAATCATTGGGGAAGTGTTTTATTGGCAAGATTCCTTTGGAAAGGTCTATATCTATTCAACAAGGTAAATCACTTCATGGTGATTGTTTCACAAATCGTTAATAAATCAACCATAAAATCAATTAGTTACATAAAAGAATATTCCGTAGTTGTGAACTAATGTTCGAATCAAACAATGTATAACATTGCAGTTAATATTGGCAATAAATCAAGACAGTTATATAAGTTTGCAGTAGTCTTCTATTTTATTACTCTTGGTTAATTCAGGTTAACTCTAACCACGTGACAACTGTTTTTTCATTTTTTCGGGTCAATAAATCTAGAAACTGTTACGTTAATGCTTTGATATTGATGTAGGACAGTGCGTTTAGGCTATTAAATCGACTCAATATATTACTGGTACAAATTATTACAATTTTGAAAGCTTTACAAAATGTTAAAACAATATTAGTTTAAGAAACAGTTTAATGGAAAGCGCATGGGATTTATCTGCCTTTTTTATCTGGTCAGTGAATCTAGAAAGCATGAACCAAAGAAAGTTCATTGCGGTGAGAAGCTCTATTTCCAAATGGATACAAGAAATAACATTTCGATATTGTTCAGATTGTTGCTAAGAAAATGACGCTCGACCAATGTGTCATGCAATGAGTCGAACCCAGAACCTAATGATTGGTAAGTGAACTTCTTAACCATTCAGCCATTCTGTGTCCACTATAAATGTTTAGTGAATCTTCATGATACCATTTTTGAAAACAGAATATTTTCAGTGGTGTTAATTAATGATTTATGTAATTAATTAAAATAATTATATTTAATATCAGTTATTAATTTCTTCTTTCCAGACATGATGTGAACGTAATTGATTAAATAATTAAGTTGAGAAAATGCGAATATAGTTTATCTTTTTCTGAATAGATAAAATTTGAATTTGAATATACAAATTTTAAAGTCTTTTTCTCATAAGTCTTCATAAACAATATTGAAGCCTTACAAAATGTTAAAACAGTCCAAGAAGCAGTTTAATGAAAAATGTTAATGAAAAATGTGGGGAATTCATTTGGCTTTTTATTTCGTCAGTGAATCTAGAAAGTGTTTAGTTAATGTTTGAATTTTACTATAGTGATTATGATTTCTTTCCTCGTTGCTATTTATTTTTAATATAAACAGCGACTAGGAAAGACAATTTCCAATTTCTCCAAGTGTTTTCCCCTACGGACTCCGCTTCATAATGGATGGTAAATCCGAAATATTGGGTCTAATAAGTTACTTCTTTTATTTTTCTCCTTCTCCCACTCTTTGCTTTCTACCTCACTTTTTTCCAATTCCTTTCCGACTTGTTGCCTTGGTGTTTCAACAACCGAGCATACATACATACATGGTGGCTGCCAACTCGTTTTCGAGTACGGCCACTACTTTATATCCATATAGGAGAACCCCTACCGATGCGTTGAACAAATGTGACTTTTTAGTTCAGCCAGCGACTTGAAAACTCTGGTACAAACACTACACCTGTGACAATTATTGACACATAGTGCTGGGCCCATGGTACCATGTGACGACAAATGCAGAGAGATCTCCAGATATAAAGCAATGCCTGTGCCGTGCAGCTTTTATAGTGAGCAAAGGCACTTCACAAAGCCAGTCCCACTCTCTTAACCAAGATGATATTTACCAAACAGAAGAACAAGTCAACATCATTGGATACCATCAGGGTTGCAGGTGTTATATCAGAGTTTTCCTTCTCCTAGAATTCTGCCTTGACAAAGGCTAAGGGGTCATACATACATACATACATACATACATACATACATACATACATACATACATACATACATACATACATACATACATACATACATACATACATGATGGCTGCCCCCTCGTTATCGAGTATGGCCATTGCACGTTATACCATTATTGATAATTATTAATTAATTCTATCGTGCAATGCCTGTGCGTGAAGATATTTTTTAAAATGAGGAAAGACTGTGCACTGGGCCAATCCCACTCTCTGAGCTACAGTAGCTATAACCCGAAAAGAAGAAAAGATCAACATCATCGTTAACTACTGAGCCGCAGGTTTTATATCGGAGTTATCCCAGTTTCCTGAGTTGCCTTCTCCTAGAAGAATGCCCTGACAAAGGCTAGGGGCCCTTTACTCCCAGTGGTTTAACCGCGCGATCAGGTGTCCAGCCCGACCTTTTCCATGTCCCCGTGCATATATATACACATGCACCCATGTATATACACATATACATATACATACATATGTACATGTATATATACATATTTACACACTTTTGGATGGCCGTTGACTCTTATGAGTTCTTCCGCCTTCTGTCAGGTTTTGTTTTTTGTCCTGCAGGGTGTCCAAAATCACCCTCCTCATCCAGTAAACTTGGTGGGGTTGACGGTTTAGTCGCCGACGACCCGACCATGCGACAGGTTGTACTGGGTTACATGTTACCAGTAGCACACAAGAGTGACCCGACATACATACATACATACATACATACATACATACATACATACATACATACATACATACATACATACATACATACATACATACATACATACATACATACATACATACATACAAGGTGAAGAAACGACATTTGAAATGCTTAACATTTTGTTATATGTTTCAGCTGTCATATTGATATCATATTAAAAAAAAACATCTAAAACCACGTAATCAAGATACGAACAAAAAGCCTGAACCAACGTGGATGCGAAATTTAAAAAGCAAAATTTTGTCCCTGAGACGAAGTATCTCACAAATCGCAGTCATTATGAAATGCAACATAGAGAGCAACTTCACACGACACCAGAAGACGTAAAAAAAATTAGAGAGACGATTTGGAGATACAAAATTTAAAACTTTAAACTCCAAATTACACCAGTTGAAACAACAACTCACAGCTACAACAGAAAGACTAAAATATAAGTCAACATCACATAAACGACAACTGCTAAATAGATTGTTTGCCAGAGATCCTAAATCAGTTTATCGCAGCTTCGGTGGCAAAAGCTCAATCTCTGTAAATGACACCCCTTCAAAAGAACAGGTTGAGAGCTACTGGAGATCTGTATGGGAAACGGATAACAGATTCAACAGACAAACTAAATGGCTAAAAGAACTGGAACAGGACTACTGCCAACATGTCCAGACAAAACAATATGACATAGATGGGTCAATACTGGAAACAGCTCTACAGAAAATGTCGAATAGGAAATCACCAGGTCCAGACCTCATAACAGGATACTGGTTGAAGAATTTCACTTTCTATAGGCAAGATCTCATACGGCTGTTTACAGAAACCATTAAAGGCACACAAGAACTGCCCAGATGGTTATCAACTGCCACTACTCTCCTCATTCTCAAAAATAGCCAAACCACCCTTGCTAAAAATTACCGCCCAATAGACTGCCAAAACATCATGTATAAATTATATACTGGGTGCCTTAACCTGTTCTTACAGGATCACTGTGCTACCAACAACATTATAACACCTGAGCAAGCTGGTGGAAAGAGGGAGCTGTGGGGTTGCATAGATCACCTACTAACTAATAAAATGATTCAAGAAAAAACAACAAAGAATCGCAGAAACATGACTTTGGTGTGGCTGGACTATCTAAAAGCATTTGATAGTGTACCTCATGGGTGGATTGTTAAGGCTTTACAGTTAGCCAACGTCCCACAACCACTGGTAGCTGCTGTTGAACGTCTGACCAAGAACTGGTACACCAATTTGATCCTTAGAGGTGAGAAGGAGCAAGTTAAGACTGATAAGATACATTACCAGAAAGGCATCTTTCAGGGTGATAGCTTGTCAGCGCTACTCTTCGTTCTCTCACTAAATCCACTATCTTACCTACTCAGGAAACAAGGTGGACAAAGAAGTGGGTCCAGAAGTATCTCTCATCTTTTCTTTGTTGATGACCTGAAGTTGTATGGGCCAAATATCAATGACATCAAGAAACAATTGGACCTCATTAGACAATTTTCAACAGACATAAAAATGAAATTTGGTGAGTCCAAGTGTGCATATTTGGCAGTAAAACGTGGAAGAGCTCTAGAAATCTAGAGATGAACGGCCTGACAATACAACCTCTACAGTCAGGTGACAACTACAGATATCTTGGACAGGATGAGAATGTCAGATATGATGGACCCATAAATAAGGAGAGAACCAGAACTGAATACCTCGGAAGAGTAAAGAAAATATGGTCATCAGAACTGTCAGCATACAAGTACATTGCCCACAATACTTATGCTGTACCAATTCTAACGCCAACATTTGGCCTGCTGAACTGGTCATTGCAAGAACTAAGTGAGATGGATGTTAGAACTCGCAAACTTCTCAGTGTTACTGGGAACTTTAACGTCAATGGTGATGTGGATAGGCTATACTTCTCACGCAAGGAAGGTGGCCGGGGTCTGAAATCCATATTAACATCATATGAGACCCGGATAGTAACACTGAAGCAACACCTTCCACAGAGGAAAAAGGTTGCCAACCATCTTGCCCAGGGAGAAAAAAATATCATTATGATAGCACCTGATCTGGAGGAGAGATATGGAATAAAGCCTCATATAAATAAGCAGGGAGAAAAAAATATCATTATGATAGCACCTGATCTGGAGGAGAGATATGGAATAAAGCCTCATATAAATCTCTCACCCAGAGAAATCAGAAGATCCTATTCAATGTTCAAACAAGATGAAAAAATTGACCAATTTACAGAAAAAGTTGTGCATGGATACTTGAGACGTAAAACACAGACCATAGAGGGGATAAACCACTCAAAAAGCCTGGCATGGAGTTCCGACAAGTTTATGACATCACACCTTGAGGGATATCTCTATGCAATATAGGAACAAAAACTCCCTACCAAATATCTGCTGCACAAAAGGGGAGGGCCAGCAGCTGACAATAAATGTAGGCTATGTAAAACAAAGATCGAGGATGTAAGCCACATTGTTGCCAGCTGCGAAAGAATGTCATCTCGCTACTACCTCCCCATGAGACACGATGGGATAGCTAAAACCATCTGGATTGCACTTCGGAAAATAAAATTAAAAACAAGCGAGGAAGAATATAGAGACAGATGGCACTAAGGAATACTGGTGGAACCTGAAAATAAAAACTGCCACCAAATTAAAGCACAACCGGCCTGATATTGTTGTTTGAGACCACACATTGAAAACGTGTTCTGTTGTGGAGATCAGCTGTCCACTTGATGTAAACGTTGTCAGAAAAATACAGGAGAAGGAGGACATCTACGGACCATTGATGAGGAGTTTACAAATCCAGTATCCAAGATACACCTTTAGCTTCATACCTATCATTATTGGAGCTACGGGTTATATACCAACCCGCTTGGACCAATGTATAACTGAACTTGGATTTGCGGACAAAGAGCGCAGCTCCCTAATTCATAGTCTACAAATGGCTGCGATAGCTGGCACCTTCAAAATTTGTAAAACATTCTTGCGATTCAAGGGATGACAATTTCTTTTCTTTTACAACCTTGCCACCAGGAAGGTGGCCGGTCAAAAATATACTCGAAATTAAGAGAAAAAAGATAACATACATACATACATACATACATACATACATACATACATACATACATACATACATACATACATACATACATGGTGGCTGCCAACTCGTTTTGAGTACGGCCACTACTTTATATCCATGTAGGAGAACTCCTACCGATGCGCTGAACGAGTGTGACTTTTTAGTCCAGCCAGCGACTTGAAAACTCTGGTACAAACACTACACTTGTGACAATTACTGACACATAGTGCTGGGCCCATGGTACCATGCGATGACAAGTGCAGAGAGATCTCCAGATATAAAGCAATGCCTGTGCCATGAAGCTTTTATAGTGAGCAAAGGCACTGCAGGTGTTATATCAGAGTTTTCCTTCTCCTAGAATTCTGCCTTGACAAAGGCTAAGGGGTCATACATACATACATACATACATACATACATACATACATACATACATACATACATACATACAGTCAACGCGATCAGTCGCATATTTTGGCGTGGGAGACTATTTATTAAATTTAAGATGAATACTATCTACGACCGTAATGCCACAACTACAGTCATGTTGAATAACTGGTTATTCTTCTAACTATCCCTTCTGAAGACACCTTTTATTCGAATTCGTAGAGATATCCGACTAAATACATAATTCATTTTACAAGGATTTGCTACAAACAGCATGGCTGAACTCAACATCAACAACAAAATTAAGGAAGTACCGAAGACAAATAACAAGAAAGGTAAACAAACTTTATTCAGTTGTAGCTACAGAAGAAACCGAAATTATAAATTGCATTTCTTTTGGAGTTGCAAACTTAATAATGATTTATTTAATTGTTATAAAATGGCAAAAAAACAATCCCTCCATTGGCTATATGAACAGAATGAAGCTACACTGGGACGAAATGTACCCAGAGCAAAATTATTTCGCAGCGAAACAATTACGCCAACAAGCGACGTTTGTTGAACGTAAAAATAAGATAAATATTATTAATTGTAAGTCCCCCACAACTAACATGTTATCAACAACACGTGCTACAGGTCGCCATGCTACTAGACTTCCTAGCAGCCAGGTCGAACAGTGCCTTGAAACAACTATGCCTGTAAGAAACTTGACACCACGTGTACCATCTAAGTCTACCTCGAATGCTGGGAAAAACACTATCGATAATAATAATAATCGAAGAAATAATAATAATAATCGAAGAAATTTGACACCACGTGGACCATCCGAGTCTACCTCGACTGTTGTGGAAAATACTATCGATAATGATAATAATCAAAAGTATAAGCAATTTAAATTTTCCCTCAACGAAATCTTCCAGAGAGAAATTAATTCATGTATAAATATTTCTCTTGCTGAACGTATTAAAACGACAATGTTTAATAAAAAAACAAATAATGAAATATTACGTGTTATTGACGAAAGAGGGGATGAATATTTACGACGGATAAAAACCCCAACATTTTGGCAAATCAACGCCTGTGTATATGCCTTAGCAACGACAGTGAAGCATTATCTTGGTAATAGCAGAGATATTAACAAGAACAGAACACCACCGAAAATACCATCATATATAACTAAAATAGAAAAAAAGATTGCTGACCTACGAACAAACATAGGATATGTGAAAATGCTCCTTACATGCAAACAAACACAAAAAAAACCTCACTCCTCACCAACAAAGAGTGAAAAATAAAATAGAGACGATGTTTGGTAACAGAACCAGAATTCTTCAATATAAGCTCATCACCCTCAAACAAGAATTGAGAGCTGTTAACGAAAAACGCCGATACCTGAAGAAGGTAGATGAGAGAAAAGTGCTTAAAAGATTCAGACGAAACCAAACATCAGTCTATAGAGATATGAAGGGCAAAATAATAAGTGTCACTGAGGCCCCATCCTAAAAAGACAGATTCCTTTTGGAGCAAAATATGGGGTGAAAAGAAGAATTCCAACCAAGATGCAGTGTGGCTAAGAGAAATCCGAAAGAACTATTGCTCCTACACTACAGCAAAAACATACGAAATAAGTGAGGGTACCCTTGAGACTGTGATAGGAAAACTCCAAGATAAGAAAACACCAGGAAAAGACATGATTGTCGGCTACTGGTACAAAATACTGATATTCTATCGGAGGTATCTTACTGACCTCTACCAACAAGTTCTTAAGAGAGATACATTTATACCAGAATGGTTGACATTAGCACAAACATTACTGGTCCCCAAAAACAAAGACACCCACTTGGCAAAAAACTACCGACCCATTGCATGCCAGAACCTGATGTATAAGATGTATACAGCCAGCCTGAACCTATTCCACCAAGATCACTGTGAAAATAATAACATCATCACAGATGAACAAGCAGCTGGAAAGAAAGGGGTTTGGGGATGTGCTGAACAACTCATAATCAACAAAACTGCGATGTCGGAGGTGCGACAACTTAGGAGGAATATGGCTACAGTCTGGCTGGACTACAGGAAAGCTTTCGATTCTGTTCCCCACTCTTGGATGATAGAGGCCCTCCAGCTTGCTAAAGTCCCAGACATTATTGTCAGAGCCATAGAGAGGCTGTCTTCTTCTTGGGCTACTAAGGTTAAAGACTGAGAGGGAGGACTCTATTTTCACTGATAAAATAAAATATTGCAGGGGTATATTTCAGGGGGACAGTATCTCTGTGATATTATTTATCTTGTCATTAAATCCCTTGTCCTTTCTGCTCAAGAAATGTTAGGGATACATCATTGGCTCACAGGAGGACAGAAATACGAACCTAACCCATAATTTCTTTGTGGACGATCTGAAACTCTATGCCAAGAACATGGATGGGATGAAGAAAAATCTTGACTTGGTTACAACGTTCTCAAGGGATATAGGAATGGAGTTTGGCCAAGATAAATGCTCATACATGACTGTAAAGCGGGGAAAAACAACAACCCAATATAGCAACATTGTCATCAATGGCCTAACTGTTTCACCGATATCTGATGAGGACTACTACAGATACCTGGGGATAGATGAGAACATATCCTATAATGGTATCTGTAATAAAGAACGCGTAACCAGGGAATACTACACCCGATTAAGAAAGATCTGGTCATCGGAACTCTCTGCGCAAAACAAAACAGTGGCTCACAATGTGTTTGCTGTGCCTGTCCTAACACCAACGTTTGGAATACTCAATTGGACGATAGACGAAATCCGAGCAATTGATGTTGGAACTCAAAAAATACTAAACAACACCGGAAACTTCCACATCAACAGTGACATAGACCGCCTTTACTTGAAACGTAAGCAGGGAGGCAGAGGCCTAACATCAGTCCAGGAAGCATTTGAATGTCGCATCAGATCCTTCCGACAACATCTACGAATCTCGAAGCGTAGGAGCCCGTCTCTCGAGCAAGTCTATCTGCATGAGGCAGATAAGATCATGAGAGTTGGCAAGGAACTCCTTGAAAGATATTCCCTGCGGGATAATTAAAAACTCACACCCAGGGAATTCGCTCAGCAGTATCGCAGTGAATCCATGGATGAAAAACTGCATACTTATCAGCAATAAATCATGCATAGATAAGTTGCCAGGAAGCTCCAGAGTGAGAGTAATATAGATGAGGAAAGTAGTCTATCTTGGACCAACAACCGCTATATTGGCTCCCACTTTGAAGGATACGCTTTTGCAATCCAAGAACAGGAGATTAACACGAAATACCTGATTCACAAAAGAGATAGGGATGCAGGAAAAACACCTAGATGTGATAACAAGTGCCGACTCTGCAGAACTAACATCGAGGATATCACCCATGTCATCAGCAGCTGTCCAAAGATGTCATCGCGGTACTATCTACCTATGAGGCATGATGTAGTGGCCAAAACACTGTACAATGCAGGTCGAAAAAAAGATAGCCCCGATAATAAACACATTAAAAGCAATGTGGAAGACATCCATATACATAATATGAAAGAGTACTGGTAGAATGTTCCAGTATAAACACCAATAAAATGCAGGCATAACAGACCAGATATTATGATATGGGACAGGGAGAAGAAAGCATGCACAGTTGTGGAAATTAGCTGCCCAGCAGATGCCAATATAATATCAAAGATTAGTGAAAAGGAGAATATTTATGCAGAACTGATGAGAAATCTGCAGATACTCCTCCCGGAGTATACCTTCAGATTTATGCCTGTGATTATTGGGGCATTATGTTAGTAACTTCCTCAATACAAATCTTGAGAAGCTAGGCTTCACAGGAACAGAAAGAACACAACTAGTTAGGAAATTACAAGTACAATCCATTAATGGAACAGTAAAAATATGTAAAACATTCCACAAATTTTGCATCTAATAACTGCATATACACATGTACAGATACAAAGCATATACACATGCACACATACAACTCAAAACATCCACATCCACACATACAATAACATCCATATCTACACATGCATGCATACATACCTACCTAGTTGATGTTGTGTAAATTCCAATGAGAGAGTCTTGTGTCTATGTTAGAAACCGACTCTCTCTCTATTGGTAAAACTTTGTGAAATGATAAAACAGAGAAGAATATACATACATACATCTTCTTCACATACGAAAATGATTTTTTTTAGATATATGGCTGCAGATGCATTGTTGGAGTGTCTTTGATCAGTCATTCAGGCCATGAGTGTATATCTAGGATTACATTATTCAGTGTTTCTTTAAAACAAGAGAGTGTGATTTAGATACTATTTCTAACGGGTTTAGTGACCATGTAAAGGCTCCATTTTTAGATGAAAACAAAATGTGTTAATATGATTGAGTTCTAGACTTATCACATCTATGTGATCAGTCGAGCTACTAGAAACAACGACCAAAGATACGTACATACATACATGCATACATACATACGTACATACATACATACATACATACATACATACATACATACATACATACATACATACATACATACATACATACATGATGGCTGTCCCCTCGTTATCGAGTATGGCCATTGCACGATAAAAAAAAACATAATAATAACAATAATAATAATAATAACAACAATAATAATAACGACAACAACAATAATAATATACATATATATATACACACACACACGCACACACACAAACATATCTATACACACACACACACACGATAGCAATTAACAGACGATAAAAAAAACACACACAAAATAACAAAACACACACACACACACACACACACACACACACACAACCCAACAACAACCACCACCGCCGCCACCGCCGCCGCCACCACCTTCATCCATCATCACCAGCCACCGGGCCTTAAGAAAACAACAACTTTAATAATAATAATGTTTCTGCTTTTGGCACGGAGCCAGCGATTGTTCCAGCGCATTACTGGTGCTCTCTTTTGTTGACTCCGTGGGGATGAAAGGCAAGGCTGACCTTGGCGGGATTTGAGCTCGGAGCGTGGAGGGCCATAGCTCTATGCTGTAAAGCAATTATGATAATACTGAACGGTAACACGAACGGCTTCAACTATACGAACTCTTTTGAAAGTCAACAGTTGACATAATCTTGTAATCTTGTATCAGTAATGACGGTAATATATATATATATATATATATATATATATGTGTGTGTGTGTGTGTGTAAGTGAGTAGTTGTGTGTGTTTGTTTGTATGTATGAGTATTGGTGTGTGCGCGCGTATGTATGTGTGTGCGCGTGTGTGTATGTCGTACGTATAAGTGTCAATAAGTGACATACATACATGGTGGCTGCCAACTCGTTTTCGAGTACGGCCACTACTTTATATCCATGTAGGAGAACCCCTAGCGATGCGCTGAACGAGTGTGACTTTTTAGTCCAGCCAGCGACTTGAAAACTGGTACAAACACTACACTTGTGACAATTATTGACACAGTGCTGGGCCCATGGCATCATGTGCCGACAAGTGCAGAGAGATCTCCAGATATAAAGCAATGCCTGTGCCGTGAAGCTTTTATAGTGAGCAAAGGCACTGCACAAAGCCAGTCCCACTCTCTTAACCAAGATGATATTTACCAAAAAGAAGAACAAGTCAACATCATTGGATACCATCAGGGTTGCAGGTGTTATATCAGAGTTTTCCTTCTCCTAGAATTCTGCCTTGCATGCCAGAACCTGATGTATAAGATGTATACAGCCTACCTGAACCTATTCCTCTAAGATCACTGTGAAAATAATGACATCACAGATAAACAAGCAGCTGGAAAGAAAAGGGTTTGGGGTGTGCTGAACAACTCCTAATCTACAAAACTGCGATGCAGGAGGTGCGACAACTTAGGATGAATATAGCTAAAGTCTGGCTGGACTACAGGAAAGCTTTCGATTCTGTTCCCCACTCCGACTTGCTAAAGTCCCAGACATTATTATCAGAGCCATAGAGGACCTATCTTCTTAGGCTATTAATCTAAAGTTAAAAACAGAGAAGGGGGACTCTATTTTCACTGATAAAATAGAATATCACAGGAGTATATTTCAAAGAGACAGTCTCTCTGTGATACTATTTATCCTGTCATTAAATCCTTTGTCCTTTCTGAAGATATATGAAGGATATATCATTGGCTCACAGGAGGACAGAAATACGAACTTAATCCATAATTTCTTGGTGGATGATCTGAAACTCTATGCCTAGAACATAGATGGGATGAAGAAAAAACTTGACCTTGTTACAACATCCTCAAATGTAATAGGAATGGAGTTTGGTCAAGATAAATGTTCATGTATGACTGTATTTTGTACCAGTAGCCGACAATCATGTCTCTGTAAATGGTCATGTATGAGGACTGCTATAGATACCTGGGGATAGATGAGAACATATACTATAATGGTATCTGTAATAAGGAACGCATAACCAGGGAATATTACACCCGATTAAGAAAAATATGGTCTTCAGAACTCTCTGCGCACAATAAAACAGTGGCTCACAATGTGTTTGCTGTGCCTGTCGTAACACCAACGTTTGGAATACTCAATTGGACGATAGTCAAAATCCGAGCAATTGATGTTAGGACGCGAAAAATACTAAACAACACCGGAAACTTCCACATCAACAGTGACATAGACCGCCTCTAATTGAAACGTAAGCAGGGAGGCAGAGGCCTAACATCAGTCCAGGCAGCATTTGAATGTCGCATCATATCCCTCCATCAACATCTACGAATCTCGAAGTGTAGGAGCCCGTCACTCGAACAAGTCTATCTGCATGAGACAGATAAGATCATGAGAGTTGGCAAGGAACTCCTTGAAAGATATTCCCTGCGGGATAATTAAAAGCTCACACCCAGGGAAGTTGCTCAGCAGTACCGCAGTGAATCCATGGATGAAAAACTGCATACTTATCAGCAAAAAATCATGCATAGATATGTTGCCAGGAAGCTCCAGAGTGAGAGTAATATAGATAAGGAAAGTAGTCTATCTTGGACCAACAACCGCTATATTGGCTCCCACTTTGAAGGATACGCTTTTGCAATCCAAGAACAGGAGATTAGCACGAAATACCTGATTCACAAAAGAGATAGGGATGCAGGCGAAACATCTAGATATGACAACAAGTGCAGACTCTGCAGAATTAACATCGAAGATGTCACCCACGTCATAAGCAGCTGTCTAAAGATGTCATCGCGGTACTATCTACCTATGAGGCATTATGTAGTGGCCAAAACACTGTACAATGCAATCCGTAGAAAAGACAGCCCCGATAATAAATACATTAAAAGCTACAGCAATGTGGAAGACATACATATACATAATATGAAAGAGTACTGGTGGAATGTTCCAGTAAAAATCCCAATTAAATGCAGGCATAACAGACCAGATATAATGATATGGGACAGGGAAAAGAAGGCATGCACAGTTGTGGAAATTAGCTGCCCAGCCGATGCCAATATAATATCAAAGATTAACGAAAAGGAGAATATTTATGCAGAACTAATGAGAAATCTGCAGATACTCCACCCGGATGTATTCCTTCAGATTTATGCCTGTGATTATTGGGGCATTATGTTAGTAACTGCCTCAATACAAATCTTGAGAATCTGGGCTTCACAGGATCAGAAAGAACACAACTAGTTAAGAAATTACAAGTACAATCCATTAATGGAACAGTAAAAATATGTAAAACATTCCAAACATTCTGCATATAATAACTGCATATACACATGTACAGATACAAAGCATATACACATGCACACATACAACTCAAAACATCCACATCCACACATACAATAACATCCATATCTACACATACATGCATACATAATCTACCTAGTTGATGTTGTGTAAATTCCAGAGAGAGTCTTATGTCTATGTTATAAACCGACTCTCTCTCTAATGGGAAAATATTTGTGAAATTATAAAACCAGAACATACATACAATATATTCTTTTACGAGGCAAAGATCAACATCTACTTCAATCATACTAAAAATAGGTTGTCCAGACACTTTTTAAACATCAGACAATTGACAATTTAAAAAAAAAGTAATTGAAATAAACTACGTGGGAAAGATGGCTGGAAAATGTTCTAAATATGGAGCATCCAGATAGTTGGTGGAAAGATTCTTTCAAAGCTCTTAGAGAAATCGCCCATTCTCTTTCTTTTGTGATAATGGACATTAACTTCCTGTTTGTCTAGTGAGGACATAAATTTAACTTGAAAGAAAGAATGAAACTGGCCGCTGGGATATAGATAATAGATATAAATATAGAGATAGATAGATATCCATCCATAAAACAATGGGTTGTGCATTTGTATTAGTTTCTATTAAGTGAGTTTGTCTGGATATGTTGTTCGTTAAACATCACGCACACTATATTATCTATTACGTAATCCCAGAAGGGAGAACAATGGTCTTAATGTTTTGCACAGACTGGTGGTGGAAATTGTCCTTTGACGGGAAACTGTAACCCGAATGTTTGCATCAGAGTTGACCTGAAGACAAGAGATAGTGTTAACCCGGGCGGCAGATTAAATTTACGATGAAAACTTTGTCGTCGACTACGACCACGAAGAGGTTAACTCTAAATATATGGGGTTTTCTGACTGGACACTAGAAACCAATAATTGTAAATATTTGCTAAGTATGAGTGAACTAGTTAACACTGTATAGACATTGTGTACAGGGAACCAGCGAACACAATATACAGTGAACCAGTTAACATTGTGTACAGTGAACCAGCTAACACTGTATAGAGATTGTGTACAGTGAACCAGCGAACACAATATACAGTGAACCAGTTAACATTGTGTACAGTGAACCAACTAACACCGTGTGGAGATTGTGTACAGTGAACCAGCTAACACTGTATAGAGATTGTGTACAGTGAACCAGCGAACACAATATACAGTGAACCAGTTAACACAGTGTACAGTGAATCAGCTAACACTGTATACAGTGAACTAGTTAATACAGTATACAGTGAATCAGATAAAACTGTATACAGTGAACCAACTAACATAGTGTGCAATGAACCAGCTGGTGTTGGAAGTTATCATTTAACAGGAACCATAACTCGAATGTTTGTATCAGAATTGACCAGAAGATAGGCTGTAGTGTTAACATGGGTGACGGATTAAAACTACTACGAAAGGCAAGAGAAAGCAGCTTCACAGTTTTCAATGTGAATTTATTAGGAATTTTATGATTCAGAGTGATATAAATAACATCTATATCTATAAAAATGAAAATGTCTGTCCGCGTATGTGTGTGTGTCTGTTCCGCAGCAACTTTTGATCCGCAAAGCCGATTTTCAAAATTTTTTTTGTAATCAACCACAAACTTATCAGGGCAGGTCGGCACAATATTGCGAATGATCGACTCCCTCTTTGCCCAGGTAAAAAATCGATAAAACTGACTATAGGTACGACTTTGCACAGAAAAATCTCTATATCTATAAAAATGAAAAAGAAAGAGTCAGAGTGAAAGAAACAGACAGACTAAAAGAGGTGGATAGCGGGAGAGAGAGAGAGAGAGCGACAGACGCTGTGTTTGATACATGACAGTGGAAGAGGGGAAGGAATGCTATAACTAATTAACATGTGTGCGTGTGTGCGCGTGTGTGTGTGTGTGTGTTCGTGCAGCGTTCCAGTAAGAGTTAAATCTATTAAGCGAGGATAATACGTCGTTATGTGGACCGAGAAGAACAATTTCATGCAAAGACAAGACCAAGTTTATAGTGTAAATGGAGTCGTTAGACTAATATTCTATTTAAAATAACCGAATGATTTCCAGCCCCGGAGTTTAAAAATGATGTAAATAAAATTGTAAACGAAAATGACAGAGGCTATTAAAATAGTTGTTTCTACTTTTGGCACAAGGCCAGTACATTACTGGTACTTTATTTTATCGACCCCGTGTGGATGAAAGGCAAAGTTAACCTCGATGGGATTTTAACTTTGCCTTAAAATAGTAAAAGTAAATAGTGAAGATTTAGGCCAGTACATATGTATGCGCCGACGGACATACACATACATATACATACGCACATACAAACACAAGCGCGCGCGCGTGTGTGTGTAAACCTTATGCATTTCTACAGTATTTTCACCAAACTTAAGACATAGGTTACTTATGTACTCCGGATGGTCATGGGCATTTTTATTTTTCCAAATATTGATTATAGTGCCTCCCAGTAGATAACCCCCTTTAACCACTTCCTTGGAGTCGACTGAAGCACTGCAGTGCAATGCATTAAAACGTCATAACTTCTGGAGTTCGCAACCGATTTTCACAAAACTTGACACATGGGCTACGTTTGTTCTACAGATGAATGTGAACTCTCGGAATTGGCGCATATTGAGTAGGGGACCCTTGGGGGCAGGAACCCCGTTTGGAAAAAGCCGATGATTTTGTAAAAGTATAGTTTTCGAAGCAGCACTGAAGTATTGACATAAATGGTATACATAACTGCTATTTAATACCCGAGCAACGCCGGGTACCTCTGCTAGTTACAAATAAAAAAGAAGTTATACAATGATGGAAATATGAACAAGAAAGATAAACATATTTCAAACTACTATACAATCTGAAATCATCATCGTCATCATCACCTTTTAACGTCTATTTTTCTCTGTAAAGTGGTAAAGTGGCAGTGCTAGGACTATAAAAAAGCACCCAGCCCACCCTGACAGGTGGCAATGGCGTGCTACAAGGAGATCCAAGCGTAGAAACCATGCTGGACTAGAACGTGTGAGCGGGACGCAGTCTTCTCATCCGTTTAGCCTCAGAACATGACAACCCATCTAACCCATGCAAGCATGGAATATAGATATACAACGGTCGTGGTGATGATAATGACGGCGATGATGATGACGACGACGATGTTGATGATGATGATGATGATGATGATGATGAAGTGGGTGATAATGATGATTTCCATGTTTGCATGGATTATCCATAAATATTACGTAGAACATTATTGACACTATGTTCAGCAAAGATCTCTTCATAACAATATTTGTGATCGTGAAGTTACTGGATTTTTGCCAGGCACCAAATCATCGCCTCACTCAAAGATTGATTTATTTCGATACCCCTAAATCAGTTCTGTTTACAGAATTAGTCTTAGTTTACAGGAATGGCCTTTCTCTTTCTTTCCTTCATTAATTAATGTTAATTAAGGATTTATTAGTTCACCATCTTCATCATCACTGTATGTTCGCTTTCTACGCTGGCATGGGTTGGACGGGTTGTGACGGCTTGAAACATCACAGTCACAAATATACCATCACAGTCACAAATATACCATCACAGTCACAAATGTACCTTCACAGTCACAAATATACTATCACAGTCACAAATATACCATCACAGTCACAAATATACCATAACAGTCACAAATGTACCATCACAGTCACAAACATATCACCACAATAAAACACCACAAATATATTGTCACAGTCACCCAACCGTTCTGTGAAACCAGTAAATGACAAACATTTGATAATATAAAAAAAGCTACCCTCACCTCTACCCTGACAGAATTTCGCTCTTAACATTTTATAATGGTTATTCGGGAAGTATCTAATAATATAGTTTATTAATTCAAATGTTTATATTATCTTCACTAGTGGACACATAATTGTGAAAATTTGCTGCATTTTAATTTTTATGGGGTGCTATCATTGAGTAAGTTGAGAGTTTAATCTGGTATATATCATTTAAGTACAGTTTAATAGAAAAAGAAAAAAAGAAAATTTAGATTGAGAAGAGTGGAATGTAAAATAGGAAAATATAAAGAAAAAAGAGAATACTTTTCAAGAATGCTTTGTTAATGTGGTTTTATATGGTTTGTTAATGCAAACGTGTATTGTATCTTTACTAGTGGACATATACAGTGACCGAATGATGTGTTAAACTCCAAACATAGAGATGGGAAACTAAATTCTTTTAGAGAATCTAATCCAATACTCTACTCTTTATCCAACCCCACTGTCTTTTTCTAATTTAATAATGAATTTAATTATTCTAACAAAGTACAAAGTCGGTATTTTTAAAGACAAACTGACATAGCCCAGCTAATCAATTCGGTGTATTTTTGCTATTTACTTTATTGATGAAAGGTCAAAGTCCATATGACAAAATTGAATATTGTAAGAACTTTTTAATCCATTCTACCAGCCTATTTTTTATGAGCTTACTAATAAACTAATGTTTAATTATTATTAAAGTAGACCCAGCTGTAACCTACTTTGATATAGCTAGTCTAAAGAAATGTTTATTGAACATGTGGATAATTCATCATCATCGTTTTTTCGAAGGCTTTCCATGCAGGCATAAGTTGGATGGGTGGTTGCACAGTTCGAGATCAGGTAGGTCAAAATGACCTCATCTCGTTCATATATTCCTTATTTGGCGTGGTTCATTTGACTGGTTGCCGTTTCTAACACCAACCACATAACAGGGTGTACTGGATATGTTTTTTCCATGACAATACTACAGAGTGGACTGGGTGTGTTTTATCATGGCAGCAGCAATAGAGAGGTTGTCATACGATTTATTCACCCTATCCCACTCCTAGTATTGGTATTCTAGTTATTAATTAACTACCATCAACCCTTTACCAATATGTAAATTTTGTTCTTCCTGGCAGATTGGCAAAATTGCTTGAGCATTTGACAAACACTTTGTGACTTTTAATCTTTACATTTTTAATTCAAATATGCCGAGGTCAATTTTGCCCTTCATCCTTTCAGAGTCAATAAAATAAAGTCGAGTATATCGATTCTAGTACTTGATTGGTACTACATTTTATCGATCCTGAAAAAATAGAAAGCAAAATTTTAACTTAGAATATAAAGAGCCGGAACAAATACCACAATGGCATTGTATCGGATGCTCTACCATTTTTACCATTCCACTACCCTTTGATATGGCTAATATTAGTAGTTATTTAAGAAGATTCGTTAGTTCATCAAAGTTCTTTCGTCACACATTCTGTGACTTCCTCAATGACTATATGTTCTCTCTTATGCCTCCTCTTCTTTCTAGTCTTAATCTGTTACACCACCCTGACTTGTTTGAAAAAAAAACAGAATATGTAACTAAAGAACTTTGACGAACTAACCAACAATTAATAATAAAAACAATGTGAAAAAGTGAAAATAATATGGTGCGTGCTTCTGTTTATTGACTATACTAGTGACATGGCTATCCCCAAATATAACAATATCGATTTCAACACTCGATTTCACAAATCTCGCAAAATAAATACATAAATGTGTATGTATGGTCACCAGTCAGGTCACCAGTTGATGCTACTGGTAACATGTATCCCAGTACAACCTGTCTCATGGTCGGGACGTTGGCGACTAAACTGGCAACCCGACCATGGTTTCTTGGTGAGGAGGGTGACTTTGGACATCCTGCAGGACTAAAAACAAAACCTGTCAAAGGGAAAAGGAGCTCTTAGGAGTCAATGGCCATCCAAAATCACCGGGAGAGATGACCCCTTAGCCTTTGTCAAGGCAGAATTCTAGAAGGAAAACTCTGATATAACACCTGCAACCCTGATGGTATCCAATGATGTTGACTTGTTTTTCTTTTTGGTAAATATCATCTTGGTTAAGAGAGTGGGACTGGCTTTGTACAGTGCCTTTGCTCACTATAAAAGCTTCACGGCACAGGCATTGCTTTATATCTGGAGATCTCTTTGCACTTGTCATCACATGGTACCATGGACCCAGCACTATATGTCAATAATTGTCACAAGTGTAGTGTTTGTACCAGAGTTTTCAAGTCGCTGGCTAGACTAAAAAGTCACACTCGTTCAGCGCATCGGTAAGGGTTCTCCTATATGGGTATAAAGTAGTGGCCGTACTCGAAAACGAGTTGGCAGCCGCCATATATATATATATATATATATATATATATATATATATAAATTAATAAAAATAATGAATAAAAACAAAGAAAACAGTTCCTTATATTAAAAAATTCATCATTTTACGATCGTTTCTAGGATATATATGTGTGTGTTGGTATGTATATCATATAGATCTATGTAAAGGTTTTACAAACTATCAGAGGGAATATACATACCTACACATATATATGCTGTCTTCAGAAATAATTATTTCTCAAGACAGCATATATATGTGTAGGTATGTATATTCCCTCTGATAGTTTGTAAAATCTTTACATAGATCTATATGATATACATACCAACACACACATATATATCCTAGAAACGATCGTAAAATGATGAATTTTTTTAATATAAGGAACTGTTTTCTTTGTTTTTATTCATTATTTTTATTAATTTATCTTGACTCTGTTTTCCTGTGTTTTTCATCGAAAAAATGTTGAATATAACTTCTCTTTTCATGATATTTGGATTACATTGAGTTCTTCATACGGATTGGACACTACCGTATATTTTTGGTAGATTTATCTACATATATATATATATATATATATATATATATATATATATATATATATATATATATATATATATATATATATATATATATATATATATATATATATATATATAAGTATGTATACGTACATACATATATGTATACAGACGTACAGTAGTATGTATATATATATACATACATGCACACATATATATATGTACATATGGATTCACCGAACATTTATTATAATGCTCGGTTTGTTTGTAAACAAACATCCCGAATTAAGCCGTACAGTGTCTAGCAACCATCGTTGCTCATTTGTTCAACACTGACAAATGAACGCTGTACTAGTTTCAAGTTTATTAGCTATCGTCAGCAACGTATACCTTCCTGCCAGATGATTGAACGTCTGAAAGTATATACTTTCCTTATGCATATTAACGGCATATATATATATCACTTCGCATATGTTTCTCATATATATCTCCTATCTCATTTTTCATATGTATCTCCTATCTCATTTTACATCTATGTATTTTATGTATTTTTGTATTTTTTGTGTATGTTATACCTTGCATTTTTTGTTTTGTTCCATGTGATAGAGATATTAACTATGTATTCGCCTAACTACTACGCTTCATACTGTAATTTACCCTCCGTTCTACTATACGGTACTATCGTTCAATATGTAGATAATATATCTGTAACATTGATCCCACTTTCAAAACTTCTTACTATAACTTAAACATCTCCCTATTTATTAGTTACTAGCAGATTTACCCGGCGTTGCTCGGAGTTTGAAATTGTGCTAAGAATATACAGCTAGGAAGTAAAAGAACATTATTTGTCCCCAACCTGTCAAAGTAAGCAGAAGTCTTCAATAATTAATTCAAACGAATATATTTGGTGAAAAGGTTATGTCCCTTTTTTATAAGGATTGTCAATAAAGTTTGTTATCTCCCTTACATCAATTTTTCTACCGATAATTTTGATATCGATTTTTTATTGCTCAACGTGGGTCAATTTGAAAAATGTTTGTGATGTGACAATCTTAGCGACCTGTGCAACGTGCACAGAAAATTTGGTCAAATTCAGTTGGTAATTGTGAAAGCCTTATGCATGCAAAGTTGTACACAGACACACACACACATCCTCGCTTTTATATATATAAAGATTATATGTACATATATTTTTTACTTCAATCTAGATTCTAACTTGTAATTTTTTTGATTTTTGATTTTTGATTTTTGATTTTTAATTTTTAGTGTTAATTTCCAACTCTCATTCATAATTTCTACTGTGAAACCATAATACCTAGAAATAAGTATATATTCTCTTAGCAGTCGATGGTCAATTCTACTGTCCATGCTTAATTTAGGGGTAGTAGTGGGACCTATTGATACTCATACTCTCCCACGCCCACTAGCTTTCGGCCGGCTGTCACTAACAGGGTGGCTAGCAGTAAGCTATAACCGTGTCATATTACAGGTCTGGATGGGGTCATTGTTTGGTTGAGAGGGGGACCTGCCTAGGCGAGCTTCGTAGAACTCTGCGGTAGTTGATGGTCAACTTCCTTCGGACTTGCGCCTGCGCAGACCGGTGGTGGTGAATTGGGACTCACAAGGGAACGAGTGAAGAACTCAAGAGCACATGCTTTGTCCGTCCCCATGTCGATTCAATTTGGATTGCCTCGGAAACATAACCTTATTATGTAACAAGCTGTCTGATGATGTCACGGCACTGGGCGCACCGAACCGTGTGGCCACTATTGTCATTGAAATATGTATCACAGCATTATTATTAAAGGACTTTAACATATGAAACTACTTCGCTTTCTTATTCTATATATATCAAATCCATGCACTATAACCATATTAACTATTTTTCAGAACATTACTCCATTAACAATTTGCAATGTGCATAGAATTGAAAATAAAGTTCATAATAGAGAAGCATGAAAAAGGCCTGACTCCACCCAAGATATTTAAACTGGGGAAAATTCTTAAAATCAATAGAATGTTGATCAAAAGGACAATCGATTGATTTAAGGAAACTTCCTCGATCAAAGACAGACCTCGATCCAGACGCCCTCGCACCTCAAGAACACCAAAACTCGTTAAAAGTGTGAGGGAAAAAATAAGGCGTAATCCAAGAAGGTCCATGAGAAAAATGGCAGAAGAAACAGAAACATCGCCGAGAACTATGCGGAGGATATGTCGAAATGATCTGGGGATGTCACCCTATAAGTTCCAAAAGAGGGAGCTTCTTTCTGCAGCCACAATTGAAAAGAGACTCTCCAGAAGTAAACTGTTATTGAACTGTATCAAGGATGGCACGCTGCAAAACATCATCTTTACAGATGAGAAATTATTCACTGTGCAGCAGTCTCACAATCATCAAAATGATCGAGTACTTGCAAAAAGTCTCAAATCACTTCCTTCAAGTGTAGGAAAAGGGTTCAGAACACAGAAACCAGCATCAGTGATGATTTGGGCAGCCATTTCTGAAAGAGGTAAGTCTCCTCTGATTTTTGTGCCTCAAGGAGTTAAAATTAACAAAGAACTTTGCATAAAGGATATTTTGGAAGGAGCACTGATGCCATGGTGCATATCTGTTTATGGCGATGACATTTGGACTCTCCAACAAGATGGAACGACGAGCCACACTGCTTGTATAACACAACAGTGGTGTAGAGACCATTGTCCTGCATGGATCAGTAAGGAAGAGTGGCCTCCCACATCACCAGATCTCAACCCTCTCGATTTTTCTTTATGGTCAATTCTTGAGAGTGAAACCTGCTCTACTCCTAGCCAAAATATTGAAACTCTAAAATCAAAACTGAATAAAGTATGGGAGAAAATACCCATGGAAACTGTTCGTGCAGTCATCGAAGACTTTCCTAGAAGACTTCCAGCGGTGGTGAGAGTTAGAGGAAAGCATTTCGAATAAATTTTTGTGCCGTTGTTTAATAGTATATTACTTACTATTTGTTGAAGTCAGATCTTGAAATAAATGTTTTTTTCAAGAACTATTTGCATTTTATTTTGTAACAGTTTTTATGCCCCACCCTGTATATATATAAGTGGAAGCTTAATAAAATCGAGGCTTTGGCTGTGGCCAAGCAAAGTCGACCTACAATTAGGAATGAGTAGCAACTCACTCAATAATTATTGTTATTACTCCTTAGAGTAATAACATTATCGAGGTTGACTTTTCCTTTCATCCTTACGGGGTCGATAAAATAAAGTACCAGTAATACACTGGGTAATTGCTGGCCTTGTGCCTAACGTAGAAACAATTATGTTTAGATAGCTTGACAAATTGAAAATTGCGGAAAGCAAAACCCAACCATACAATACCAAAACAACGAAAGAACTAATCAGGTTAAACAACAGACCTGGACAAATCGAACGATATTCTGCAATACGTCCGATGTTTCTATGAATCCGAAATCATCAATCCAACTTACGTAACACGTAAGCTTGGGGTATTCCATGATCGAACAGGGGATTCACTTCATCGACAGGCATTTCGTTCTTTGCCTCAAACGGGTGTGAACTGTAACTCACTACGACCGCCACAATAGACAGCCTTCAATCATTTCGTTGTCACGTGTTATTTCCAACAAGGGAAGCAACCCCCGGTTTTTGGTGGGTAAATTCAAAGTGTTAACAAAGGAAAATAATTCCGCTCAACATTCCGAATAAAAGCTCTCAACTAGACAAATAATTAACCAATCAACAGAATTGTCTAATTAAATTAATTAATTAATTATTATGTCTAGGAGATAATAATACAAGTGGAAGCTTAGTAAAATCGAAGCTTTGGCTGTGGCCAAGCAAAGTCGACTTACAATTAGGAATGAGTAGCAAAGCACACAATAAGGGTAGGTCCTTAGAGTAATAACATTACGTTTAGATAGCATATATATATATATATATATATATATATATATATATATATATATATATATATATATATATATATATATATATACACTCACACACACACACATATATATATATATATATATATCGGGGTCCTGGATCTTTTCATATATATATATATATATGAAAAGATTCAGGACCCCGACGGCTGAGCTCCGGTCGTTTCGACAGCTAGATCCGAACTCAGCTCAGATCTAACTGTCGAAACAGCGGGAGCTCAGCCGTCGGGGTCCTGGATCTTTCCCGAGGCTACAATAGAACTTGCTGAAGGTGCCACATAGTGTGACTGAGTCCAGAAGCATGTGGTTGTGAAGAGATCTCCTTAACCACACAACGTCTAGAAACCATTATTCGATGTCTAAAAGAGTTGAGATTACTCTCATGAAATAATAAACATCCAATAAAATTCCAGTCCAGCATATAGTAGTTGCTCCCGTAGTTACCAAAATATAGTCAGCAGACATTTTATTAGACATGTCAGCAGACATTTTGTTAGATATGTAGCGGATAAGTGGATATTCTTTGTATGGTAGTTTGATGAAAAAAATAATGCCATGATTGAGTTGTTAACAACGTTTATTTTATAATAACATTATTCACTTTGAACTTCGAGTAATAATATTTATGTCATGAATTATCCGTACATTAAATTGCTTTCTAACTTCTATGAGTTAGAGTAAATGCATGTGTTGTATCTTACAGATACAATATGACAGAGACGAAAGAATAGGTGAAGCATAGAATGTAAACAATATGAACTTACTAATGTGTGTGTGTGTGTGTGTGTGTGTGTGTGTGTGTGTGTGTGTGTGTGTGTGTGTGTGTGTGTGTGTGTGTGTGTGTGTGTGTGTGTGTGTGTGTGTGTGTGTGTGTGTGTGTGTGTGTGTGTGCGCGCGTGTGCGTATTCTTAGAATATATTCTTCTTCTCAAAGATGCTGCTTCATGTCTGGCTGCCTGGCTGTTAAGGTGGAAGCCAGTAAGGGCCAAGACAGAGATAGAGTGAAAGGTCTACTGATGCCTACATCGTTATCATTTGCTGATTGCTGCTTCGGGTCTGTCCTTTGGGTGTCCTAAGTCGTTGTATTTATAATTGGTGCTAAAGTTAGACGGGTGTATATATGAGGTTGATTTATGATCAGCCATGTGGATATTGTCTCCCAGGAAGCTAGGGTCACAGGTCAAGTGGAATGTACGTTTATCATCGTTGACTTGACAGGACAATGGTGGGAACTTTCCAATAATGGTTAGTCCCAAAGGCGAGAAACCTCAGATTCGCTTTCGAATCTTCGCCGGTAAAACAGGAGTATTCCGTTATAGATATATCTGCAGAGATAAGCATTCGGAATGTGGCTGATGGAATCGGTATTACACTAATAAGGCATTTGAAATTTCTGACTCATTCACTTGTTTGGTGATCCGTGAGGAGGGTGAAGGAGGCTTGTCCATAATTCTCAGCTGTGACCTATTTTCAGGAACCATCAATGGAGACAAAATTTACAACTGTCATTCAACATTGCTTCTAAATACACATTTAGCATTTTACTTTACTACCAATTGAGCTTGCCGAATCCAAGATGACAAATGATCATTTTTTAAATAAAAATGAAAATGAAATAAACTATTTACATACAGATGTGTGTGTGTGTGTGTGTGTGTAAACTACATACACACACATACACACACGCATATATATATCTATATCCTTATAAAAAGGAAGTTTGTTTGTATGTTGGCCGCTAATATCACTAAATAAAATTGATAATAATTAAGGTTTTTCTCGTGGGATTTCAACTAATCTGGCCCCATCAAGCTAACTGTAGACTTATTTTCCGAAATACCATCGGGGGGGGGGGGGGAGAATTTACTGCTATTTCTAGCACACAGATACTGTCTCTTCCTTCGTCGTGCTATCAATATAGAGAGAGGGAAACACTTCACGTCTCACTCAAACCACCTCCTCCTCTCTCTAACTAAAACATTTGTTGTCGGCCGATTTGACATCTGACTTTCGTGGATGAACGTCGTGGATGAACGTCTGTCCGGGTACCTAAAGGTCGACTGGTGGTTCAGGAAGCGTTCCTTAAATCGGCCCTCCGCCAAACCCACATAGGATTTGACCTCCTGTGGTTGATTTTGTCGGTTGGAAGTGACCACAGCTTCATAAATTACAGCGGGTGTGTTGCATTGCTGTTGAAGGGGACAAGCTTCGGGCTTACGGCAAGAGCACTCTGGTGGGGTGTTGCTCTTAGGGCTGTTTGTGATGTGGGCCTTCATGTTCTTAGCGCATGAGTATCCTAGTTTTACTTTGTGTCGGTTAAAGATGGAGCGGTATTTATGACCTATGGGAAAGTGTCTATCTAAGAGGGTTAGAAATTGTTTGCCTACATTGGTTTTAACGTTGAGTGAGAATGCAACACACCCGCTGTAATTTATGAAGCTGTGGTCACTTCCAACCGACCAAATCAACCACAGGAGGTCAAATCCTATGTGGGGTATGGCGGAGGGCTGATTTAAGGAACGCTTCCTGAACCACCAGCCGACCTTTAGGTACCCGGACAGACGTTCATCCACGAAACTCGCGAGCCACGTATAGTCCCTCAAGGACTCAAGTATAGACTACTCCATTCAATGGAAAGCCATCACTAAGTCCAAGCCATACGCAAGGGGAAATCCGTCGTGTGGACTATGTATTGATGAACGAATAAATATTCTAAAGAGATTATGCAATAGTGATTGCCTAAACACGAGAAATGAATTCTTCACACGTTGTCCACATGTCTCGAAACACCTCTTACATAACTACAACGCTCCAGATTGAATCACAACAACATCCTAATTTTCTTATCAACTAGAAACTTTTCGGACTTTCGCAGTTATCTCCCTTACACCTCTCGCACGCTTTTTAGTATTGCTTGTGTGAAGTGACGGTTTCTGCGCATGCGCGTTCGTACGGCTATCCTTTCTGTTCCGTATAACCATGTCCATTACGAGCTGAGGATCCGCTAAGGTGAAACAATTGTTCTCGGTATGGTGAACTAACTGTTGTGTAACCACTTATATATATATTTATATATATATATTTATAAATATATATATATATATTGTGTGTGTGTGTGTGTGTGTGTGTGTGTGTGTGTGTGTGTGTGTGTGTGTGTGTGTGTGTGTGTGTGTGTGTGTGTGTGTGTGTGTGTGTGTGTGTGTGTGTAGCGACTACTTCTGATCGGATCCGAGAATAGCCCTTAAAAGGACTGTTATCGCATACGGTCTGATCGGATCTGAGGATAGCCCTTAAAAGGATTGTTGTCACATACGGAAAGGATGAACAGACGAAAGCACAAGTTGAAAGGACGAGCAAGGCGAGAGATGTAGTTTCGGTCAGCTATTTATTTTCATGCATGAAGCGACGATACAGAGGTACAAGGCGTGTGTGAGTGACAAGCGTGGCAGAGGAGAGGAACAACGATTCGCGAGCTGACTCTGCCAAAGTCGACTGGCGAAAGTGTTTGGAATCACTCTATTTGTACAAAAATAATCGTTTGATGTTTAGCCGCTGCGTAGGCGTTTTATTTTGGTGGGTTTAAGAGTTGTTCGTTTCACTGGGGTGAGGTAGCTAGCTAAGCAGATAGATAGAGTTGTTTATTTCACAGATGTTATTTCCGGTGGCTGTACATATATGTATAAAGTTGTATTCCTGTCTGTTTGTTTGTTCACGAACTATTCCTATAGTTTTGGAGATAGACCCCATTCTGAAACTACATTGCCAAGGGTACTTGGATAAGTATATTTCATTTTAATCAAAGGGTTCCCCGCGAGCACAACCCCCCCCCCCCCCCCCCCCCCTGAACATTTTTTCCCTTCGATTTATATGAAATTTAAACCATAGGTAAATGACAAGATATGATGCCTAATCACAAAAGTTTTGAATTGATATTTTGAAAAAAAATATTTACCAGAAACAAAGTATATTACAAAAAATAATGTTTTCCAATTTTTCATGCATTACATTTTACATTGAGTAATATTGAAATGCAGAGTTTTTCTCCATAAATTATATCACTGATTCAAAATCAATCATCATGTTCTTACACACAGGCCTCTACAGCTAAAGACAGTTAATTGAGACTGTTAATTAATATAGACAAAACAATCCGGTATGCTGCCACACAACCTTGAATTGGAGAAGGGCACAGTCACCATGCATCTCAGAAACCTGGATCAGCCAATATTGTGCAATGGGATGCGTATGGTTGTCACTGAACTACAGCTTCACATTAACAAAGCCCAAATCCTCAGTGGATGTGGTAAGGAGGACATCACATTTATACCTAGAATACCACTAATACCAACAGATGTCCCCTTTCATTTCAAACGATTGCAATTCCCAGTAAGAGTCAGTTACGCAATGACCATTAACAAGTCCCAAGGTCAAACACTGCAGGTTGTCAGTCTCCATCTAGAAGAGGGCTGTTTCTCACATGGTCAATTGTATTTAGGTTGATCCAGAGTAGGCAGTTTCCCACAGACTCTTCATGTGCTCCAAAGAAAAAAATTTAAAACATTGTATAAGTTCCGTAAATATTTCATAATTTTCGTAGAATACATTTTTCTATTATTTTCTTTTCTCATTATATATCGCCTTCTTTTCTGAAAATTGAATGTGTGTGTGTGTGTGTGTGGGGGGGGGGGGGGGGGGGGGGGGGGGCTCGGAAATTTCTTCTGAGCGAATAACAGAGGCATGAAGAGAGAGAGACACTCGGAATTACAGATATGCACCGGAAAGCATTGCAAGCTTAATTAATTAAGTGTTCCCCAATTTCAAAATCCACCATACCAATGAGGAGTGGCTGTATGAAAGAGCAATCTTTGCTCCGCCAAAACATCAGTGAATGCCATCAACAAAATCTCTCACAAATGATCGCTGGAGGTAACCTGACCTATAAATCAGTCGACGTTAAAATCATTGAATATTCTAAAGTTATTACTTTCTATATTTAGATATTCTAAATAATTCTTTTAAATTTTGTTATGCAATATTTAAATACCTTTTAACATCTCTTATTCTAATGAAAATGGACATTACGACAGATAGCAATAGGTGCTTTATGAATAGATTTGAGCACAGTACAGACCGGGGTCAATTCAAAACCTGTTCCCAAACAGACTTTTTGTATTAATACTTTCTTTCAATAAACATACTTCATCATTTCTGAAGATGGCATATATAAGTGAAGGTATGTATATCTCCTCTGATAATTTGTAATATTTTTTTTACATAGATCTTTAATACGATATACATACCAACATACACATATATATCCCAGAAACTATCGTAAAATGATGATTTTTTTAATATAAGGAACCTGTTCTTTGTTTTTATTTCATTGTTTTTATTAATTTATATATATATATATTATTTTCTCATAAATTTAATAATTAACTAATTAATTTAATTAGATAATTCTGTTGATTGGTTAATTATTTGTGTTTGTTTAATAACATCTGGTTGAGAGCTTATTCTGAAAGTTAGCGGAAATTATAATATTTCCTTTGTCTAACACTTTGAATGACCCGCCAAAAAACCGGGGGTTATTTCCCTTGTTGGAAATAACACGTGTCAACTAAATGTTCGAATTCGCTGCTGTTAGCGGCACCATTCAGCGTTTCGCCGCGTTCTTTGGTAGAACGAAATTGCTGTTGATAAAAATAAATCCTCTGTTCGATCATGAATACCATGAGCTTGCCAGTCACGTAAGTCTGATATTTCATTTCGGATTCATAGAAACACTTTAAACGTATAATGTTTGATTTGTCCAGGTGTATTTTTTCAACCTGTTAGTTCTTTCGTTACTTTGGTATTGTGTGTTAGATTTTGCCTACCACAATGTTCAATTTGTCAAGTTATTTAAACGTATGTTATTACTCTGAGGACCTACCTTATCGAGTGCTTTGCTAACTCATTCATATCGTAGGTCGAATTTGCTTGCACACCGCCAAAGATTCGATTTTACTAAGCCTCCAATTATATATATATATATATATATATATAACAAAGAGGGTGTGGTAAGATACCAGGTGGACCATAACGCACTAGAGTACTCAATACTTAGGGTAGTAGAATCCTGACTCTTTTCCTATTACCCACTCTACTACCCTAAGCTTTCGAAACGGCCGGAGCTCAGCTGTCGGGATCCTGACTCTTTTCCTATATATATATATATATCAACTCTTCCCCCTCTTTCTTCCTCTCTCTTTCTCCCTCTCACTTTCACTCTCCCTCTCTCTGCTAGCCACCTCACTGTTTCTCTCGCCTGCTCCTCTAGCTGTCTCTTTTTCACTTACTCTTGCGGAGGTCAGACGTGTTTTTTCTCGTCCACACCAATCTCGAGCTTATGTTCAGTAATTGATGTTGACTTTAATTTTTCTCTCTCTTCCAGTTGCTCACACATATGTGTTTTGGGTTTCCCTCTTCGGTTTGTTGCTTCCTGTTTTTGTTTTTTTTTTCGCTGTTTTTTCCTTTCTCTTCTCTCTTCCTTTCTGTTACTATTTTTTCTCTCTTTCCCTTTTTTTCCCAATAACTTCCTTGAGTTATTGACGCCCTGGGGTGAGACATATTGTCTTTAATGCATTGAAATGTCCAAGATCCCCAGCAGACAACTGATGAAGGAAAATGTTCTCCCCTACTTACTTTCCTCTTTTCATAAGTACTCCTTATCCAGCAACTACACAGCCCGTTTATTCTTACATTTATATATGTCTGTGTGTGTGTGTGCACGTATATATGTGTGTGTATGTACATATGCATGTATATATATATATATATATATGCATACACAAGTAGAAACAATTATTGTTGTTGTTGCCGTTATTATTATCGGCCAGGTGGCCGTCGCTTTTGTGGACTCTCTCCACGAGTAATGTAAGGTGTTTTATGATGCTTTTGCCACAGCCGCCGCCTTTGGACGTGATATGGGAAAATCCTTTCCCAAGGTTCATATCACTACAAAACAGCTTTATACTTATTTCGTGGCTTCAAGGACGGATCCGTAGGACGGATCCGACTATCAACTGGATTCATTGTGAAAATCGCCCCGTCATCCTCCTTAAGAGGGGAAGGACAGGCACTTTCTATCTGCCTTGTGGCCATGGCAAAAGAGGTCATGTAGTTGACGCGTTTGAAGGGGTTGAAGACAGCCATTTTCCTCTTCGGCAAAGCCCTGATTAACTTTTTCATATTTCAATTGAAGAGGAAAGTCAGGGTGAAGAGGGAAGTGCTGCCTTCCAACCAGTTTGTGAAAAGGTGTGCAAGAATGGCGAGCATGGTCCGTGTGAATGGGCCTGCCTTGAACATACGCCTGTAGATTGGAGTAAAAAAAACTGGGAGAAGGCATTTTGCCCGAACGGACAGGTGACCGGGGCTTTTGTAGGATTTCTACACGAGTGACCCTTAGAGTCTCCTCATCTTTGGGGAATTTGTTATGTTTGTTTTAAATGTTTATTTTCTTAGTCTCTTTTTTATAAATTTTATTTTACACAAAGAAAACCCCACACTGTATCGTCCTGTATCGTCTTTAATGTTTCCTTAATGTGAACCCTGTGTGGCTAATAAAGAAATCATTATTAATCAGTAGAGGGTCGGACACCATGCTTTCCAGCTTAGAGTTACGGCCCTTTATGGTCTGAGTTCAAATCCCGCCAAGATTAACTTTGCTTTTCATCCTTACGGGGTCGATAAAATAAAGTACCAGTAATGCACTGAGATAATTGCTGGCCTTGTGCCAAAAGTAAAAACAATTATTACTATTGTTGTTATTATTGTTATTGTAACTGCTATCAATATTTTTATTATAATTATTACATTCAGTGGACAAATTCATTCATCCATTTATTTGTTTATTTTTCTATTTACTTGGTGACGTGAAGCTTTCGGCTACTGTAGTTTGTTTACTGCGGATTGTCATTACAAATCTGCTGACCCGATACTGGGTCATTGAAGCGTGACACAAATACTGAACAGAGATTAACTTCACAGCGACCCCCTCCTAAACGGTCATTGTTTTACTTTCTGTTTACACTCCCACACTACCCCATAAAAACAACACTTTGAATGTCCAGCTCACATAACAGTACATGCACACGCACACATATAAACACCTCAATTAAAAACAAACGCACAAGCACGCACACACTCACAGAGACACATATGAATAGATACACTAACTCATAGACACATACGCACATGAAAATATGTGTATACATACGCACATGAGTAGCCCTGCCTATGCACTCAAATACTTTCATAGGCCTACATACACGATAAAATAGGGCCGATGTTTATACATAATTATCATCTCAAAAATCCCATTGAACTCTGTATTATTTGTTGAATCGCCAGTCTAAAGAACATATCGATAATGGAGTCGGATCCATAACTTCTGTGGGTGACCCTGAGCTAATCCTCTGCGAAACGCATGTAACAGGTTGATACAAAATAAAAAACTAAATACATGTAAACGAAATTTCATTGTTTTTCCTAATATAGATGTGTGTGTATATATGTGTGTGTGTGTGTGTGTGTGTGTGTGTGTGTGTGTGTGTGTGTGTGTGTGTGTGTGTGTGTGTGTGTGTGTGTGTGTGTGTGTGTGTGTGTGTGTGTGTGTGTGTGTGTGTGAGTGTGTGTTGTTATATTTGGGGAGGGTCATGTTATAATATTGCCAGAAAAATATCTAGTAAAACACACTCTCTGTTTGGTTTGGGTTGGTTTTCGCTTCGGTATATTTTATATTTTTATAATTAATTTAGCTGGTATCAATGATTATCATTGATTGACCAACAGTTAAAAATATAGATACAAATATAGTTTCTCAGAGATCTTTCGTCACACACGTGTGACATCATCAATGATGTTATGTTTCCTCCCGTTGTATTGCTGTAATATTTTCTTATTCTATTTTTTTTTATTGTCGCATCTGCTTGCGCATGCGTTTGTGTGCGTGTACGTGTGTTCATGCCTGAGTCTATGTATGTTTGTATTCTACCTTTTGTCACTAATGTGTGTTTATGTGTGCGTGTTGTTATTGTATCTGTGTGTGTGTATATATGTCTGAAATGCATAGACGGTTGCCCCCCTTGCTTCTGCTAGACACAATGCATAGCTACGGGTTCCTAGATGTTTCCTGTAAACATACCGTGTTTCTTTAGAAATACGAAATTTCTATACTATCTGTATACAGCTATGCCTGAAGCTAAATCTTATATATATATTTATATATATATATTGGTAGTAGGGTTGCTAGGATGCGTCCATAGGCGGTATGCCAGTTGAGCACTCCTTCGGAGCAGAGTATAATAATAATATGGAAAACGAAGAATCAGTGATGCATCGGAACACAGTTTATTACGTATTACAATTCTTTTTCCGGCGAACAGCTCGAGGTGCGATCTGTTTATGGATCGAATCTGACTATAGATTCGCAAGTTCCTCAGATACGTCTAATGGTTTCGAAGCAAATCCTCTGTCTGTTGGACTCCGATCCTTAGAATTTTTATCATCTGCCATCATCCTGTTTGCGTGGGTCGTCGATTGGTCAAGAGATCGAGGCGTCATCTGTATATTTGACCATTCAAATTTGCCCACTGACCATTTCCATTCAGGCGTGAGCTGTCACTCACCTTAATTCTGTCGCCAGAATTACTGCTAGATGGGCAAATGGTTATGAACTGCCTTGCCAGTCTCTAGCTTGCCCACACACACGTGTGCTCACACATAGACAGACATTCCGAGCTCCTGCTCAGACACTTATCTGTGTGGACATACACACACACACACACACATAGAGCTCGTGCGTTTGCATACACACGTACACATACATATATACACCCCTCATATATAGGTACATGCTTACACAGACATACGCACACACGTACACATACACGGACCCACCGATATACATATATCTATCCATACATACACTCACATATATAAATATATATATACACACATATGTGTATATATATATATATATATATATACACACACACACGTATGCACACATATGAAAAGAAACTGTACAAAACAACTTGGAAAGTACATAGAAACATGCATATGATGCTGTACATCAGGGAGTACACAGAAAATTTACGTGAAGAAATACGTAAAAAATACAAAAACAATGCATATAGGGAATACGTCAAACTATGCACGCAACATCTACATAGCGGTGTATACGTATATGCAGACACACTTTGATGCACATGTTGAGTGAGTTGGCATTAGGGTGTTAACGTGAAATAATCCACATAAAGAAACCTTATAAAAAAAATTACATATGGGAAGCTCATAGGAATGCAAAGGATATACTTAAAACATATATAAAAAATATATTTTAAAAATACATATGAGGGTGTACATTAAAAAATACATAAAACGTTATATAATGGAATACGTAGAGAAAACACATACCCTACATAAAAAGATATATGCAGGGAATACGGAAAAACCGTTTGTAACGGAGTATGGTACTGTGGCAGAAACAGAGTGTATTAGTGATGTGTGATACAGGATTGAGTATACCCATGGGAATTACACCGCCGTGCCCTGGCTATTGCGACGGCGGTGTTCAAGACAAAATACAGAATCAAATGTGTAGCATTGAGTGTGTCGACATGCCCCCACCGGGCTTACATAGTCATCAAGGTATGATGTCGGATCCTATGGACCCGCGTCGCAACCTCGACTGACGTCTGCTTTCCCGTATGGCTCTAGTTGGAGCCATCCGGGGGTTCCCATGCCGAGAGTATGCACTTTCGTTGGTGTCTACATGTCATGATGATCTCCGATTTCAGGTTGACTGCGTCATCCTTTAATCTCATTATCTCCATGGCCTCGGGGGCACAGCCTGCACTTCCCCTCGCCGGCCGAATATGCACTGGCACGTTGAACGATACTCCAGTTGAGATCGTACGTGGTGCCGCTGTCCTTCAAGTCCCATATCAGGTCCGCCAATCTAGTGGAGTGTCTCTTGCTCCGGTCCTTGAAAGAGTTCGTGTGATTGTAGATCTTCGATTTAAAGGTCGTGGATGCTGCGCCGATGTAGGTGCGCTTGGTGTTGTGCGTGCTAACCACACATTTGTAGACAACGCCCTTCATTAGACATCTTTCCTGCAGAAGGCATTGTGTGCCCACTCGGCAGTTGCATGTTCGGGCTGTATGCTGCTCATTCCTTATGTTTATACCATTACTTATTTGTATAGGTAAGTATATTTTACCTGTATTTTTTGTAAAGGTACGTATACTTTCTCGTACATATATTTGCTTGTATATGTTATGGCGTGTATATTATATATACTGGTACATGTGCATATCGTTATGCGTATACCAGAGTTTTGCGTCGGTGTGAGTATGCGGATTCGTACGTATGTAGGGTGTGTGTATATGTGTACTTTGTGTTTTGGTTGACGTACGTCAGCGTACATATGTGTTTTACAGATGGTATGTGTGTGAGCGCGTTTATACGTATTTATGTGTGTATATTTCTATACGTTTATATAATTATACACTCACACACACATATATATTTTTTTTTATATATATTTTTATGTGTATTTGGTGTATATGTTCGTATGCGTTCGGGTACGGGCATTGCGTGGGGTCTGTATGTGCGTGCGTGTTGTTGTTTTTGTTGTTTTTTTGTACGTGCTTGTATTGGCATACCCGTTGCGTGTGTTTTCGCGGATGCTTGTGTATGTACGTATATGGTTGCGTGCATGTATATATTTAATTTCGATTACCTCTGTCATTTATTTACTTTATTCTTAACTCTGAAGCCGGGAATCATTCGGTTTCCTAATAGAATTTTAGTCTACGACTTCAGTTATACCATATAAGTGGTTTTGTCTTTGCGTGTAATTGTTTTCACCGCTCCAATTTATGACGTATTATCTTTGTCTTTCTCCGTTCTTTGCCAGGGAACGTTTCCACGAACCAAAGTATCGTCTTCCTGTCTTCCTTCGGTTGCAACGTTTGTTGAAATATTTACATCTGCGTTCATAGATTGATTTTTTTAGTTTCAGAAGGTCCCGTTAAGGGTGAAAGCAGCGATTCTTTGCTTAAACTTTAATCTGTTATTTTAATATATATATATATATATATATATATATATATATATATATATATATATATATATATATATATATATATATATATATATATTAGAATTAGTGCTCTGAAATAGCGATATATATATATGAATGTATATATAGTGTATTTTGCAATACACTGTATGCTTAATTAAAAGCATTTCGAAGACCTTACGCTATTGTTTTAGAGTAGTGACAGTCTCACTTACTTTAAATTTTCAGCAAACAGGGGAGATAAAGCTGACAGAGCTCTGTTTCGCACTTTTTGGTGCTTATCACAGCTAGGTACTCCGCCTGTTTGCTGAAAATCATGAATGTTTGATTCTTATAGAATTGTAGTAATAATCAAGAACTGATTATACAGAGCGGTTGCCGGTCAAGCAGAAATTGAAATTGAAAAAGCGTATATGAACAGACAGGATGTAACCAGTTGACAAATGCTAAGGCGGAGAAGCCGAGAACTAGGAAAAGACACTGATGAAAAGAAAGCCCAAGTTGTACAAAAAAGGGACATGGTGGCATGGGGAAGCTGAGACTGTCTGCAGCTTTGCACACCCCAATGAAGAGAAGACTGTATGCAAAAGCAGTACAGGCTGTAGCTGCAGAGCAACAATCTTTTTTAAACATGGCAGAAAATATTGTGAGACAGCTGATTGGGCTTCATCAAATTCAAAGCCAAAGTCAGTCACACCAACAATCACGACCACCATAAATAAAGGACCCAGAGTGGCCACCACTGACACCCACCCAAATGTCACGCCACTACAACTACTAAATGTCAGAGGCCTAGTAAAACTGACCAATATGAGCAAAACCCCCTACCTGAGAGACCGAGCTTCAAGGAATTAAGCAATATGCATGGCACTAACTGAAACTCACCTGCCAGCTAGCATAGTAGGTGTGGAAATCCACATACCAGAGTATGTTATATTTAGTACTGACAGGAGGGAGAGAACTCATGGTGGAGTTCCTTTGTACATCCGTGAAGGTGTTATAACATTAGTACTTTTGTCACATTCCATCTCTATCTGTGACATGCTAGTAGTACACATAAAGCAACTCAAAATAGCTAGTATGTGTCACATATCGACCACCTGATGCTGCTAGTCATGCGGACAAATTTGAAGATAGCCTCAGAAAGATGTTAGAGTGCAGATATGCAGCCGACAAGAAGCACTTGGTTTCCATAAAGCTATCTGGAAAAGGATTCAGGAGGAAATTCTGAAGCAAAACTGAACCGATAGTCTCTCTACGGAAGATGTCAGCATACAACTTAAGCAATTCATGGAATTAATGCAAGCCATATGCTATAGATTTTCCCCGGAAAGAAAGGTCAGCAAACACAAAAATATTATTCCTAGAGAGAAGATCCTTATGAGACGGAGAACGAAGATCTCAAACCGGCTACATATATAAGAAAAGAACAAGAAGGAATCCCAATTAAAGCATGCACTGTTTGAAATTGAGAATGAACTCAAACTCCCCAATGAAAAGGAGAGGACAGAAAGAGAAACTGGGGTTATAGAAAGCATAAAGACGAACCTTAGGGCTTTCTTTGAATTTCCAAAAGCAACTGACTCCGTACACTACGGATATGGCCACTTTTACGTAATTTTAACCCTGGAGGTTAAAATGATTAAGGGACGAAGTTTATCGAATATAATGGACATAGCTCAGATCGTTTCCTCACTCACTCAATAATCTAATTAAGTCCGTGTTATCAAAATTTGAACTCAACCTATTAGAGTGTACACATACATGAATCAGTGAGGATGACGATTTCGTGTAGGTGGGAGAATTAAGATACCCGGACTAATGCACCAGTTTCTACGATTCCGATCTGCAGGCGGTGGTCAGAGTGGAACAACCATGTGCAGAAAATTAGGTTATGTTAGTATGCATTACGTAATTTGGCGTGGAGCCGCGTCGTCAGCAGGAGTTCGCCTCCCTATAATGGAAAGTTCCGTATGGCGTGCTAGTACATCCCATTGCTGGACACAAGTGAATGTAGTAGTAGTCCTCAACTTTTAGTGACGTGTGACGTTACATCAAAGAGAAGATAAGGCATATAGTTATGTATCTACCTAAATGTTCTGAAGACTAGGATTTTAATCACCTGTTTAAGCATTCCCTATGCTCCGATGATTCCAGACATCCCTCTGGAAGAAACAATTGTCAGCAAATAAATATATTAAACTAAGATTTGATTGTTTTAATATTTTGTGTATATATATATATGTGTGTGTCTGTGTGTGTGTGTAGTAATAATAATAATAAATGTGAAAACTAAAATCCGAAGAGGGCCCGATAAGGATAATATATATCAAATATATAAATATATATATATATAATATATATATATATATATATATATATATATATATATATATATATATATATATATATATATATATAACATTCGATTCGTTTGCAATTTTGCAAACAAGCCTCAATTTTATAGCCATGTCAGGAGAATAAACACTTCATTCTTGCTCTTATGTTGGCATGCTAACAGAACTATATATATATATATATATATATATATATATATATATATATATATATATATATATATATATATACATACAGTTCTGTTCGCATGCCAACATAAGAGCAAGAATGAAGTGTTTATTCTCCTGACATGGCTATAAAATTGAGGCTTGTTTGCAAAATTGCAAACGAATCGAATGTTATTATTAATGTTCGGAAAGGGCGGTGGATTGGCAGTATCGGTAGAGGGTCGGACGCCATGCTTTGACGCATAGAGTTACGGTCCTTGCCATTCTGAGTTCAAATCCCGCCGAGGTTTACTTTGCCTTTCATCCTTACGGGCTCGATAAAATAAAGTACCAGTAATGCACTGAGTAATTACTGGCCTTGTGCCAAAAGTAGAAACAATTTTTAATGTTCGGAAAACTCAGATTACATTTATTGTATTCAGCCATGTAGAGCGAAAACTTTATTTTTTATAATATATAAATATATATATATATATATATATAAAATATATAAATATATAAATATATATATAAATATATATATAAATATATATATAAATATATATATATAGCTCAAATATATAAATATATATATATATATATATAGCTCTGGTTCATCTGAACCATTGAGCACTTGCCTCACATCTCGGAGATTGTTTTTCGTTATTTCGTGGGCCGAAATACGAATCTCGATAATTTATGTTTGTTTATATATATATATATTATATATATATATATATATATATATATATATATATATATATATATATATATATATATATATATATATCAAATATATATATATTTCGTTTCTGAATTTGTTTATCTGAAAACGTGTGTTGAAACCGATATTGTTATACTTTGGGAGGGTCATGTTGCCAATAAGAAACACACGCACCAGTTGCTTTCACTTCAATTTATTATAATAAATTTATAAATTTAGGAATTTATAAATTTCCGGTTGATTCCACAACCAGATGATTGTTTATATATTGTCAAAGTTCTTTCGTCACACATTCTGTGACATCTTCAGTGACTGGGGATTCTTTTCTTTGTTTTTGTGCCTCTCCTTTGTTCTGTCCTACGCCATCTTGTTTTTGTGTGTGTTGCGTGCTTAGTTTGCGCATGTGTTACATCCGGGTGTCTGTGTTTGTTTATATTTGTTTATTTATTTGTTTATTTACATTTACTGGTTGGTTGTTTGTTCTATGTGCGTGTGTGTTTTCATTTTGTCCTTAATTGTAAGTTGTAACGTTGCTGTTCCATTCATGTTTTCTATTTAATTTTAATTTTTAATTAAAATTTTAATTTTAATTTTTAATTTTTAATTTTTAATTTTTAATTTTTAATTTTTAATTTTTAATTTTTAATTTTTAATTTTTAATTTTTAATTTTTAATTTTTAATTTTTAATTTTTAATTTTTAATTTTAGTTAGAGTTCATTCATGTTTACACCCGGATGTAACACATGACTTCAAAGAGATTTTTAGTTTTATCGGAAAGAAAAAAGTGTTTGTAGAATTTTTAAAATTAGAAATATCGTTAGACAGTTTAGTTTGAAAATTATGTATATATATATATATGTATATATATTAGTTTAGCGAGGTTTTTTATATGAAATCGTGTGTCGAAACAGATATTGTTATACTTGGGGAGGGTGATATTTGCGTAATATTGCCAGAATTAATAACAGAACACACTCACTGTTTGGTTGGTTTTCGCTTCTCGCTGTCTTTTTACATATGTAAACTATATATATGTGTTTGTGTCTATATTGTATCTGTATTATTTTTGACCGTCGGTCAGTCAATGGCAACATTGAGGACCGAGTAAGTTAGATCGCAGATATAAAAGACAGCGAGAAGCGAAAACCAACCAAACAGTGAGTGTGTTCTGTTATTAATTCTGGCAATATTACGCAAATATGACCCTCCCCAAGTATAACAATATGTATATATATATGTATATATATATATATATATATATATATATGTATATATATGTATATATGTATATATATATGTATATATATATTTATATATATGTATATATATGTATATATATATAGGTATATATATGTATATATATGTATGTATATGTATATGAATGGAACAGCAACATCTCAACTTACAATTAAGGACAAAATGAAAACACACGCACATAGAACAAACAACCAACCAGTAACATGTAAATAAACAAATAAATAAACAAATATAAACACACACAGACACCCGGATGTAACACATGCGCAAACTAAGTACACAACACACACACAAACAAGATGGCGTAGGACAGAACAAAGGAGAGGCACAAAAACAAAGAAAAGAATCCCCAGTCACTGAAGAGGTCACAGAATGTGTGCGAAAGAATTTTGACAATATATAAACAACCACCTGGTTGTGGAACCAACCAACCAACCGGAAATTTATAAATTCCTAAATTTATAAATTTATTATAATAAATTGAAGTGAAAGCAACTGGTGCGTGTGTTTCTTATTGGCAACATGACCCTCCCAGAGTATAACAATATATAGATAGAGATAGATAGATAGATAGATAGATAGATAGATAGATAGATAGATAGATAGATAGATAGATAGATAGATAGATAGATAGATAGATAGATGAGATTCTACAGGACTAGAACTGTTTCATGCTTTAGAAATCATCAGGAATCTGGCTTTCCAAAAATAAATGTTGTGGTATTTATATCTTTTCAGGTGGTAGAAGAGGGTAGGGAGTAGGATGGGTGGAGGTCATTGGTTGAAAGAAAAGGGAATTCATTAAAAGCTAATTCTTTAAGGCTATAATTTATATTTAGAGTGACAAAGGCAGAAATAATTCTATAAACCAGTTCAAAATATTGGGTGCCTATCATATCATTATTGTCATATTTCTCTTAAGCTATATTCCAGGTGTCAACAGACACATTCACATACACACATATATATATACACACATATATATACACACACATATACATACATATATACATACACATACATATATTTATATATATATATATATGTGTATACACACACACACATACACACACACACACACATATATATATATATATATATATATATATATATATATATATATATATATATATACACACATATATACACATATATATACACACATATATATACATATATATACATACACACACATATATACATATATATATATACATATATATATATATGGTGGCTGCCAACTCGTTTTCGAGTACGGCCACTACTTTATATCCATGTAGGAGAACCCCTACCGATGCGCTGAACGAGTGTGGCTTTTTAGTCCAGCCAGCGATTTGAAAACTCTGGTACAAACACTACACTTGTGACAATTATTGACACCTAGTGCTGGGCCCATGGCACCATGTGACCCGAGGTGTCGTGTGAGATCACTACTCGACCTGCATACCCTTCCACAAACATCACATGTCGTCGTCTGATGAACACTTATACCTCCACAGGTGCCTGCTTCCCTGTTCTTGTGCACTCCCAGGTGACTCTTTAGACCTGCCATGCTCAGACAAACCCTATTACAGGTCTCACATGTCAGGTCAGGCCGTCTGTCAGTGTCTTCGGGAAGGCCAACATGGATTCCTTTCCAGACATCTCTTTTTAGTGTCGCGTGCCTTCTTCTTGTTTCCTCAAATAGACTCTTGCCACTAGCCATTGCTTTCCTCCAATGCGATCGGTCGCTAGCGCATACTTCCCAGTGCTCACAAGGGATGTTACTTTTCTTGAGCGCCTCCGTGATGCAGTCCTTAAAACGCATCTTGGGTTTGCTCGCGTTCCGTTTTCCCATTTGGAGCTCGCCATAAAGCAGCTGCTTCGGCATTCGCTTGTCATTCATCCTTACAAGATGACCTGTCCAGCGCAGCTGATGTTTCAAAATCAAGGACTCGACACTATCACAGCCACTTCTGTCCAGAACCTTGACGTCACTGACAAACAATTGCCAGCTTATGCAGAGGATCCGACGTAAGCAGTACTCGTGGAACCTCTCAAGTCGCTTCATCTGTCTACGGTACCACCCACGTCTCACAAGCATAAAGAAGTGCCGCGAGCACACACGCATGATACACTTTGAGCTACATACATACATATATACACACACTTACATATACATACATATACAGGGGAGATATCTCCCCTGTTTGCTGAAAATTAAAGTAAGTGAGACTGTCACTACTCTAAAACAATAGCATAAGGTCTTCGAAATGCTTTTAATTAAGCATACAGTGTATTGCAAAATACCCTTATATATATATATATATATATATATATATATATATCATAAAACATGTCTATAGAATCACCAGATAAAATATATACCATTTCCTCTCCCAATCAGCATAATTAACCATATAAAAAATCGATTAGACCAAGCTATAAGAATAAAGGCTTCTATGAAGAAATCTCCGACAAATAACCGAAAGCAACCCTTCGCGTCAGTTGCGACGGGAATATTTATCGAGTATTTCGACAGCGTGTATGAATCGCTCAGATATACAGTCAACTAAACATAATTAGGTGTAAAGTAAACTAGGAGAAAAGTGAACATATTTAGTTACCTCGACCATGGTTTCGTCCGCATTTTAAGATATCCGATAGCATCGGATGTATATATATATATATATATATATATATATATATATATATATATATATATATATATATATATATATATATATATCCTTCCTTGCTCACATTCCAACCAGGTTTGATGGTCTTTATTCTCTCACGTTCACGATTTCACCGAACTTATATTCATGGAAATTTGGGACTTGACTCGTTCTTCCTCATTTTTCGTTGCTTCACCATCTTTGTTTGTTTACACTCTCGTGTCCCCTTTATTTACGTGTCCCAACGACTTTTTTAGCCGTTGCTCGCACCAACCGGAGGTATATGGTCTTTAAAGCGATAAAATACCAATGATGGTTGGAAGATCACTGATGAAGGACTAACTTTATTCATATGTAACCCATTAGCAACCACGCAGCACGTTTATTCTCATATTTACACATATTTTTTCCCCCGCTGTGACCCGTCTATTTCGTTCTTACTGCTTCCTCTTTCTCTGTATCTTTACGCTCTCTAACAGTCACTCTCTTTGTTAGCCTCTTCCTCACCCTTCACTCACTCACTCTCTGTTACTACCTCTCCTCCTCCTCCTTCTTCCCGTTTGACCTGTGCGTAATTCTTTTCTTTCGCACGCTTGGTCAGGCTGGTTCGACTTTTCTCTCTCTCTCGTCTACGATTTCACAGAACTTATGTTCACCGAATTCACAGACTAGACTCCTTCTTCCTCCCGTTAGACCTGTACGGAATTCCTTCCTTGCTCACATTCCAACCAGGTTTGATGGTCTTTATTCTCTCTCGTTCACGATTTCACCGAACTTATATTCATGGAAATTTGGGACTTGACTCGTTCTTCCTCACTTTTCGTTGTTTCACCATCTTTGTTTGTTTACACTCTCGTGTCCCCTTTATTTACGTGTCCCAACGACTTTCTCGCGCCAACCGGAGGTATATGGTCTTTAAAGCGATGAAATACCAATGATGGTTGGAAGATCACTGATGAAGGACTAACTTTATTCATATATATATATATATACACACACATAAAGACACATATACACACATACGCATAAATATATATATACATATATACACATACATACATATACACATATATATATATACATATATGGTGGCCGCCAACTCGTTTTCGAGTACGGCCACTACTTTATATCCATGTAAGAGAACCCCTACCGATGCGCTGAACGAGTGTGACTTTTTAGTCCAGCCAGCGACTTGAAAACTCTGGTACAAACACTACACTTGTGACAATTATTGATACATAGTGCTGGGCCCATGGTACCATGTGACGACAAGTGCAGAGAGATCTCCAAATATAAAGCAATGCCTGTGCCGTGAAGCTTTTATAGTGAGCAAAGGCACTGCACAAAGCCAGTCCCACTCTCTTAACCAAGATGATATTTACCAAAAAGAAGAACAAGTCAACATCATTGGATACCATCAGGGTTGCAGGTGTTATATCAGTTTACCTTCTCCTAGAATTCTGCCTTGACAAATGCTAAGGGGTCCTCTCTCCCGGTGATTTTGGATGGCCATTGACTCTTAAGAGCTCATTTGCCCTTTGACAGGTTTTGTTTTTAGTCCTGCAGGATGTCCAAAGTCACCCTCCTCAGCAAGAAACCTTGGTGGGGCTGCCAGTTTAGTCGCCAACGACCCGACCATGAGACAGGTTGTACTGGGATACATGTTACCAGTAGCACCAACTGGTGACCTGACATATGTATATATATATATATATACACATATATATTCATACATATATATATAGATATATACACACACACATATGGTGGCTGCCAACTCGTTTTCGCGTACGGCCACTACTTTATATCCATGTAGGAGAACCCCTACCGATGCGCTGAGCGAGTGTGACTTTTTAGTCCAGCTAGCGACTTGAAAACTCTGGTACAAACACTACACTTGTGACAATTATTGACACATAGTGCTGGGCCCATGGTACCACACATATACACACATATACACAGAAATATCCACGGTATGTTGTGGGGTCCACATACACACACACAGACATACATGTATACATACACATATACACATATATACACATATACACACACATATATATATACATATATACACACACACATACATATACATACATATACACACATACATATACATATATACATACATATATATATATACACAAGAATTAGCTTTTAATGAATTCCCTTTTCTTTCAACCAATGACCTCCACCCATCCCACTCCCCACCCTCTCCTACCACCTGAAAAGATATAAATACCACAACATTTATTTTTGGAAAGCCAGATTCCTGATGATTTCTAAAGAATGAAACAGTTCTAGTCCTGTAGAGTCTCATCTATATTAAAACGTTTATACTCTGCCATGTATTGAGTACCTTACTTACTGTGGTTACTTCCGATTCAACCCGGAATAACTTTCCTATATATATATATATATATATATATATATATATATATATATATATATATATATATATATATATATATATATAAAGCTATGGCCATTACTTTTTCGCTTTCTCGTCTATTTCTCAAAGTTTTAGCCCCTCATCTATTTATTACGGTGGCTATCCATCTATCTCTTTCAGTTTTCTAACTTCCTACTTGTTAATTACAATTCGAACACATGTATGTGTATATTTGTGTTTATCTCTCTTGTATATTCAATTATGTTACACGGCTCAGAAAAACTTCTTTCTTGGAGCTATTTAATTGTAAGAGACTATTTTGAGTTTCTAACTCAATATCTGATATTGTCGGCTCCGTCTCGTTGAGCTAATTTAAATGTCGTGTAAACCAGGCTGCTAATTTTAGCAGCATGTGTTTATGAGACACGCTAGGCTCTGAAGACATGTGCGTTATTTCATATCACACATTATTCAGTCTTCTGATATACTTAGAAATGGAAGGATTGCTAATTTTTAACACCTACTGATGAGCAGAAAGTTGGTGATTCCTTCGCTTAATAATTTGTGAAACAGCTCCTATAACTGTCTAGGTGTTTCAGGTGCCCAATATAGGTTTGTTCTTCTTTTTCTTGATTTATTACTTTTAATTAAGTCTGACACACCATATTGTTATAGTTAGTATTTTTTTCACCCTAGTGAACTTGGTCCTTTACAATTCGAACACGTGTATGTTTATATGTGTGTGTATCTCTCTTGTATATTCAATTATATTACTTGTTAATTACGATGTTTTTATAATGTGACATCTACTTTGTATTTTTTTTTTTACTTTTTGCTCTACGCACCCTCCGCATCACTCCCACCCCCTATCCACCACCTTCCAGCTAATGTTTGGCAGACATCGCCTTGCACCCCTCCCCTCTCTACCATCTCCCGGCCGTTGCTTACACTCACACACACAATTACTCTCCTACATCACCAATGTCAATTCGCTGCTCTGAAAACCGTTAATGATTACATCGGGCAGACGTGCACTCTGAAATCCGTCTAGGAGGGCAGTGACTCCGATCTAAAACAAAAACGATTGAAGGAGGTTGGTGTAGACTCCGTAAGCAGTAGTGAAGGCCATCCGTCTGGGAGAATAGACACTCCAAATAAAAACTGATACAGGATGGAGAGGACTCTTGAGTTCAGTAAGACAATCTCTCTAGTGTTGGTGGCACGAATGTTTCCAGTCTACGTTGTAAAGTGTTTGGTGATAGGAAGGGCATCCAGCCAGAAAAACCCAGCCAAAAATACGAAAAACACGACAAATATGATTCTTACTAATTGCGTATACAAGGATAACACTAATCATGTTAGTGCTGGGAACAGAAGTGGGGTGTCTAGAGAAGCCGTGTGAGAGAACCCATCGACCATCATCAAGCAATTACACATCCACTTTCCATTTCAGGTACATAGAATTTATACCAAAAAAAAACTAACAACTGTCAAGTTACAAATCTCAGAACTGCCACCCTCGATGTCGGCACATTGAAAGGTAAATCAGGTGAAATTGCGGAACTGTTAGAGAGAAGAGAAGTTGATGTATGCTGTGTACAAGAGGTGAGATGGAGGGGTGCCTCAGTGAGACTAATCACGGGTAAACAACAGATATAAACTTTACTGGGTAAGAAATGACAATGGTAGTAGGAGGTGTAGGCATTCTGCTAGCAGAGAAATGGATAGACAAAATGATAGAGGTAGTTAGAGTAAGTAACATAATTATCAAGCTTAGAATAGCTGTAGGAAATAAAATGGTGACAATTAAAACTACCTATGCACCACAGGAAGGACTGAGTAAAAAACAAAAGAACCAATTCTATTACAGGAACTATTACAGACAACCTTAGTTATTAGTGAAAGAGACCTCATCATCCTGGCAGGCAACTTCAATCGACATGTAGGGCAGTATCACGGCAGATTCTGTGGAGTTCAAGGCAGCTATGGTTATGGCTCAAGAAATGAAGAGGAATTGAGGCTCCTGCAATTCTGTGATGCAAATAAACTGATCATTTGCAACATAAATTTCAGGAAACCCACTAACTATCTGGTCTCATATCAATCAGGCGAACATACAAGCCAAATTGATTACTCACTTGTAAAACAACGAGACTGTAATAAATACCAAGGCCTTCTCTGAGGAAGAATGCACCACCCAATATAAGTTAGTTATTAGGGACATGAAAAAAAAAACAGAAGACAGAAGACAATCAGGAAAATATGGAGACGAAAGTTTGGAAGTTAAAGGACCTTTCAGTTAATATAGGTTTAGAAAGCACCTGCGGAATGCACTTGATGAGGGGAGTGATACATATAACGTAGAGGACAATTGGGAATTCTTGTGTGACAAACTTTTGTGAAATACTGACGAGACTTGCAGCTGGAGTGAAGCACCGGTCAGACAGGAGGGGACCTAATGGGGGAACAGCACAGTGAATGCAGCCATTAAAACAAAGAGACGGGTATGGAAAGACTTGGAAAGTGGGGGTAGCAGAGATTAGTAACAGGTAGCTAAGAAAGAAGCTAGACAACAAGTATACCCAACTCGGAGAGAGGCTGATGAAAGAAAGTTTGCGAATGTCTTCAGGTGAAGACCAGTGGCGCGAAATGTTCCGCACCGCAAGGCAGTGTCACTGTTGTGTAGCTCCCACTATTTCAATTTTGTGAAGGTATATGGCCTATTGGTTAGGGTGTTGGATTCAGGATCATAAAGTTTGTTGTTGAGGAAAAGTATGTTAGACATGACACTGGTGCATTTAGCACCACTGATGCTCAAAACAATAAAGCCTGGAAATGTTACTATGGGAGACTGATGAATGTAGAGAATGAATGGGAGGAAGAGATACTACCCCCAACTTATCCAAAGGAAGGACCAGCTATTGAAGTTGACGGAAATAGTTCTAGCACAGCTAATTAGAGAAAGAGTCAAACAAGACAAGAAGCACTTTGGTTTCATGTCTGGGGGAAGTACTACAAATGCCCTCTTCTTAGTGAGATAACTATAAAAGAAGTTCTTAGCCAAGAATAAGCCACTACATCTAGCTTTTGTTGACCTAGAAAAGGCCTTTGACAGAGTACCTCGTTCTGTTATCTGGTAGTCCTTAAGGAAATTAGGTGTAGAAGAATAGCTTCTGAGAACAGTACAAGCCATGTACAGGGGAGCTCTCTGCAAAGTGAGAGCATAAAGTGAGTTTAGTGAGGAATTCAAGGTACAGGTAAGAGTTCATCAAGGTTCGGTTCTTAGCCCACTGCTGTTCATCATAGTTCTCCAGGCCATAAGAGAGGAGTTTAAAACGGGTTGTCCATGGGAACTTCTCCATGCAGATGATTTGGTCCTTATAGTTGAAACCATAAAAGAACTAGAAAATAAGTTTCGATTAAGGAAACAGAATTTAGAATGAAAGGGGTTAGGAGTAAACTTGCTAGTGAGTAGAAAGAAGATAGGACCCTGATTCCTTCAGGGAAGTGGCCCTGCTCAATATACAGAAAAGGAGTAGGCAGAAATTTTATACTATGTACACAATGTAAATCCTGTGTAAACGGGATGTAGTGGGATAACAGGTAGATTAACAGGAAGGGAAGACTTTGTATGAGTCACAGGGGTAAACGTGAAGAAGAGCGTCTATGATATGAACCTTTTTCTGTCACAGGACGGGTCCATAGAATTTGTTGGTGGCTTCTGCTATCTAGGTGACTCAATTAGCAGCGGAGGGGGTGCGTTGAGAGCATAATAGCTAGAATAAGGTTAGAATGGAAAAGTTTAGAGAGCTACTCTCACTGTTGACAACAAAAGGTTTCTCCCTACATATAAAAGGACGATTGTATGGCGCCTGGGTGCGAAGTGCGAAGCTGCATGCTAGTGAAACATGGGCAGGTACTGCAGAGGACATGCATAGACTGGGGAGAAATAAAACAGCCATGCTTCGTTGGGTGTGCAGTGTAATTGTGACAGAAAGGCAGAGCTTGGAGAAGCTGAGGGAGAAGCTGAGTTTAAGAGGAATCCGAAGTTGTGTGATGGAAAAAAGGTTGTGTTGGTTTGGACCAATCGCTGAGTGAAGAAATACCAGGGAATTACAATGGAAAGAAGCCGCAGTAAAGGTAGGCCAAGAATAACCTGGGCAGAGGTTGTGAGAACTGACCTTCGCCTTTTTTAAACTCACCAACTCCCACTCCTACTTCAATTTCACATTCTCACACCCCCCACACACCAAACACTCCTTCCCCATCTCCCAATTCCGTCGCCTCCGCTGCTTGCAAGGACTAACCCATGAGAATGAAGCCTAAGCCCAATATATGGCTAGAGTGTTCACTCGGCGAGGGTGCCCCTAACCTTGATCCAAGCCGCCCTGGCCCGAAGCCATGAGGTCGACCACACCACCACCCTCACACCATGAAACTCCGCACCAACCGACTACCCATCCCCCTTACCTACCACCCCTCTACCTTGCCTCTCCAGAGGATGAACCTCCGTCTTTTCTGCAGCCTCCGGTCGGGCCTCTCCACCTGCCTCAATTTCCACCGCAGACCCCTCCCTCCCCTGCTTCAAGCGCACGCGGTGCACACTATGTGAGGCTGTCTATATTGGCCAAACCGGTCATCGTTTGGCGTATAGATTTTCCGATCAGCTCCGTGACCTCCGACTGGGCAATCCTTCTCCTATCACCCGACATTTCTGCTCCGCTTGATACTCCACGAATCACCTCACAATTTTCGGCCTTGTCACCTGTACCAGACAATCGGACTCACGCCTCAGGAGGTAACAGCACCTCATTTTTTCTCTCCAGTCCTTTACCACCCTACCCTCCCGGTCTAGACACACCACCTCCAGAGAGAGAGTAAATAGAATCAAACTCAGTGCTGTACTCTGTTTACACTATGCACACTACAACCACTGTAACTCTGGAATACAACTCTATACGTGACAGGCCTCGTAACAGCATTGCGTGCTTCGAACGGCACGCTAGCCTGTAATTGTACTTACACACATAACTAACACACTCACACATACATACACACACACACACACACACACACACACACACACACACACACACACACACACACACACATACATACATACATACATACATACATACATACATACATACATACATACATACATACATACATACATACATACATACATACATACATATATATATATATATATATATATATATATATATATATATATATATATATATATATATATATATATATATATATATATATATATATTAGAAAAGGGAAGTGAGGTTCTATACAAAACAGTGGATATCGAGAAAAGATGAAGTTGGAAATAGCACGAGAGATATATTTAAGGGTTTGTTTTTTTCTTTTTTGACTCGTCAAAGTGACATTATTGAAAAGATAGTGTTATTAAAAAAAGAGAGAAAATTATTTTATGAAGTATATAAAGTATATGAGAAAATTACCGGTTTCGATGTATTAAGATCCATCTTGTCAAGTTCAGTGAAAAGGGTTAATTAAAAACAGTTGGTAGGAGTAAAGAAAGGTTTAAAATTAAAATCAAAATCGAGTAAAATTTCTTCCATCATGCTTCCTGAGATATTTTCAATTGCTACAAGGGAAACAGTCCTTTTTCTTGACCCATGTATCACGTGTTAATTCCTCCCTCTGCCTATAAAGATTTTCTCACTTGCTGGAAACGCGTCTGGAGAACAGTACTTTTCTCTGAGGTGTTCCTTGAGAAGCTGATTGGCCTCACAACGATGATGCATTTCTATAATGTACAATTGTTGCATACGGATCAGCGAAACTGTACAGTCGAGGCTTTGAAGAAAAAATAGGTCTATATATGTGTCTATTATTTCCTTTTATTTTATATATATATATATATATATATATATATATATATATATGTGGGGGGGGGGTAATGATTAATCCTTGTTGGATAGTTTATCAATATAGACGTGAGGGAAAGTCCCTCGTCTATTTACCATTTTCGTAAGTGAGAGGATAGGTATTCCATAGAATTATAACAAGTGAGTGGGTGTGTGTGTAGACAAGATAATAACCACAACGAGAGTTCTATTCAACAATGTAAATAAGGATGATGTTTATTTTGCCTATTATGTGCTGGTTATATTACAAATGAAACAACATACCAATATAGACGTGATCAGTTGAAATGAAGGCAACGTATTACAATTGTCGTGGGTCACCAATGTAACGGGACCAGTGGTGAAATCAGTTATGAGCCAGTGCTCAGCCAACACTATCCTTGTGGCTTGTCTGCTGTTTCGTGGTACAAAAGCCGTCTGCTGTTTGCTGTCTCCGTGGCTTGTCTCTGGGGAAGTAATACTGTTGCTTACTTAAATAGTGTTCTCAACCAGAGGGAGACAACTAAGCCTGGTCCATTATCCGACAGGGGGGCGTAAGGCGTCTTACTACATATATATATATATATATATATATATATATATATATATATATATATATATATATATATATATATATATATATATATATATATATATATATATATACAGTATATATATACATATATATATATATACATATATATATATACATGGTGGCTGCCAACTCGTATTCGAGTACGGTCACTACTTTATATCCATGTAAGAGAACCCCTACCGATGCGCTGAACGAGTGTGACTTTTTAGTCCAGCCAGCAACTTGAAAACTCTGGCACAAACACTCCACTTGTGACAATTATTGACACATAGTGCTGGGCCCATGGTACCATGTGACGACAAGTGCAGAAAGATCTCCAGATATAAAGCAATGCCTGTGCCGTGAAGCTTTTATAGTGAGCAAAGGCACTGCACAAAGCCAGTCCCACTCTCTTAACCAAGATGATATTTACCAAAAAGAAGAACAAGTCAACATTATTGGATACCATCAGGGTTGCAGGTGTTATATCAGAGTTTTCCTTCTCCTAGAATTCTGCCTTGACAAAGGCTAAGGGGTCATCTCTCCCGGTGATTTTGGATGGCCATTGACTCTTAAGAGCTCATTTGCCCTTTGACAGGTTTTGTTTTTAGTCCTGCAGGATGTTCAAAGTCACCCTCCTCACCAAGAAACCTTGGTGGGGTTTCCAGTTTAGTCGCCAACGACCCGACCATGAGACAGGTTGTACTGGGATACATGTTACCAGTAGCACCAACTGGTGACCTGACATATACATACATACATACATACATACATACATACATACATACATACATACATACATACATACATACAATGGCGACCGTTGTGGTCAGTGTCCGATAATCGGACGTGTGTAATTACGGCTTACATGAAGGCAAGATACCATATATTGGAAAAAGTTGAGCTACATTACGCAGTAAGATTACATACAATAATTCTACATAAGTGTTTGAACTGTAAGTGTGTTGTAAAACACCTATTTATATGAACGATACATACACTTATGATATATGAACGATACATACACTTTAACATATAAATGCAACGTTGTTATATTACATTTATAAAGAAATATACAAAAACATAAATGTTTGAACTGTGAATATGTTGTGAATAAGTTGTAGGACACCTATTTATATGAATGATACATAAACTTTAACATATAAATACAGCGTTGTTATATTATATTACATTCATAAAGAAATATACTAAGTAACGGTTCTTTTTGTTCTCGATTCAAACGATTCAAGAACAACATTTAAAACACAGTTGTAGAATTAAAAACTAACTGAAAAGAAATATTACGCAAGCTGTGAATAACTTTAAATTTGATTCTGACAGAACTTTGTCGAAACTTTTAAAGAAGATCATCGACTATTTTGAAAAATAAATACGAAATATTAGGGAATAAACGAACTCATCATGGCAAAAAGTACAAGTCTCCTTCGACCAAATCACAACTACAACCGTTGTATACAGTGGAGCTACGAGCTTAACAAAGAATTATATGAAGCATACAAACAATCTGTACCCCAAAAGTTCGGTTTTATGCAAAGGCTAAAAAATTTATGGAACTCCAAACACCCAGAATTAGACTTTTCGCCAAAGCATTTAAATGAACAGGCAAAACGTATCATTAGATGTAAATTGATACATCTAACGGAATTGAGTGATACTACAAATACAGCCCTTGTAGACAACCACCCCACCTCCACTGACAGACAAAGAGAATGGCCAGCTAAATCTAATAGTGAACAGCTCACCAACAATTTTGCTGAAATCCATCCCACTTCCACTGAAGAACAGCGAGAATGGTCAGCTAACTCTAGTAGTAATTGTCACCATATCAACAACGAGGCTGAAATTCATGACTCTACTGTACAAACAGAACACCAAAAACTTGTGGACACCTTACAAGTGATATGGGACGATATGTTTCAAGAGATACACAGCCTTAATGTGAGTGACAGACCATACAACACCAGAATCAGTAAAGAACCCACTAAATTTGAATTGGAAGTGGTGAACGAAATAACTGGCAATTAGCTGAAGGCTATACGATCTAAAGGTGTAGAAACGACATTTGAAACGCTTAATATTTTGTTATATGTTTCAGCTGTCACATTGCTATCATATAACACACATCTAAAACCACGCAATCAAGATACAAACAAAAAGCCTGAACCAGCGTGGATGCGAAATTTAAAAAGCAAAATTTTGTCCCTGAGACGAAGTATCTCACACATCGCAGTCGTTATGAAATGCAACATAGAGAGCAACTTCACACGACACCAGGAAGACCTAAAAAAAAAAGTTAGAGAGACGATTTAGAGATACAAAATTTAAAACTTTGAACTCCAAATTACACCAGTTGAAACAACAACTCACAGCTACAACAGAAAGATTAAAATATAAGTCAACAGCACATAAACGACAAGTACTAAATAGATTGTTTGCCAGAGATCCTAAATCAGTTTATCGCAGCTTCGGTGGCAAAAGCTCAATCCCTGTAAATGACACCCCTTCAAAAGAACAGGTTGAGAGCTACTGGAGATCTGTATGGTAAACGGATGACGGATTCAACAGACAAACTGATTGGCTAAAAGAACTGGAACAGGACTACTGCCAACATGTCCAGACAAAACAAGATGACATAGATGGGTCAATACTGGAAACAGCTCTACAGAAAATATCGAATAGGAAATCACCAGGCCCAGACCTCATTACAGGATACTGGTTGAAGAATTTCACTTTCTATCGGCAAGATCTCATACGGCTGTTTACAGAAACCATTAAAGGCACACAAGAATTGCCCAGATGGTTATCAACTGCCACTACTCTCCTCATTCCCCAAAATAGCCAAACCACCCTTGCTAAAAATTACCGCCCAATAGCCTGCCAAAACATCATGTATAAATTATATACTGGGTGCCTTAACCAGTTCTTACAGGATCACTGTGCTACCAACTACATCATAACACCTGAGCAAGCTGGTGGAAAGAGGGAGGTGTGGGGTTGCATAGATCACCTACTAACTAATAAAATGATTCAGGAAAAAACAACAAAGAACCGCAGAAACATGACTGTGGTGTGGCTTAACTATCAAAAAGCATTTGATAGTGTACCTCATGGGTGGATTATTAAGGCTTTACAGTTAGCCAAAGTCCCACAACCATTGGTAGCTGCTGTTGAACGCCTGACCAAGAACTGGTACACCAATTTGATCCTTAGAGGTGAGAAGGAGCAAGTTAAGACTGATATGATACATTACCAGAAGGGCATCTTTCAGGGTGATAGCTTGTCAGTGCTACTCTTCGTTCTCTCACTAAATTCACTATCTTACCTACTCAGGAAACAAGGTGGACAAAGAAGTGGGTCCAGAAGTATCTCCCATCTTTTCTTTGTTGATGACCTGAAGTTGTATGGGCCAAATATCAATGACATCAAGAAACAATTGGACCTCATTACACAATTTTCAACAGATATCAAAATGAAATTTGGTGAGTCCAAGTGTGTATAATTGGCAGTAAAACGTGGAAGAGCTGTGCCCTCCTCTAGAAATCTAGAGATGAACGGCCTGACAATACAACCTCTACAGTCAGGTGACAACTACAGATATCTTGGACAGGATGAGAATGTCAGATATGATGGACCCATAAATAATGAGAGAACCAGAACTGAATACCTCAGAAGAGTAAAGAAAATATGGTCATCAGAACTGTAAGCGTACAACAAATACATTGCCCACAATACTTATGCTGTGCCAATTCTAACGCCAACATTTGGCCTGCTGAACTGGTCATTGCAAGAACTAAGTGAGATGGATGTTAGAACTCGCAAACTTCTCAGTGTTACTGGGAACTTTAACATCAATGGTGATGTGGATAGGCTATACTTCTCACGCAAGGAAGGTGGCCGGGGTCTAAAATCCATATTAACAACATATGAGACCCGGATAGTAACACTGAAGCAACACCTTCAACAGAGGAAAAAGGTTGGCAACCATCTTGCCCAGGTTTATGAGCATGAAAGAAAAAATATCATTAGAATAGCGACTGATCTGGAGGAGAGATATGGAATAAAGCCTCATATAAATCTCTCACCCAGAGAAATCGGAAGATCCTATTCAATGTTCAAACAAGATGAAAAAATTGACCAATTTACAGAAAAAGTTGTGCATGGATACTTGAGACGTAAAACACAGACTATAGAGGGGATAAACCACTCAAAAAGCCTGGCATGGAGTTCCGACAAGTTTATGACATCACACCTTGAGGGATATCTCTATGAAATACAGGAACAAGAACTCCCTACCAAACCCTTAAATGCATGTTGCAACGCTGCTCCTTCAGTTGGAAGTCAGCACCCGCTCGAGCAACATAGTATCCATCAAAATTAAGGCCAGGACAAACTTCAATTCATAGTGGTAGAGCAGCCAAATCATTGACGCTCTGAAGCAAGTTTATGGAGACAAAGCCCCAAAGAAATCAACGACCTTTTAGGAGTGGAAGAGATGAGGTTGAAGATGATCTTCGCAATGGCAGGCCTTCCACGTTAGTCTGTGGAAAACATTAATGCTGTTCGCAACCTAATTGAAAAGGATAGGCGAATAATCATTGAATCAGTAGTCGATACATTCAATATATCCGTGGGTTCTGTACACGCAATTCTGGTGGTGAGTTTGGGGCTGAACAAGCTTTCCGCTGGATGGGTCCCAAAGCTCTTGCGCCCAGATCAGCAGCAAACAAAGGCAGATCTTTCGATGGAAATTTTGAACAAGTGGGATGAAGACGCTGAAGCTTTTCTGCAGACAATTGTTATCTGGGATGAAACGTGGCTCTACCAGTACGATCCCGAGCACAAAACTCAAACGAAGCAGCGGCTGCTCAGGGGTGGACGCGGGCCAGTCAAGGCAACATCGGAGCATTCGTGAGTGAATGATGGGATGCAGATGGGATTTTGTTGGCTGACTTCCTCGAGAACAAGAGAACAATCACAGCTGCATATTAAGAAGGCGTTTTGAAAAAACTGTCCAAGAAAATCACGGAAAAAATACTTACGGAAGCTGCATCGGCGATACGCCCGCTCACGGCGCTGGGCAGACACGTGCTGTATTACGTGAGTTTCTATGGGAAATCATCTGATACACACCTTACAGTCCTGATTTAGCCCCATACGACTTCATTTTCTTTCCAAACCTGAAAAAATCCTTGAAAGGTACCTATTTTCCATTAATTGAAGATATTTTTAAAAAAGCTGCTTTGATATGGTTTAAATTGCATGTCCCTTAGTTTTACACAGATGAACTTAAAGGTTGGTATCAACGCTTGCAGAAGTGTATTGACCTAGTTGGAGCATATGTTGAAAAATAAACAGAATGTGTGACGAAAGAACTTTGACAATATATGAACAACCGTCCGGCTGTGGAACCAACCAACCAACCAGAAATTTATAAATTCTTAAATTTATAAATTTAATTTATAATAAATTGGAGTGAAAGCAACTGGTGCATGTGTTTCTTATTGGCAACATGACCCTCCCAAAGCATAACAATATATATATATAAGGACAGACACTGGTCTGTTGGAGACGCAGGACATGGCAGTGATAATGAGGGACAGAGACCGCTGGAGAGAACTCGTCCATGGATCTCGGGAATTTTACCCGCCCTAGATATATATATATATATATATATATATATATATATATATATATATATATATATATAGAGAGAGAGAGAGAGAGAGAGAGAGAGAGAGAGAGAGAGAGAGAGAGAGAGAGAGAGAGAGAGAGAGAGAGAAAGAGAGAGAGAGAGGCGCGTGAGAGAGTGAGAGAAGAGGGAATTGGAAATAGCACGGAAAATATATTTAAGGATCTGTTTTTCTTTTTTTCTTCTTTGATTTGTCAAAGTAACATAATTGAAAAAATAAGAGGGACAATTCTTTTTTAAAAAGAGTTTTATAATGTATATAAAATATATAAAATATAACCGGTTTCGATGTATCAGTGAAATCCATCTTATCAAATGTTGAGTATTATAATTAAAAATTAAAGGTTTTAAATTAAGTGTTGAGGCAGGTGAGTGTATTCATGTTTTCTAGCCCCTAGCATTCGAATGTTGTTTTGAGAATTGCCTCCCTTGTTCTTGAAAAAGAGTTCCCCACGAGATAAGACCATATTTCGTGAGAACATTTTTGTTTTGTATTTTTGTAATTTTGTCCTAGCACCTGGTGAGAAGTCAGTATGTATATATATATATATATATATATACTATAAGGATAAGGAACAAGGATTCAGTGTTGCATCATAATATATATATAACATATATATAGCACATATGTTTATTTTAGGTATATTTATATGTCAATCAATTTCTAGTTGATATAAAATGCTCGGATCTATTCATTGGAATCTTGGAGCATATTTTACGGGTGATATGGTGCATGTCTATCTGACATGACACCCTTAATTTAACTTAATTTTGGATATATTTAAATACGGCCCCTTAATTGTAGAGCTAACTCAGTTGAAAGGACTTGACTGCTATTTCTAGTTGTCGATAACCCTATTCACGCCACTGGGACGAAGCTGGTACGATGTGTGTATTTTTAGTAAATACAGCACGTGTTACTAGCCAGTCGCTGATTTGAATTTGATGCGTAAACACAGATAGTTAGTCCTCTTCCTTGTTGAAAATCCAGGATCTGGCTACTGTCGTTTACCAATCGATTAATTGGTGAAATATATTTCTTTAATGGAATATATACAAGGAAGATTAATAAATTTATAAGGTATCTATTTTTGAAGTTCTAGTTAAACTTTATTTAGTTACCTACATAGCTGTGTGTGCTTACACACTTTTACAAATTATCCCCTGTGATTGTTTCATATGTTTATTTTAGATATATTTATATGTCAATCAATTTCTAGTTGATATCTCTATATACATAAAACGGTAGATGTCTGTCTGTGTGTGTGTATGATTTTTATGCATTTCCACATTTCTCTACCGATTTTGATGAATTTTTTTCCAATGTGCTCCAAATTTACCAGGGCAGGTCAACACGTAATTATTTTTGCCAAAAATGTCCTCCTTCTATGAAAACAAATCGATAAAACTAAATACATGCTGTAACCCTCTCTCTTACATGCTTCATTCCTCTCACTACTACCATCAAAAATATATGAAACTACATACATGCTGCAACTCTCTTTAAAAGGTTCATATTTTCCTCTACTCCACTCTCAATCTCCTCTGCAACTCTCTTTAAAAGGTTCGTCACTCTCTCTACTCCCCCTCAATCTCCTCTGCAACTCTCTTTAAAAGGTTACTGCCTCCGTCTACTACCCTATCAACATTACAATTTAGAACGACAAAACTTCTTTTGAAGGAACGCGATACAAACTTTGAAACCTAAGCAACACAACAACCATAGCTTTACTCTCTCTGACGCTCTTCACTCCCTATATGACAACACTGCAGTGGAGCGTTCCGTATTGAGCGTTCCGTATTGGCATACGGCTTATCTGGGGCATTTTCAATCGGCTTATTGCTAATAATAACCCGCAATATAACACTTCATATAACAGATTAATGCTATAGACATATGAATCGGAATGTAACCCGTGAACTTTTTCCTGGGCAAAATTATTCGAACAGACATGACCTCATTGCCAGAGTGTTCAGACTGAAACTAGCTAAACTCATGGCTTTAATCAAAAAGGTCAGGAATTTGGGGCTGTAAAATGTGACATGTTCACCGTCGAATGGCAAAAACGAGGGCTGCTTCATGCTCACATTTTTATTTGGTTAGCTGATAAAATTAATTCAAATGCCATAGACAGCTTCATTTCGGCTGAAATCCCTAACCCAGCAACTGACCAGGAATTACATGACATCGTCAAAGCTAACATGGTCCGTGTGCGTCGGGTCCTAATGAGCATCACACGTGTCTGAAAGGGGGGTCATGCAGTAAGGGATACCAAAAAGATTTGTTGGCGAGACTCAGACTGGTGACGATGGGTACCCCCTGTACAGGCGGAGACGGCCCGAGAACGGTGGCTTCACCACAACAGTAAAGGGAGGTCAAGTCCACAATAGATGGGTGGTCCCTTACTGCCCGCTTCTCTTGAAGATGTTCAACGCCCACATCAACGTTGAGTTTTGCAACTCCGTCAAGTCTATAAAATACATATGCGAAAATGTAAATAAGGGCTCTGATGAGGTCACAGAATACCTGGCGGGGCGGTACATCAGTAGCAATGAAGCTTTTTGGCGCCTATTTGGTTTTCCCCTACACCAACGGCACCCCGCCATCGTACAGCTTGCGGTACATTTGGAAAATGGGCAAAGGGTTTACTTTACGGACCAAACCGCCGCCAAGCTGGCCGCCGATCCGAAAGAGTCCACTCTGACATGTTTCTTCAAACTTTGCCAGTTCGATACATTTGCACAAACAATTGTGTACCCCCAGGTTCCATCCGACTTTATATGGTCGAAAAACACTTGGGTGCGAAGAAGGTCAGGTCAGGCTGTTGAAAGACATCCTGGTGTAACATTTGACAGCTGTCTTGGAAGGGTTTACACTGTGCCCCCAAGTCAGCATGAGTGCTTTCATCTCCGCCTTCTTCTGCATGAAGTTGTAGGCCCACAAAGTTTTCAAGGACCTCAACACTGTTGATGGAGAAATATGTGATACGTACCGGGGAGCCGGCTTTAAGCGTGGTCTTTTGGAAGATGTTTCGCAATGGGATTCCACTTTAGCAGAGGGTGCTTTGTTGAAATCACCTAAAGGTCTATGGGAACTCTTTGCCATTTTGCTTCAAAAGTGTGACTTGGGTGATCCCAAATCTTTATGGGTCAAGTACAGAGACTTCATGTCTGAGAATTTCCTGCGCCTGGCTCATCTGCAGTATCCTTCAGTGGAAGTTGCTTACAGCGGCATTATCTACAACAGGGCACTCATTGATATCGAGGACGCCCTCCTCGACATGGGTGGGAGTGAGTTGGCGACGTATGGCTTGCCGTCAACCGTCACAGATGAAGCTAACACGTTGGCCCCGGATTTGTTGCAGGAAACAGAATATGACATCGAATCTCTTTCCCAATACTTAGAAGAAAATGAGCCCAAACGTCTGTCGGACCAAAGGTTGGCCTATTTAACTATCATTGACGCGGTTCAAAATCAGACTGGGGGTATTTACTTTCTCGATGCTCCTGGGGGTACCGGAAAAACTTTTGTAACAAAATTGATTCCCGCTAAGATTCGTCAGGAGAGAAAAATTGCGTTGGCCGTTGCATCATCCGGGATCGCTGCTACTTTGCTGCCGAGAGGCAGGACAGCACATTCAACCTTTAAACACCCCTTGGATTTAGTAAAAAAATGAGACACCAACATGCAATATCAGCAAGAGCTCACACGAAGCTCTGGTTCTCAAAACATGTTGCCTCGTTGTTTGGGATTAGTGCACAATGGCACACAAGGGTGCCCTTGAGGCATTGGACAGGACCCTGAAAGACATTAAGGATTCTACGGGTCCTATGGGTGGCGTAACACTTCTGCTATCAGGGGATTTTCGGCAAACGCTGCCTGTCATCCCCAAAGGGACAAGAGCTGATGAAGTGCGTGCCGGCCTTAAGTCGTCCACGTTGTGTCCTCGGGTGAAGACTTTGTACCTGAGCACAAATATGCATGCTCATTTGCATGGTGACAACATGTCTGCAGCATTTGCTCAGAACATTTTAGCACTTGGTGAGGGCAAGGTCCCTGCGGATGACAAGGGCGGCATAGCAATCGACTCCCTGTGCAACATTGTGAGCAGCCCTTCTGACCTTTGGCAGGCAGTTTTTCCTAATGTCTCATCTAACTTTAAAAACTTCGATTGGCTCAGCGAAAGAGCCATCCTTGCTCCGAAAAATGCCATGGTTAATTTTATTAACGAGCAGCTGATTGAGAAAATTCCCGGTAAAGAGCACATTTTCAAATCTATCGACCGGACGTCAGACCCCGACGATATCGTTAATTATCCGGTTGAGTTATTAAATTCCCTTGAGCCTCCAGGGCTCCCACCTCACATTCTTAAGCTTAGGATTGGCTGTCTCATTATGCTAATAAGGAACTTGCGCCCACCAAAGCAGTGCAACGGTACTCGCATGGTCGTCAAGTCAATGACGCCCCACTTGATTGAGGCCACCATTGTAACGGGGTGCGGGAGAGGGGAGAATGTTTTCATTCCAAGGATGAACCTTTTCCCCTCGGCCTCAGATATCCCGTTCGATTTCCGGCGATCCCAATTCCCGATGAGACCATATTTTGTCATGTCCATTAACAAGTCACAAGGGCAAACATTGTCGGTGGCGGGCATCCATTTGGGGGAGCCATGCTTCTCCCATGGTCAACTTTACGTTGCTTGTTCCCACGTAGGGAGCAGGAATGCACTTTTTGCTTACACTCCTCAAGGGGTGACACGCAATATCGTCTACAAGGAGGTGCTATAGATGTTGGTGCAGGTGTTGGAGGTGTTGGAGCTATGCCGTCTGGAAAACTATTTCCTGGTAGGGTCACCTATGGTGGACAGATGTGACACCCAGCGGCATCAGGGCCACCATCTTGCAACTTTGGTCTGCTAAATTCGCTATTGGAAGATTATTAACCCATCATTGATTGTCCAAAATGCTAATTGGTTCGTAACTTTTAATAACCGGTTCAATTGCTTTATGCACTTAATCGATAACCTTATGCGCTTTCAAGCCACGTTTACCTGTATGTAACTTTTCATAGCAAAGGAATAAACCCGAGCAACGCCGGGCTAAACTGCTAGTATATATATATATATATATATATATATATATATATATATATATATATATATATATATATATATATATATATATAACGAAATATTGTTAAGACAGTTACTTTTACATAATTGTTCCATTGCACAATATATATTTCAATGACAATGGTTATATCATTGACAGTCTTACGTGACTTCGTCAGATGCTCATACAATTCGAGCATCACACCAGCAGCATATCTGCATATCTGCATAACTATACCATTTAATTGATTGGCAATCGTTTCATTAAGGTGACTGTGATATTCCATTCCTGGTATAATAATATCTTCAGAATCAATTAAATACAAATAATATTTGCCATTACAAATTATTACAGATACCTGAAAAGTACAAACAATTCAAATACTCTGAGTATTTAATTTGTTTATAACAGGAATGGATCTTCAATCAATTAAATGATTTAATTTAAATCCTTGTTAAACCTTATTCTATTATATATATATATGTATAACTACAATGATTTGAAATTTACCGATTAGATTAAGCTCTGGACTGTCTCTTACCTATTTATATGAACACAAATACTTGGGCATTCGTATAGAGGTATCAGGGCAGTAAGAGGCTGACCATCGATCTCATACTCCTGCAGAACCTTCCATATCAGGTGCTGAGGAACGCGGTCGTATGCCTTTTCGAGGTCTACGAAACAAGAATATACCTCTTGGCAATACTCCCACGATTTCGGAATTTGCAGACGAATTGGTGTTATTTAACTCAAAAGAAGGTGATCTCCAACTTGCACTCGATAGATTTGATGCCGAGTGCTGCATGGCTGGAATGAAAATCAGTGCTAAGAAAACTGAGACACTCGTCTTCTCAAGGAGTGAACTCTACATGTGAATGGAGTTCCACTGAAGCAGGTGGAGATGTCAAGTATCTTGGTGTCATATTCACGAATAATGGAAGGCAGGAGGCCAACCCTTACCTATGGTCATAATTCTTGGGTAATGACCGAAAGAATACGATCGCGAATACAAGCGGCCGAAGGGTCTTTAGAGTAACGTTATTCGATAGAGTGTGTAACTGGTAGATCAGAGATTCCCTCCATGTAGAGCCGTTACTTCTCTGAATTGAGAGATCACAGCTTTGAAAACTATGGGCAGCTGGTTAGAATGTTTCAGGAAAGAATCGGTGGGCAGATTTTAGGGGCAAAACCAACCAACAGGAGACCCAGAGCAAGATGGTAGGTAACATCCAATAGCTTGTCTGGTTTCGCCTAGGGATCCAGATGGATCAGTTGGAAACGGTTGCTTCTGACAGTACCCACTGCAAGGAGTATTTGAGGATGCTTCCCCCATGACCTTCTCAGGAATAAGTGGGCGAAGAAGATATATGCACACACACACACACATATATATATATACATATATCCGCCGCCTCTGCAGCCGAGATGCTGACTTTGACCCCTAGTCAGCCATTTCATCCGCAGAGGTTAACCCCCCCCCCCCCCCCCCACACACACACACACACACCTCGTCCACATCGCCCTCACTCGCGCCCGTGCTGTTCACCGCTACACCACGCTCACCCCACGCCACCACACACCCACCCACCGTCTCCCCTTCCCCATCACCTACCACCCCTCCACCCTACCCCTCCACCGCACCATCCTCCGCCTCTTCCGACCCCTCCACCTCCCACATCTTCCCATCCCCACCACTCCCCTCCTTCAAACGCGCACGCAATCTCCGCACCCTTTCCCCCCTCTCCTGTTCCCTTCCTTGTTCCAGGCCTCGTTGCAACACCTGCCCCCACATCACCAACACCACCACCTTCCAGGGTCCCAACGGCCACTCTCTCTCTGTCCGGCATGCCTTCCGCTGCACCTCCTCCAACCTAGTCTATGGACTTCGCTGCACGGAGTGCAGCGCAACCTACGTCGGACAGACTGGACGTCGCCTGGCGGACCGTTTCACCGAACACCTCCGGGATATTCGTCTCGGCGGGAGTTCCCCCATCGCCCGCCACTTTGGCTCCCCTGTACATTCCGCGCACCACCTCACAGTCTGTGGCCTACTCCAATGCCACGGAACACCCGCCACCCGCCTCAGGGTCGAACAACGCACCATCTTCACCTACAGACCCACACTCCCCCCGGCCTGAACTCCCCACCCCTATTCCTTTAGCCTTCGACCACCCTGTTCCCCCCCCCCCACACACACACACATATCCCCCACTAACACCACTAACACACTCCTCCTTTTCACCGCCCACCCCATAACTAACAATACTAACACACACACACACACCCCCGACCCCGACCCCAACTAACAATACTAACATCCCCCCCCCTATCACGCACACACCCACCGGTACATATATACACGCACTCACTATCCACACACCCTACTACCGCCACTAACCCTCACCCACACATCCACTCCCACCACCCCACAACTAATACCACTAACATCCTCCCGACCCCACGCACACGAACACACACACCCACCCACACCCACTTGCACCACCCACTCTACACACCCTAACACCACTGACCCCCACTAACACACCCGCATTCAACCCTTTCCCCACCACCAGTATACTAACACCCACTAACACCCCCTTCACCACACACACACTCAGCCAAACACGCACACACACACCAGTACACTACACTCCCTCCACCGTCCCCCACACCCTTTCTCTCCCTCTCCCCGCTCCACCCCACACCCTCACACACACATCCCACTAACACCTCTACTAATACACACCCCATCCCCCCGCACTCCACTTTTCACACCTACCCACCCTCTCCCCTGTCCACCGCACCTCCGCACACACTGACACACTGACTTTCTCCACCTGCCATTCTCCTCTACTGCTGCTATGCCTTGACCCTCTGACCACTTCTCCGCACACACAGACACACAGCCCTCTCCACCTGTCATTCTCCTCTACCCTCCTCCTGCCTTGACCCTCTGACCACTTCCTGTTGCGCGCGCACCCCACATCTCCCCTCTTCCGACCAACACAACCACGGATTACACACCATTGGCCATCGTTCCCACTATCAACTCCATCACATGGAAAATATCCGGCATCTGACCACACCCGGAACTACCTTAGGAACTTACCCACGGACATACACTCACAAAAATCTTTTTTCTAACCACGCCACCTACATCCACAATACGTATAAACACCACACACACGTGCGTACCCCCACATATATACACACTCAGTCTCCGGAATCCTCTCTCCCCTCTCCCACCCCTCTTACCCTCCCCATCCACACACGCATACGCACACCGACCTACACCCCACCCCACACACACACCTTTTCCTGAACATGGAACCTCGTTCTTCCCCCAACTCACATTCACATACACACACACACACACACACACACACACGTACACCTACACACATACACCACCTTCATCCCTCCCCGCTCGGACACCCCGCCTCCCTCTCCCCACTCCACCCACCACCACCCCTACACGCCCCACACCCTTCCACCACTTGTTTATCTTCATGTTTATTTTTATTTTTATTTTTTTTATATTTATTTTTTTATATTTATTTTTATTTGTACCCCTTCCACCGTTTTTCCTCCCTTTCCTCCCCCCATCCCGCCTTTTTTCTAAATGTCTCTCCTCCACTCCCCTACACACCCTCGGAACTCTCTTCCCACACACTTTTCGCCTGAAGAAGGGCTTATGCCCGAAACGTCCCCCCCCCCCACTCTCAAGAGCGTGAAACTAATAAACCTTTGTTCGTACTGCCTCTCTGTTTTGTTCCCGTTCCATTTTTCACCATATATATATATATATATGAATAAAGTTAGTCCTTCATCAGTGATCTTCCAACCATCATTGGTATTTCATCGCTTTAAAGACCATATACCTCCGGTTGGTGCGAGCAACGGCTAAAAAAAGTCGTTGGGACATGTAAATAAAGGGGACACGAGTGTAAAATATATATATATATATATATATATATTTAGAAGAATGGTATTAGTAGAGATAATAGTTGTTGTTGAAATAACAAGAATGGCTTTTGGGTTTATATACAAAGGTTTACTTCATTGAAGTAAAAAAAAGGACAATAAACATATTACCACTAGTTGTGAAGATTGACGATGTTATTAGTGTAGTTGGTTCTTGAGGCTGTTGGTAGTAAAAAGAGTTGCTCTTAACATGTTCACTGGAGTAGGCTGGTATTTGCACTCCGCGTGTTGTCGGTGAAGGCTGAAGTGGAGAAGGCGAAGTCGCCTCCGTTCTCCAGGGCTGCTGCGGGTAAAAGAGAGGTAGAGCGCTCTCGCTGTCTCAATATACAGTCCCCATGAGGACGTAACTCCAATTACCTCTTGTGCTTGACACTAGGGGTCATTACAGTCCCCAAGGGACTTAACTCTCGTGAGTTCTGGATTTCACCACTAAGGGTCACTACAATATCCTCCTCCAGACGATAGGCGAAAAGCCCGAAGGTAATTGTAGCGAACCCGCAAGAATGGGATCCAAGCAAAGGTATGAAACAGCAAAAAATAAAAAGGTATATGCATACATAATACAAATAAAAATAAAAATAAAAAGGTACATGCATACATAATACAAAGAAAAAGAAAAAAGAAAAGACTCCATAGTGGCCAGTTCATATAAAAAATGTCTGACAGAGTATTTTGGGCCAGTGAACTCTTCGACCGGAACGGGTCGTGGTCTTGTATGTAGGTGAAGGTGGGACAGAAGGAGCAGGTGTATGCACAATAAAGATTGGGGTATTTGTGGCTCAGGTGTATGAGCGTCAGTGTATGCTCTTTTTACTCTATCCACCGAAATTGTCTCTCTGGATCTCTTAATGTCTACTGTGAAATGTTTGTCAGTATGTGCTAACACACTGTAGGTTCCAGAGTACGGTTGTGTGAGGGGTTGACTAACCGCGTCTTTTCTGACAAAGACATGTGTCGGGACTGCACTTTTAATAGTTTGTTTCCTAGTATCCATAGACGGTAAGTCCTGAAAATAGGAGCGCAAACGAGATACGTAGGAAAGAGGATCTTGAAAAGCAAGATCAACAGGGGCAAGGTTTGCCCAGGCAACGCTAGAGGAGCCACCATACAATAATTCGGCCGGGGAGAACCTACTGAGAATTTTACTGATGACCGAATTCCTAATAGCACAATAGGAAGGTACTCGCTCCAACGTAGAGAGTCTGTATAGGCGCTAAGAGCGGCCTTTAATTGTCGGTGAAAACGTTCCACCATTCCGTTTGAAGCAGGATCATAAGATGTGGTCAGAATGCGTTGAGCGCCAATAATTTTTGTCAGCTCTGAGAAAAGATGAGATTCAAATTGCCTACCACGGTATGTGGTAATTGTGGTTGGCAGGCCATAGTGGGCAATCCACCCTGATACCAGGGCACGCGCTATCGTCTCGGCGGTAATGTCCTTTAAGGAGATGGCTTCAGGCCATCGCGAAAAACGATCAATGCAGGTCAAAAGGTAAGAATATCCATTACTGAATGGCCAAGGTCCAACGATATCAATGTGGATGTGTTGAAAACGAGCATCTGGAGTACTGAAAGTACCAAGTGGAGTCCGGATGTGTCTGTGGACTTTAGATTTTTGACACTATATGCAGGAACGGCACCAGGTAGTAATTTCTCGCTTCATATTTGGCCAGAAAAATGTAGCCGTTATGAGCTTTACTGTGGCTGAAATTCCTGGGTGAGAAATGCTGTGCAAAGAAAGGAACACAATTCGACGGTGAGTCTCGGGAACATAAGGTCGTGGTGAATCCGTAGATACATCGCAGAGAATCTGCCTGTCGGTAGTCGACAAGGACAGATATTTCAGGTTGCAAGTCGCAAATTCAGCTGATTGAGTATCCAACGATTCGAGTGCAGGCTGGTCTGCTGCCAAACGACTTAAATCTATCTCCTGGGATGACGGAATCGAGCTGATTGGCAAGCGTGACAGGGCGTCTGCAGCTGTATTTAGTGAACCAGTAATTGATTAGGCCTAGGAAGTGACGCAACTGGTGAAGTGTAGTAGGCGGAGGTAAATCCTGTATAGCCTTAACTCACTGCGGAAGGGGTCGAATACCCTCGGCGCTGATGATGTGACCTAAAAAATTCAGTGAAGCGGATCCGAAAACACACTTTGCGGGATTCACTCGAATGCGGTAATCCTGGAGTCGGCGAAATAAAAGGGTCAGGTGACGCATATGCTCTCTGGAGAGGAACTAGCGACGAGAAGATCATTTATATATGCATAAACGAAGTCCAGACCACGAGTGACTTCGTCTATGAACCGCTGAAAAGTGCTAGCGGCATTCCTGAGTCCAAAAGGCATGGTTAAAAATTCGAAGGATAGTGTATGAAGTGGAGGAGGGAGGTTATAGAATAGGTAAATCGAATGAGAGTAGGAGACAATAAAAGATAATAGAAAGAAATAAAAAATATATAAAATTAGATAGTGAGAAATGAATTTAAAAAATCACAATGCTATCTTACAATTACAGGTTAATAAGTTGAGTAACAAAACCGATACAAAATTAAAGGGCTCTTAACATATCTGCTATAAGTAGTTAGAAAAACGTATTTGGCCAATTCTATCTTAAAATTACAGGGGTAGGGGAACTGATGCTACAGAGGTCCGATGGGCTGCATCGGGGTAGGCGAAAGGGGAAAAGTAGACGAGGAAGAAAATAGGGGTGGAAGGAAGTGATAGGATGAGACAGGGGGAAGAAGACGACAAAGAGGAAAAGAAAAGAGATACATCTACCTATGTTAGCTGCGGTTTTCCCTAACTTATTCGGCAAGTGGGGGGTTATCAGCCCTTGTCTACCCACCCGGGTCGTTATGGGGTTTGAGGGCGAGGTAAGTCCTACGCAATCTGTGTTTGCATGCGGTTACCAGTTCGTCTTTCTTGTTTAGGAGTTGGTCCTTCGAAAACAACATTTGTAATGTTTCCTCCGAGCATAGGTTACACGGACGGCGTCCTCCCGTGTAAGAGTTAGCTCTGGACACTAAGCTCCAAGTGAGATTGTAGGTTATATTATTATCTTGGAGGTCCCAGATGTGGCCCGAAAGTGTAGTGGCATGTCGCCGGACCGGGTTTCGGAAAGTATGTCGGTGTTGGTAGAGCAGGGTCTTGAAGTCACACGCGGTTAATCCAGGCAAGTTCAGCCACCCCTACCTCCCACCAAATGCCATGATAGACTTATTTGTGTTTACAACAAATTTTAACCAATCCTCTTGACAACTACAATCTTCCCATATAAGGAAGTACCCCCTTGACAAGTTCGGCTATTTATTCACCAGTCTAAAAATTCTAATTTAGTCCAGAAATAGCCGTCGAAACGGCTTGAGCTCTGCCGTCGGGGTCATACTTTTTCCTATTTCCCACCCACTCTACTACCCTAAGTATTGAGTACTCTGGTGCATTATGGTCCATCTGGTTCCTTACCACAATTCCTTTGTTATATATATATGTGTGTGTGTGTGTGTGTGTGTGTGTGTGTGTGACACGGGAATAAGATTCTATTCAAAACAGTGGTTATAGAGAAAAGATGTAATTGGAAATAGCACGGAAAATATATTTAAGGATCTGTTTTTCTTGTTTTCTTCTTTGATTCATCAAAGTGACATTATTGTGGATTGGCAGTATCGGTTGAGGGTCGGACGCCATGCCTTCCAGCATAGTTACCTCCCTTTACGATCTGAGTTCAAATCCCGCCAAGGTTGACTTTGCCTTTCATCCTTACGGGGTCGATAAAATAAAGTACCAGTAATGCACTGGGTTATTGCTGGCCTTGTGCCTAAAGTAGAAACAATTATTGAAAAAATGAGAGGGACAAAAATTAAAGATTTAAAATTAAGTATTGAGGCAGGTTTGTTCATTTTTCTTGTTAAGAAGAAGACTGGATCTAAAATGGAATCTTATATATAGAGGTAGTCACAGTAGTAGTAGTAGTAGTAGTAGTAGTAGTAGTAGTAGTAGTAGTGGTGGTGGTGGTTGTGGTGTTGGTTGTGTTTTTTCAGAGAACAAAATTATTTTTAGGAAGAGGGAGATTTTCTGTAAATATGTGTGTGTATCTCAATTGTGTTAATGGACTGGTCAAGAATTCAGATAGGAGTGGCAGGGACGGGATGGGTGAGAGAGATAAATGGGATTGGCAAAAGTAGGGTTGTAAAAGAAATTCTATTTTTGGAATATGGTTTTAGAGAATATTAGTGTGTATGTGTGAGAGTGTATATATAAAAATGCACGCATGTGTGTGTGTGTGTGTGTGTGTGTGTGTGTGTGTGTGTGTGTGTGTGTGTGTGTGTTTGTGGTGGGAAATTAAAAAACAGAGCAAAGCATCAGTGATGGTTTTCAATCAGTAATTTTTTGAAAATATGTGTATGAGCAATTTCTTTTTTATTTCGTGGTGCGTGTGTGTATGAGAGAGAGGGAGAGAGAAAGAGAGAGAATCTAATGAGGGTTATTACATATTTAATTTTGGTTTAAATCTGTTAGTAAATAGTATTTATTTATCTCAGGTACTGCAATGGGCACAAAGGTAGCCCCCACATACGCCAACTTAGTCATGGGATTCCACGAACAAGAAATTTACAACCAATTCCTTCTATTATTCGGAGACTCTTTCGTTACACATCTCAAAAATAATTGGAAGAGATACCTAGACGGTTGCTTTATACTATGGCAGGAAAACATGAATACACTCACTAACCTGCCTCAACACTTAATTTTAAATCTTTAATTTTTAATTCTTTTTAATTGTAATACTCAACATTTGATAAGATGGATTTCACTGATGCATCGAAACCGGTTATATTTTATATATTTTATATACATTATGAAACTTTTTTTACAAGAATTGTTTTGTAGACCTCGAAAAGGCATACGACCGCGTTCCAACTTGCATTCGATAGGTTTGATGCCGAGTGTTGCATGACTGGAATGAAAATCAGAAAATCAGTGCTATGAAAACTGAAACACTCGTCTTCTCAAGGAGTGAACTCTACATGTGAATGACGTTCCACTGGAGCAGGTGGATATGAGTAATGGAAGGCAGGAGGCTGAATTAAGTGCACGAATTGCAGGAGCTGGTGCAGTAGTGAACCAACTTCTGCATTCGGTAATTGAAAAAAGGGAAGTAGGTATAAAAGCCAAACTCACCATCTTCAATTGGGTATTCGTGCTAACCCTTACCTATGGTCATGATTCTTGGGTAATGACCGAAAAAATACGATCGCGAATACAAGCGGCCGAAATAGGAAACTCTTTTTCAAGAACAAGGGGTGCAATTTCAAAACAATATTCGATTGCTAGGGGCTAGAATCTTTTAATCATGCATGTGTGTAGTATAAGTTAATGTGTGTGTGTGTGTGACTTGAGTTGTAAGCTATTTGTTTCCTCTTAAAAACTGTCAAGTTTGTTACAATACGGAAAGGTAGTTTGCCCTTAAAAAACCAAGGGAGATAATTCTCACTAGGAAATATTTTTTCTTCTCTTACAGAGTGGAGATTGTTCAGTGATAATGTGATTTTGTAAGGCTTAAACCTCTTTTTAAAAACTATTCTAATACTATCTTAAATTTTTTTACGCCAAATGAAGGTTGTTTAGTCAAGTTTAGATATAATTATTATGCATGTTAAGTGGTGTATAAGGTGTTTTGTAAACACATTTCATATAGCTGCCTAAAAAAAATTTAAAAAAACAAATTGCGTGTTAACTAGTGCGTAATGTAATTTTGTAAAACTTGTACATCTTTTCTTTTTTTTTAAATAACTGAACCCCGAAACCTAAAGGTTTGGTGTTGTATAGTTATGGAAATGTATTCATGAGGCTGGTTGGTAAATGTGAAGATATGTGCTAACATGGATTGTATTTAGAGATTTTTAAAGATCAATGTTGGAAATTGAAGATTTGGTCATGCCTGGAGATTAATAGGTCCTTTCTAATTATGATTCAAGCAGTTCTAGCAAGCAAAGTTCACATTCTCGTTGTTTGTGCTAATATGGTCTGGCCGATTGTATAATTGATTCCAGATAAATGCCATTGACTCACATAAGTTTGGGTTCTTAAATGAGTGTGTATGCACATTTAGCTGGGGGTTGAAGAAATTTCAGGTAGTCTTCACATATTTATACATACCTAGGTTTGTAGTAATTCTACATTGATATATGATATTCTTATATAGGCATTTTCCTATTAAAGAAGATTTATCAGGTTGTCTACAGTTATAGTTTTTCCATGTGTGCTGATTGAGGTTTGGTCCTGTTTGAGTATTTGGAGTGGTAGTGGAATTAGTAATGGGTTAAATAAGATTGACTTGTTTTTTAAGTTTGTTGTTTGGGTCTGCATATCAGTTTTTTTCTTTGATTTTTTGTGGGTTTTTTTCGTGTTTTTTTTTTGGGGGGGGGGGGAAATGATGACATTCTCTATGTTGGTGCCATCCATCCATTACAAGTTTTGAGTTTTTTTATGTTGTAAGTAAAGAGACATTTAAGGTTTAAATTAGTTATAAAATGTTGGAGGTTCATGGTAATTGTAGAATAGCTGATGGTTCTCCTGTTCAACATTTGATGGTATCTATGGGAAGGAAGGTTTTATCTATTATTTTAAAGAAAAGAAGAGAGATTTTAGTTTTCACCTGAATATTATGTAAAGGGTTATACCAGAGATATGATTTAGAGCAGGATTTTGGTACGGCATTGGTTAGGGATTTTGTTTATCATCAGTGGTTACAGTATTTATATGATTCTGTACGGTCAGCATTCCTTTGTTGTTTGTGTTGGTATGAGTTTGAATGGTTTCCAGGGTGATTCTGCATCTGGTACATATTTCATTGTAATATTAAATCCAGCCATTTGGAGCGCATTATAGTTGCCTGCGACTGGTTCAGTCGATACGGCTGGTTATAGTCGATACGGCTGGTTTAAATGCTAAAGGGTTAAACATTATAACATACTCTCACAAGTCCATATTAAAATTTTTCATGAATGAAATTACTTGATATTGTTTTAGTACAACCAATGACATTTTTACAATATAAAAACATATAATGAAAACTAATTCACACAAAACATAAACAATCCTCATTTTCCTACAACAGCTGATATGTTTTATCTAAGAATCAAGGACTACAGAAATAACTTTAAAAATGAGACACATAATGTCTCTTGTGTGTTGAGAAGGAAGATATCAGTGCAAATGACGAGAGAGAAGATTAGAAAGACACAAACAAAAGGCTGTTAACAGAATCCTACTGAAATCACTGATATTCACAAGGTTTCAGAATAAAATAAGAATTAAGAGACTAAGTCCATTGAATTTTAACATGCTTAACCCTTTAGCAATTAAACCAGCCGTATCTAACCAGAATTCTGTTCAAACTGGCTGTAACTGGCCACTCATACTACATTAAGGTATAGTTCCCAAAATAAATATCAAAATCTCATAGATTCAATATTATGTGAGGTAAAGCCTTTGCCTTGAAAATATAATACTAAATATAGAGTAATGTAAATACTAAAGGGCTAAAGGTAGTTTGAGTTGTGGAGAGACTGGAGATCCTGAGATATTCCTTTTATAATAGAGTTAATAATGGCCCGAAGGTGGTTAGAGTTTGTTAACACATGTAAGGTTTTCATTAGTTTTATGGAAGGGTTTGAATAGACCGGAATTTAGTTGGCAACCTTATAATTGTGCCCAAAGGTAATTTTTAAGTGTATGTGCTTAAAGAAGGATTGAATTGCCTTTGTTCTACATTCGAGCTGTTGCTCATTGAAATTATTGACCAGTAGAAGAGTGTCGTCTCTATAAATTCCACCATGAAGATCCGTAAATTCTAAATTAAGCTTATGCAATAGATAAATTTCAACTTTGTCTGTAACCGGGGCTGAATCACTGGATCCTATAGTTATTTTGAAGTTACTGATCCTATTCTTACATGTCCAGTATTCATTTTAGAATTTAATTACCGAATATCTAGGGGCTAGCACTATTTTGGCTTCTTCCCTAGTTAAATCAGAGTTCTGCATTGTGAATATAAGGGCCTTATTGAGGAGATCGGGAGGAATGGATAATAATCATCAATGTTGAACTGGATAAATTTTGATATAGATTTGTCATCTATCCTAGTAAACCAGTTGATTACCTCATTGGTTCTGTCCCAGAGTTTAATTAGCTGATTTACTGCTCTATTTAATGTGTTTGCTTATATCTCCTATGTCAGATTTAGAATGGCAGATAAGTTTAATCATTGGGTTAGTTTCAAAGTCATTTTTATGATCATTTAGGTTAAATATAGGTTGTCTAGGTTCAAACGATTCTGTAGTCTGCTACTCCTAATCTATTTACTATCGCTAGCCCTTCATATCCTTAATGATTGACTTTTCAGTATTCAATAAATGAATCATTGAATATCAGCAAATGTGCCTTGTTCATCTATTAACCTCGCTCGCTCTCTCTCTCTCTCTCTGTTTATTTATTAGTCTTCACATTTACTATTATCATATATATATATACATGTATATTTCAAGGAGACAACAAACAGAGGCACAAAAAGTTAGTTTCATGCTTTATATTGGAAAGAGGAAAGAAAGTTTGATGTGTCGGGCTTAAACCCTTCTTCAGGAGTACAAATAGAGACAGGATCACAATGGAGAAACAGAAAGAATGTCCAGTAAAGACACACAAAAAAAAAAACGAAAATGAAGAGGAGAAAAATAAGAAAGCCATTTCACATTCATACACGTATATATAGATGCATACATATACAAATAATGTAGTAACTCATTTGAATCCAATATCATTTATAAATATACATGCACATCAATATATTCAGTATCAAAGTTTTGCATATACAAAGCAATGCATATAACATAAATCAAGACACACACACAGCTGCATGCAATAAGTTAATTAACTTAAAACCCTAAGTATGTGATAACACTTTCACCTTCTTTAATACAGAAGTTAAAAAAATTCGATATAATACAATCATATATAATATATTCGTCACACATACATATATATATATATGCATGTATGTGTGTAGACAAACAGGCGAAAAATATTTACTGCATTTTGTAGAGTATACTTATTCATTTAAAGATCGTGATTTATTTTATCACTACTCTGAGTTTCTTGATATGTGAATGTTCACCAGGAGGCAAAGAATAATAGTTTGGAACATATAAACAAGAATTGAAGTACACAATTAGCATCGCAGGTTATTCTGAATAAGAACTGATAAAGGGTAGAGCTGATTACTTTAGACCTGCCAGAAGCAGATAAGATGCACCAGTTAGTGATAGGAAGAGTATCTAGCCATAGAAACCATGCCCCAAAAATGGAACATACTAGCAAGTCATGAACTGCACAAGCTGCATCAATGGCAACCTTTAAGGAGAACAATAACTCCAAATAAAAACTGATACAAAACTCAACTCTTTATTCCTGCATAAGACATTTATAGTGCTGGCAGCACGATAAAATGCACCCAGCCTACTGTTAAGACATCACAACAAGAAAATAAGCTGGTTTTCTATGTTAATGTGTGTGCAAGGAAACACAGAATGTGAAGAGTAATAAAACCCTTCCAACCCATGCCAGCATGGAAAAACAGACATAAAATGACGATCATATACATAAAAACAATGAATTGCTACATGGCACTCATTACTCTTTGTTATTATTATCACTGTAATTGTGGGTGGTGGACTGGCAGAATCCTTAGACCATCAGACAAAAAGCTTTGCATCATTTATGGCTCTTTACATTCTGATTTCTAATCCCACCGCGGTCAACTTTGCCTTTCATCTTTTTGAGGTCAATAAAATAAAGTACCAGTGAAGTACTCGGTCAATGTAATTGCCTTATTCTTCTCCTCAGAAATGGCTGACATTGTACCTAAATTAGAAATCCTTATTACGATTGTAATTAGTGATGGCATTTTTTGTAACATGTTTTATATTGAATTTCAAGATCACTATCACTAAAAGGAAAAGGTAAAATATAACTATAAAAACCATTATTGGGAAGGAGAAATTCAATTTTAGGATTCAATGGATCATGGCCTTCAGTTAAGTTATGAAAAATATTATTAAAGAAGCAAGGAGGTAGAATAATATCTCTTGGTAGACTACAGTATTATCTTCAAAGACATTTCAATGAGCTTAAACACTAGTTAACTCAAATGTCTTTTAGGGAAATATGTTCATTATTTTTTGTTCATCACTTTTATATTTTGGGGGTGTTTTTTTGCACAAGATTTCTAAAAGTTTTTTTTTTATTTTATTCAATTTCATTATCATTATTGTTAACATCATTATTATACATGTGTTATTCCGGTTTCTTCAATGATAAATAAAGAGTTTTATTTATAATCGATCTATCGGGGTTGATTTTGCGCAGTAGCTGTGCAATACAGTTGGTCAGCTGCTCATTGGTCATGTTTAATTTTTTTGATTTGAACTTTTGTAACAAGTCTTTTGTACTCATAGGTTTACGCATTAAATAACGCCGGATAATTTCCTCAGAGATTCCTTCACTGTAGTAAGAGAGAAAGAAAAAAATGTTATAACCATTATAGAGAGTGTATACATATTCATGTATATTTATTATACACAATTTCAATAACTCTTACTTTGAATGCATACATGAAGGCTAATGTGATGAAAAAATCATACAATTGGTTCAATTGCAGTATTCATATTCTTTTGTTGTAGTTTTATTCATGGTTAACCTGATCAAGTTGATAAATGATCAAAGACATTCCAGGCGTGACCACTTCATTTTTTTTTGTCTATACGTATATATCTGAGACAACAAGTGAGTACAATGTGATCTGACATGAACCTGGTTATTATTTTTAGAAAAAGCCCGAAAAAGCTCCATCTTAGGCTTGTTAGTTAGCTGAATCAAGTACCACCTACTTCCAATCACTGCTGGATTGAGTGGCATTAGATTCTTCAACCAAGAATAAAATATACTCTCCAACATGCCTGACAAATGTTTGGAATTTTCAAGGAAGCACAGAAGGAAAATATTGAATTACAACTGCAATCAAATGGAATAGCATGACAAAAAAATAGAGAAATCTCCTTGAATTTCAGCTAACATTTAATATCTAAGATTTCTTTGTATGTATCAGCCAATAAAGCTCACATGTCAAGAACATCCAACTACAAGGTAAGCTAGTGGTTATGGCAAAACTACTAGTTTCTTAGCTCATAACTGCTGAATACTGATATTTATCACAAAGTACTTCTATGGACAAGGCAAACTCCACCATCATCATCATTTAATATCCATTATCCCTACTAGCAAAGTCCATAAGTTAGTGAAACTACCTGGAAGACAGGTATTCCACTCCCTACATGAACAGTTGGAAGTAATATGTAAATGTCTCTCATATTTCTACAAAACTGTTAAGGGCTAATACATAATCTGGTTTCATAAAGGTAACCAAATCAAAATAAATCACCTTCCATTAATATTTCCAGTTAAACTGATACCTAATCCAGATAATAAGGTGAATTAAGGCATATTGAACTATGTATAGCTCTTAAACAGAGCTGAATCAATTTCAACTGAAGACAATATATACAAACATGTAAAGTGGTTAATAAATTTTAAAAACAAAACCCAATATCATTATGTACTTTCATAAAGAGAAATGGAGCAACAAGACAAACCTGCTAGTGCATGGAACATTGCTAACAGGACTGTCAGTTCGCACTTTTTTATTTGAAAAAGATGTCTCTGGCTCAGCTTTCCGTTTCTGTGGCAGAACTGAAATAAAGAAAAATTAAACATTTGATAATTACATGATTAAACATAATTTATATAGAAGTAGTTGATAGCTTCTGTTACCTAGGTGACAGAATTAGCAATGAAGGAGGTTGCTCTGAAAGTATAGTAACTAGAATGAGAACAGGATGGAAAAAGCCCAGAGAGCTACTGCCTCAATTGACAACAAAAGGTTTCTCTCTATGAACAAATGGCCAGCTGTATGAAGCCTGCATGTGATGGATGTGCAATGTTGCATGGAAGTGAAACATGGGCAGTAAATGCAAAGGATATGTAGAGGCTGGAGAGAAATGAAGCAAGCATGCTCTAATGGATATGGGATATTAATATGCATGAACAGCAAAGTAGGGATAGGCTGAGAAAAAAACTGCGTATAAGAGGAATGAAATATAGTGTAGAAGAGAGAAGACTGCACTGGTATAGACATGTGATATGTGAATGATGACTGGTAAGTGCCAGGAATACCCAGTGGAAGAAAGCTGCAGTAGGAAGACCTAGGCAGAAATGATGAGAGCAGATCTCACAACACTGAACCTGACACAGAAGATGACAAAGGAACATAGTCGGTGGAGGGAAGCTATGCTGCAAAAGATCCGTCCAACCCATGCAAGCACAGAAAAGCAGACATAAAAAGATGGTGATGATGGCTTGATTTCAAAAATGATTCAGGAAGGGAGCTGCCCACATCTATTACAGGCTCACTGGTAATTGACAAAGCCAATTAGGGACAAATAGACCTAGTCACAGAGTTTTCAAAGGAAATTCTGTTTTGGATTCAGTTACAGAGAGGAGTAGGTGTATTTTATCAAGGTACCAACATTAACATTTTACAGGACTGTAAAGGGTGAATTTGATCATGGTACCAGCACTAGACAGGTTGTCACATGCTAGGCCAGACCAAAGAATCCTCTCAAACCCTATATTGTATCTGTTTGATTGCCAACACTAGATCTTCAAATTTCTCACTACATATAATTTTCTGTGACACAGTGTTTGTACTTGTGGATAAGTCTTTTATAGTAGTGGTAGTACTTATTCAGTTATTTGTTTAATTACCTTTTGTTTCCTCGGGTTGTGATACTGCAGGAGTCGGAGTTGCAGTAGGCGCAGGTTTCTTCTCCAGAACTTTTTTAGATCTTTCTTTAATCTATAAGATAAAATGTTTCATTTATTAAGAGAAAAAATAACAAAATGTAGCTTAATCCTTTCTTTTTCGCTCAGCTTTTAATACTTCATACTTGATATATTCAGACATATATGAAGAGAGAGTTTGCAGTCTATTGACACTATAAACATTGACTAATTTTAGACCACATGAAGAAAAGCAACATCAAGCTAGATTTGGGTGATTGTTTGGAGAAATATGTACAAATAGTGGACATAGAATGACTGAATAGTTAAAAAGTTTGCTTTGCAATCATTAGGTCCCATATTTGATCCCACTGCCAGGAATCTTGAGTAAGTGCCTTGTAGGTGAAACTGAGTAGATGGAAACTGCTTGAAAGCCTATCAACTTGACTGTACCTATAATGCAAAGGGCCAGTCTTGTCACACACTATATTATGCTAAATGGCTCTGATAATTATGTTAAGCGTATACGTCCCTCTGGAATGCTCAGTCACTTACACGTTAATTTCATGAGCAGGCTGTTCCATTGGTCGAAACTGATGGAGGTCCATTCCATATACAAATAGCCATCAAGTGTCATATGGGTGTTTATGCGAACAGCAACACTATCTTATATATTTAAGAATTACCCAAATATGTCTTATTTGAGCCTTGAAAGACAGCAAGGTCATGTGAAATGTGTTTACATACCTTTAAAAGTTGAGATGTACGTTTCTCATCAATATCAGAATCACTTCCAGATGACGAAGAACTGCTGTCGCTATCTGAAGAGAAGAAAACAAAAGGATACAGAAGAAGTCTTTAACAACAAATGTTGCAATCTTTAATAATTATTTCTACTTTTGGCACAAGACCAACAATTACCCAGTGTATTACTGGTACTTTATTTTGAATGGCAAGGGCCGTAACTCAATGCGTCAAAGCATGGCGTCTATAATAATTGTTTCTACGTTAGGCACAAGGCCAGCAATTACCCAGTGTATTACTGGTACTTTATTTTATCGACCCTGTAACGATGAAAGGCAAAGTTAACCTCGGCGGGATTTGAACTCAGAATGGCAAGGGCCGTAACTCTATGCGTCAAAGCATGGCGTTCGACCCTCTACCGATACTGCCAATAATGGATGTACAATGTTAGTGTGCATACACGTTGAGGTGTGGATGAACTAAGCGAAAGGATAGATATAGGAGGAATCAGATGTGGTGTGCAAGACTATGTTGGTTTAGACATGTGATGGGTATGGATGAGAAACGCTGAATGAAGAAGTGGCAGGTGGTGCCAGTAGAAGGAAGCTACAGTAGAGAAAGACTGAGAAAAACCCAGGGAGAACTGGTTAGAGTTGATCTAAAAATGCTGAATTTCAGAGAAGATGACAAAAGAATTTTGCAGGAGGGGGGAGGCTGTGTTAGAAAGACCCATCCAACCCATGCAAGCATGGAACAACAAACGAAAAATGATGATGATCATGATAAAAGAAAGCATACAAATGAGGGTAAACCACTGAATTACACAAGACAATGAAGAAATTTCCATATGGTTGTTCAAATTGCTAAAAACAACAGCCTATTCTCCTCTCAAACCATACTCTAACATCTTGTTACTGATAATGGTTGTGATACTGATAATGGTTGTGATACTGATAATGGTTGTGTTACTGATAATGGTTATGTTACTGATAATGGTTATGTTACTGATAATGGTTGTGTTACTGATAATGGTTATGTTACTGATAATGGTTATGTTACTGATAATGGTTATGTTACTGATAATGGTTATGTTACTGATAATGGTTGTGTTACTGATAATGGTTGTGTTACTGATAATGGTTATGTTACTGATAATGGTTGTGTTACTGATAATGGTTATGTTACTGATAATGGTTGTGTTACTGATAATGGTTGTGTTACTGATAATGGTTATGTTACTGATAATGGTTATGTTACTGATAATGGTTGTGTTACTGATAATGGTTGTGTTACTGATAATGGTTGTGTTACTGATAATGGTTGTGTTACTGATAATGGTTGTGTTACTGATAATGGTTGTGTTACTGATAATGGTTATGTTACTGATAATGGTTATGTTACTGAAAATGGTTGTGTTATTGATAATGGTTATGTTATTGATAATGGTTGTGATACTGATAATGGTTATGTTACTGATAATGGTTGTGTTACTGAAAATGGTTGTGATACTGATAATGGTTGTGTTACTGATAATGGTTGTGATACTGTTAATGGTTGTGTTACTGACAATGTTTGTGAAACTGATAATGGTTGTGTTACTGATAATGGTTGTGTTACTGACAATGTTTGTGATACTGATAATGGTTGTGTTACTGATGAATGGTTGTGATACTGATAATGGTTGTGATACTGTTAATGGTTGTGATACTGATAATGGTTGTGTTACTGTTAATGGTTGTGTTATTGATAATGGTTGTGTTACTGTTAATGGTTGTGTTACTGATAATGGTTATGTTACTGATAATGGTTGTGTTATTGATAATGGTTGTGTTACTGATAATGGTTGTGTTACTGATAATGGTTATGTTACTGATAATGGTTGTGTTACTGATAATGGTTATGTTACTGATAATTGTTGTGTTATTGATAATGGTTGTGTTACTGATAATGGTTGTGTTATATAACCATTATCAGTAACACAACCATTATGTTACTGATAATGGTTGTGTTACTGATAATGGTTATGTTACTGATAATGGTTGTGATACTGATAATGGTTATGTTACTGATAATGGTTATGTTACTGATAATGGTTATGTTACTGATAATGGTTGTGTTACTGATAATGGTTGTGTTACTGATAATGGTTGTGTTACTGATAATGGTTATGTTACTGATAATGGTTGTGTTACTGATAATGGTTATGTTATTGATAATGGTTGTGATACTGAAAATGGTTGTGTTACTGATAATGGTTGTGTTACTGATAATGGTTGTGTTACTGATAATGGTTGTGTTACTGAAAATGGTTGTGATACTGATAATGGTTGTGTTACTGATAATGGTTGTGATACTGTTAATGGTTGTGTTACTGACAATGTTTGTGAAACTGATAATGGTTGTGTTACTGACAATGTTTGTGATACTGATAATGGTTGTGTTACTGATAAATGGTTGTGATACTGATAATGGTTGTGATACTGTTAATGGTTGTGATACTGATAATGGTTGTGTTACTGTTAATGGTTGTGTTATTGATAATGGTTGTGTTACTGTTAATGGTTGTGTTACTGATAATGGTTATGTTACTGATAATGGTTGTGTTATTGATAATGGTTGTGTTACTGATAATGGTTGTGTTACTGATAATGGTTATGTTACTGATAATGGTTGTGTTACTGATAATGGTTATGTTACTGATAATGGTTGTGTTATTGATAATGGTTGTGTTACTGATAATGGTTATGTTACTGATAATGGTTGTGTTATATAACCATTATCAGTAACACAACCATTATGTTACTGATAATGGTTGTGATACTGATAATGGTTATGTTACTGATAATGGTTGTGTTACTGATAATGGTTGTGTTACTGATAATGGTTATGTTATATAACCATTATCAGTAACACAACCATTATGTTACTGATAATGGTTGTGTTACTGATAATGGTTGTGTTATTGATAATGGTTGTGTTACTGATAATGGTTATGATACTGATAATGGTTGTATTATTGATAATAGTTATGTTACTGATAATGGTTATGTTACTGATAATGGTTGTTACTGATAATGGATGTGTTATTGATAATGGTTGTGTTACTGACAATGTTTGTGATACTGATAATGGTTGTGTTACTGATAAATGGTTGTGATACTGATAATGGTTGTGTTACTGATAATGGTTATGTTATTGATAATGGTTGTGATACTGAAAATGGTTGTGTTACTGATAATGGTTGTGTTACTGATAATGGTTGTGTTACTGAAAATGGTTGTGATACTGATAATGGTTGTGTTACTGATAATGGTTGTGATACTGTTAATGGTTGTGTTACTGACAATGTTTGTGAAACTGATAATGGTTGTGTTACTGATAATGTTTGTGATACTGATAATGGTTGTGTTACTGATAAATGGTTGTGATACTGATAATGGTTGTGATACTGACAATGTTTGTGATACTGATAATGGTTGTGTTACTGATAATGTTTGTGATACTGATAATGGTTGTGTTACTGACAATGTTTGTGATACTGATAATGGTTGTGTTACTGATAAATGGTTGTGATACTGATAATGGTTGTGATACTGTTAATGGTTGTGATACTGATAATGGTTGTGTTACTGTTAATGGTTGTGTTATTGATAATGGTTGTGTTACTGTTAATGGTTGTGTTACTGATAATGGTTATGTTACTGATAATGGTTGTGTTATTGATAATGGTTGTGTTACTGATAATGGTTGTGTTACTGATAATGGTTATGTTACTGAAAATGGTTGTATTATTGATAATAGTTATGTTACTGATAATGGTTATGTTACTGATAATGGTTGTTACTGATAATGGATGTGTTATTGATAAAGGTTGCGTTATTGATAATGGTTGTGTTACTGATAATGGTTTGTTACTGATAATGGTTGTGATACTGTTAATGGTGATGTTACTGATAATGGTTATGTTACATAACCATTATCAGTAACATAACCATTATGTTACTGATAATGGTTGTGAAACTGATAATGGTTGTGATACTGATAATGGTTGTGATACTGTTAATGGTTATGTTATTGATAATGGTTATGTTACTGATAATGGTTGTGATACTGTTAATGGTTGTGTTACTGATAATGGTTGTGTTACTGATAATGGTTATGTTACTGATAATGGTTGTGTTACTGATAATGGTTATGTTACTGATAATGGTTGTGTTACTGATAAAGGTTATGATACTGATAATGGTTGTGTTATTGATAATGGTAGTGATACTGTTAATGGATGTGATACTGATAATGGTTGTTACTGATAATGGATGTGATACTGATAATGGTTGTTACTGATAATGGTTGTGTTACTGATAATGGTTGTGATACTGTTAATGGTTATGTTACTGATAAATGGTTGTGTTACTGATAATGGTTGTGATACTGATAATGGTTGTGTTATTGATAATGGTTGTGTTATTGATAATGGTTGTGTTATTGATAATGGTTGTGTTACTGATAATGGTTGTGTTACTGATAATGGTTGTGTTACTGACAATGTTTGTGATACTGATAATGGTTGTGTTACTGATAAATGGTTGTGATACTGATAATGGTTATGTTACTGATAATGGTTGTGTTATTGATAATGGTTGTGTTACTGATAATGGTTGTGTTACTGATAATGGTTGTGTTACTGATAATGGTTATGTTACTGATAATGGTTGTGTTATTGATAATGGTTGTGTTATTGTTAATAGTTATGTTACTGATAATGGTTGTGTTACTGATAATGGTTATGTTACTGATAATGGTTGTGTTACTGATAATGGTTGTGTTACTGATAATGGTTGTGTTATTGATAATGGTTGTGTTACTGATAATGGTTGTGTTACTGATAATGGTTATGTTACTGATAATGGTTGTGTTACTGATAATGGTTGTGTTACTGATAATGGTTATGTTATTGATAATGGTTGTGTTATTGTTAATAGTTATGTTACTGATAATGGTTGTGTTACTGATAATGGTTATGTTACAGATAATGGTTGTGTTACTGATAATGGTTGTGTTACTGATAATGGTTGTGTTACTGAAAATGGTTGTGTTACTGATAATGGTTATGTTACTGATAATGGTTGTGTTACTGATAATGGTTATGTTACTGATAATGGTTGTGTTATTGATAATGGTTGTGTTACTGACAATGGTTGTGTTACTGATAATGGTTATGTTACTGATAATGGTTGTGATACTGATAATGGTTATGTTACTGATAATGGTTGTGTTACTGATAATGGTTGTGTTACTGATAATGGTTGTGTTATTGATAATGGTTGTGTTACTGATAATGGTTATGATACTGATAATGGTTGTATTATTGATGATAGTTATGTTACTGATAATGGTTATGTTACTGATAATGGTTGTTACTGATAATGGATGTGTTATTGATAAAGGTTGCGTTATTGATAATGGTTGTGTTACTGATAATGGTTTGTTACTGATAATGGTTGTGATACTGTTAATGGTTATGTTACTGATAAAGGTTATGTTACATAACCATTATCAGTAACATAACCATTATGTTACTGATAATGGTTGTGAAACTGATAATGGTTGTGATACTGATAATGGTTGTGATACTGTTAATGGTTATGTTATTGATAATGGTTATGTTACTGATAATGGTTGTGATACTGTTAATGGTTGTGTTACTGATAATGGTTGTGTTACTGATAATGGTTGTGTTACTGATAATGGTTATGTTACTGATAATGGTTGTGTTACTGATAATGGTTATGTTACTGATAATGGTTATGATACTGATAATGGTTGTGATACTGTTAATGGTTGTGTTACTGATAATGGTTATGTTACTGATAATGGTTGTGTTACTGATAAAGGTTATGATACTGATAATGGTTGTGTTATTGATAATGGTAGTGATACTGTTAATGGATGTGATACTGATAATGGTTGTTACTGATAATGGTTGTGTTACTGATAATGGTTGTAATATTGATAATGGTTGTGATACTGTTAATGGTTATATTACTGATAATGGTTATGTTACTGATAATGGTTATGTTACTGATAATGGTTGTGTTACTGATAATGGTTGTGATACTGTTAATGGTTATGTTACTGATAAATGGTTGTGTTACTGATAATGGTTGTGATACTGATAATGGTTGTGTTATTGATAATGGTTGTGTTATTGATAATGGTTGTGTTATTGATAATGGTTGTGTTACTGATAATGGTTGTGTTACTGATAATGGTTGTGTTATTGATAATGGTTGTGTTATTGTTAATAGTTATGTCACTGATAATGGTTGTGTTACTGATAATGGTTATGTTACTGATAATGGTTGTGTTACTGATAATGGTTGTGTTATTGATAATGGTTGTGTTACTGATAATGGTTGTGTTACTGATAATGGTTGTGTTATTGATAATGGTTGTGTTATTGTTAATAGTTATGTTACTGATAATGGTTGTGATACTGATAATGGTTGTGATACTGACAATGTTTGTGATACTGATAATGGTTGTGTTACTGATAATGTTTGTGATACTGATAATGGTTGTGTTACTGACAATGTTTGTGATACTGATAATGGTTGTGTTACTGATAAATGGTTGTGATACTGATAATGGTTGTGATACTGTTAATGGTTGTGATACTGATAATGGTTGTGTTACTGTTAATGGTTGTGTTATTGATAATGGTTGTGTTACTGTTAATGGTTGTGTTACTGATAATGGTTATGTTACTGATAATGGTTGTGTTATTGATAATGGTTGTGTTACTGATAATGGTTATGTTACTGAAAATGGTTGTATTATTGATAATAGTTATGTTACTGATAATGGTTATGTTACTGATAATGGTTGTTACTGATAATGGATGTGTTATTGATAAAGGTTGCGTTATTGATAATGGTTGTGTTACTGATAATGGTTTGTTACTGATAATGGTTGTGATACTGTTAATGGTGATGTTACTGATAATGGTTATGTTACATAACCATTATCAGTAACATAACCATTATGTTACTGATAATGGTTGTGAAACTGATAATGGTTGTGATACTGATAATGGTTGTGATACTGTTAATGGTTATGTTATTGATAATGGTTATGTTACTGATAATGGTTGTGATACTGTTAATGGTTGTGTTACTGATAATGGTTGTGTTACTGATAATGGTTATGTTACTGATAATGGTTGTGTTACTGATAATGGTTATGTTACTGATAATGGTTGTGTTACTGATAAAGGTTATGATACTGATAATGGTTGTGTTATTGATAATGGTAGTGATACTGTTAATGGATGTGATACTGATAATGGTTGTTACTGATAATGGATGTGATACTGATAATGGTTGTTACTGATAATGGTTGTGTTACTGATAATGGTTGTGATACTGTTAATGGTTATGTTACTGATAAATGGTTGTGTTACTGATAATGGTTGTGATACTGATAATGGTTGTGTTATTGATAATGGTTGTGTTATTGATAATGGTTGTGTTATTGATAATGGTTGTGTTACTGATAATGGTTGTGTTACTGATAATGGTTGTGTTACTGACAATGTTTGTGATACTGATAATGGTTGTGTTACTGATAAATGGTTGTGATACTGATAATGGTTATGTTACTGATAATGGTTGTGTTATTGATAATGGTTGTGTTACTGATAATGGTTGTGTTACTGATAATGGTTGTGTTACTGATAATGGTTATGTTACTGATAATGGTTGTGTTATTGATAATGGTTGTGTTATTGTTAATAGTTATGTTACTGATAATGGTTGTGTTACTGATAATGGTTATGTTACTGATAATGGTTGTGTTACTGATAATGGTTGTGTTACTGATAATGGTTGTGTTATTGATAATGGTTGTGTTACTGATAATGGTTGTGTTACTGATAATGGTTATGTTACTGATAATGGTTGTGTTACTGATAATGGTTGTGTTACTGATAATGGTTATGTTATTGATAATGGTTGTGTTATTGTTAATAGTTATGTTACTGATAATGGTTGTGTTACTGATAATGGTTATGTTACAGATAATGGTTGTGTTACTGATAATGGTTGTGTTACTGATAATGGTTGTGTTACTGAAAATGGTTGTGTTACTGATAATGGTTATGTTACTGATAATGGTTGTGTTACTGATAATGGTTATGTTACTGATAATGGTTGTGTTATTGATAATGGTTGTGTTACTGACAATGGTTGTGTTACTGATAATGGTTATGTTACTGATAATGGTTGTGATACTGATAATGGTTATGTTACTGATAATGGTTGTGTTACTGATAATGGTTGTGTTACTGATAATGGTTGTGTTATTGATAATGGTTGTGTTACTGATAATGGTTATGATACTGATAATGGTTGTATTATTGATGATAGTTATGTTACTGATAATGGTTATGTTACTGATAATGGTTGTTACTGATAATGGATGTGTTATTGATAAAGGTTGCGTTATTGATAATGGTTGTGTTACTGATAATGGTTTGTTACTGATAATGGTTGTGATACTGTTAATGGTTATGTTACTGATAATGGTTATGTTACATAACCATTATCAGTAACATAACCATTATGTTACTGATAATGGTTGTGAAACTGATAATGGTTGTGATACTGATAATGGTTGTGATACTGTTAATGGTTATGTTATTGATAATGGTTATGTTACTGATAATGGTTGTGATACTGTTAATGGTTGTGTTACTGATAATGGTTGTGTTACTGATAATGGTTGTGTTACTGATAATGGTTATGTTACTGATAATGGTTGTGTTACTGATAATGGTTATGTTACTGATAATGGTTATGATACTGATAATGGTTGTGATACTGTTAATGGTTGTGTTACTGATAATGGTTATGTTACTGATAATGGTTGTGTTACTGATAAAGGTTATGATACTGATAATGGTTGTGTTATTGATAATGGTAGTGATACTGTTAATGGATGTGATACTGATAATGGTTGTTACTGATAATGGTTGTGTTACTGATAATGGTTGTAATATTGATAATGGTTGTGATACTGTTAATGGTTATATTACTGATAATGGTTATGTTACTGATAATGGTTATGTTACTGATAATGGTTGTGTTACTGATAATGGTTGTGATACTGTTAATGGTTATGTTACTGATAAATGGTTGTGTTACTGATAATGGTTGTGATACTGATAATGGTTGTGTTATTGATAATGGTTGTGTTATTGATAATGGTTGTGTTATTGATAATGGTTGTGTTACTGATAATGGTTGTGTTACTGATAATGGTTGTGTTATTGATAATGGTTGTGTTATTGTTAATAGTTATGTTACTGATAATGGTTGTGTTACTGATAATGGTTATGTTACTGATAATGGTTGTGTTACTGATAATGGTTGTGTTATTGATAATGGTTGTGTTACTGATAATGGTTGTGTTACTGATAATGGTTGTGTTATTGATAATGGTTGTGTTATTGTTAATAGTTATGTTACTGATAATGGTTGTGTTACTGATAATGGTTGTGTTATTGATAATGGTTGTGTTACTGATAATGGTTGTGTTACTGATAATGGTTGTGTTACTGATAATGGTTATATTATTGATAATGGTTATGTTACTGATAATGGTTATGTTATTGATAATGGTTGTGATACTGATAATGGTTGTGTTACTGATAATGGTTATGTTACTGATAATGGTTGTGTTACTGATAATGGTTGTGTTACTGATAATGGTTATATTATTGATAATGGTTATGTTACTGATAATGGTTATGTTATTGATAATGGTTGTGATACTGATAATGGTTGTGTTATTGATAATGGTTGTGTTATTGATAATGGTTGTGTTACTGATAATGGTTGTGATACTGATAATGGTTGTGATACTGTTAATAGTTGTGTTACTGATAATGGTTGTGTTATTGTTAATAGTTGTGTTATTGATAATGGTTGTGTTGCTGTTAATGGTTGTGTTACTATAATGGTTGTTACTAATAATGGTTGAGTAATTACTCTTTCAAAAACATACTAATTCAATCAACAAAACAGGCTGCTCATGAAATTAACATGCAAGTACATGTGTAACTTTAACATAGTTCTCAGAGATGCTGCATGACACAGTGTGTCAAGATTGGCCTTCTAACATTGTTGCCAGCTAAATGGACTGGAGCAACAAGAAATAAAGTGTCTTGCTCAAGGACACAATGTGCAGCCAGCAACCAAACCACTAAGCCACCAGCCTTCACTACATAATAAAGTAGTGTTGTGCAATCCAGCAGATATCGATTTCTGAGATTGGACAATTGTAATAAAAAACCTCTAACATAAAACATAATTTAATATTATATGATCACTCAAAGATGGTAAATTGGCAAAATTGGTAGAGCATCAGGCAAAATGCCATTGCAATATTTCTTCTGGCTCTTTACATTATGAGCTCAAATACTGCCACGGTCAACTTTTCCTTTCATCCTTCCAGGATTGATAAAATAATGTACCAGTCAAGTACTGGAGTTGATTAATTCAACTTTGCCCATCTCCCAAATTTGCTGGTCTTTTGCTTAAATTCAAAATCAATATTATGTAATCATTGATTGAGCTTCCTCTCCAAGAGTACGACGGTCAGCTGAAAAGTTCATAGGCTGACTATGGAGAATTGATGTTAGAGCTGTGAAATTTTGCATACATCAATTTCAACTCTTCTTATTAATAACTACTGTTTCTTTCCAAGGACTATGTTGAAAAATAAACCTCATATGGTCATTCCATGAGAGTATCTTGGTCAGCCTTTGAACTTTTCAGCCAACCCTCATATAATTCAAATATTACACAAGGGCTAAATCCATTTACTTAAAGAACTGCAGTACAGAGAACACAGTTGGAAGGCCTTTATTCATTCTCTGTAGCATTTCTACTTGTTATTTGTACTGTTAGCATAATCATTTGAGCATCAAGAAAAATGCCTTACAGTTCAGGCTCTTTAAATTCTGAGTTCAATCTTGCCAAGGTCAAGTTTGCTTATCATATTCCTGGGGTCAATAAAATAAAGTACCAGTCAAGTATTGAAGAAATTATTAATTGTACTGTTGCTTTGCTAAAGATTAGGGCATTTGAATTTTTTGTGCTACATATACTTCTAAGCCTTTCTTTCACTTTAGTAGGGTAATTTTTTTTTATAATTTTCAGCCAGAATATGAAAATGATATTGGGAGTGAGTAGTGTCCAACATTTCAACCATCATCATCATTTAACATCCACTTACCCAGCTAGCAAGGGTTGGAAGGGTCGTCCAAATCAGTACTTAATCATAGCCACTGATCTCACACTCTACAGAGTGCACTGCACATTTTCTCGTGGCACTAGAATTAGGGAGGTTGTCATGTCTTTGACACAACTTAGGAATCCTCTCTACCCTTAGTTTGGTAAATTTTCTATGGCTGAATACCCTTCCTATCACGAACCACAAATACTACAGAATGTACTGGGTGCATTTATCATGTAAATTACCAACACTAGAGAGGTTGTCATGCCTTTGACACAACTGAAGAGACCTCACAACCTATTTTTGACATGGATTCCAGTAGGATGCCCTTTCTATCACCAGCCACTTTACAGAGTGTACTGTGTGTGTTTTTCTGACAATTTGTACAGCCAACTAGACTGACTTCACATGGTTTCTTGACCTGTTAGAAAACAGCAGTCAAATTTTTTTCAAACCACTCAACTCTCTTAAGAAATGGGCAGATTGAATAATGTAGTCTAGAAAGTTAGAGTTATTGCCTTTATATCCAATTGTCCATGTTTGCATGGGTTGAATGAAGCTCAGAGTTTACCCTGGTTGCATGAGTAGTTAGTGGTTGAGAGTATAAGACTTCTTCCTTGACAGGATGCTAATCTATCACAGGGCTAAACCCATCTGCTGCTAGTATTCATATTCAGCTGAGTGGACTGGAGCAACATGAAATGAAGTGCCTTGCTCAAGGACACGACATGCCACCTGGTCTGGGAATTGAACCCATGACCTTATGATCATGAATTGAACACCTTAACCACTTGGCCACTAGATATAGCCTAAAAAGACAGACTGGTCATAGCTAGAATGCCTCTCATTATAGACCTGCTTAGCATTGACCTGGAACAATACAACAGCTTATAATATATATATATATCTACAATGTTTTGAGGTTGTTTTCTTTTTGTTCTTTACCCTTTTTGGTCCGTTCATCTTTGATATCATCATTTTCTTCATCATCATTTTTCTGTTCTTCTTCATCACTGCTAGCCTCAGAATCAATCAGTTTTCTCAAACCAGTCTCTTCATCAACACCCTTTTCCTCATATTTTTCTTCTTTGTCACGGTCCTCAATTTCAGACATACTACTGCAAAGACAAACATCCAACATGTAAAAAAAATTTTATTCCAGAATTTCACTAAGTGTGTGCGTTTCTGCATGTGTGCATGCGCTTGCGTATGTGAAAATAGTGGCAAAACATGCATGAGTGAGAAAAAAACATGGAATAGCTACCTAGCAGTGTCAGTCATATAATCCACTTCACGATCATCATAATCCCCTTCATCACTTTCTTCAATTGCTTCATTATCAGAATTGCTTTTAGAGTTCTTTTTAACTTTAGCGTTTTTTGTATCTTTCTTTTTGGGTTTATCTGGTTTATCATCTGGCAGATATATAAATATATATAACAAAAATTAGGAAAAAACTCAGACAAATATTGCTGCAATAAATTCCATCAAATACATACTGAAAAAATAATAATCCTATTGTTACTCTAATTTCGATGAAAGAAACTGCCTAAGGTTTTAAAATAATTTTTTAAATAATTAAGATTTTTTTTTTTTTTTTGTGATGGTGGTGGGTAGTAATATAACAAACTGGGTCATTATTAAGCTGGTGTTTAGAATATAATTTCACAGGAAATATGCAACAAAGTATTATTTTTTTAAACTAGAATTTTTTTCCATACGCTGACGCATATGTGTATATGTGTGTGCATGTGTATATGCATAGATTTATATGTATGAGTAAATTAATTTAAACGTGCAAACACAGACACACTTACAAAATACACACTCAGACATATATTCACACAAACACACACATACATTCACAAACATACACACATTCATACAAACACACACAGATACATTTACACAAACACACACATACACTCACACACAGCATAATTTTTTCACCATCCCCTTCTTTCCTTTTACACACACATACATTCAGGCAGGCAGCAGATGTAAAGAGAAAGGAGTAGTATGAGGTAGTCAAACTACTCCTCTCTCTTTACGTGTTGTGACTGAATTGCAGAAATTTATATATAGACGTCAGTTGATTATGTAAAAAGAAAATCTAAAATACAACTTACCATTGTCGCTGCCTTCACGAGCATCATCTTCATCTCTGTCATCTTCATCAGACATAATAGCCCAGTCATCTAAATCTGTTAAAAGCTGTAATAGAAATGAAATATAGAAATAGTGAAATAATATATTCTATAGTCATGAAAGTATAATTTACTATTTACTATTGTATTTTCAGGGTAAAGGCTTTATCTCACATAATATTGATTCTGAGATTTTAATGTTATTTATTTTGATAACAATACCTTAACATCAGTATGAGTGGCCAGTTACGGCCAGTTTGAACAGAAAGAGGTGAGAGAATTTTGACTGGCTATGGCCGGTTTAAATGCTAAAGGGTTAAGGTATGATGGTTTTATGGATCTAGTGTTGAACCACTAATCTTAAAATTATTAGCACTTTTGATACCAAACTGCCCCTGATTCTATGATATAAAACAGTTTGCTTTTAGGTGTTTATATGTGTCTAATGACCATCCATCATAATTTTATATAAGAATCTTTGTTAAGTTATGCTCCAAGCAACTTAATAATGAGGAAGTTAGTGATTTATTAAACCCCTCCAATTTCTTGATTATTTATAAAATGATTTGAAAATAATAGGCAGAGTAGGCAGAAATATGATAATGAAAAGTTAAAAGAAAATCTCACAGTTGAAACACTGCACAAAATAGGACTCAGCTAGTATATGAGATTTATAAGTATGCGACTGATAATTTAACACAGAATATGGGAAACTGTTCAGGCAATCAACAAGTTATTTATGTTTGTGTTGATATGTATGGAGCAGTGACATTATGTCTCCAATAAATAATATGCCCTGTAATATAGGGGTTTGATGAATGTTTAGCAGTGTATACCATAGTTAGAAGAATAAAGTATGGCTTGGCATCTGGAAGGGGATCCGGCCTAAGAAAACTTCTAAAAGTGTTGTCTCAACCCATACAAGCATGGAAAAAGCAGATGTAAAAATAATGATGATCATCATCATTTTACATCTGCTTTTCCATGCTTATATGGGTTGGATGAGTCCTCTCCAGCACAACTTCCTTCCATTCGCAGCATTCCTTAGCCAACTCCTCTGTGAGGTTCAGTATTTTGAGATCAGCTCTAAACACCAGTCCAGGTCTTTCTCAGCCATCCTTCTACTGGCATCACCAAGCGTTTCTCATTTATATTCATCACATGTCCAAACCAGTGGAGTCTCCTTTCTTACACACTATATCTGATTCCTCTTATACCCAGCCTTTCACTCAGTTTGTCCATACCCCATTGTTCATGCACACTAACATCGTACATCAAACGGAGAATGCTTGCTTCGTTTTTCTAAACTCCATATATCCTCTGCATTTTAGCGCCCATGTCTCAATGTCATGCAACATTGCACGTCTCACGCAGACATCATACAATCTACCCTTTGCTTGTAGAAATAATTCCTATTGTCATCAGAGGTAGTAGCTCTTTAACTTTTTCTTGCCTGTTCTTATTCTAGCTAATATACTTTCAAAGCAGCCCCCTTCACTGCTAATTAAGTCACCTAAGTAAAGGAAGCAATCAACTACTTTATGGTATCCTGCTGAGATAGAAATGTTTATTTCACTGCTGCTCTTACTACTCACTGTTCATCTTCTATATATGTCGATATTTTGTCAGTCTGAAAACAAAAAATTTAACTAAAAAAACTAACTTACGAAGTCTTTCTGTTTTTTTGTCTTTGTCTTCTCTTCCCCTTCTTCACCATCAAGATCTGTATCTTCTGGACGAATTTTCTTACGCATCATCACGGAGAACAAATTCAGAGTTTTGTCGCGTCTAACAGCAAACACAAAAGAATACAATGTTTTAAAAACAAAAATTTTCTCTCACTCTCTCTCCTTCACACACATGCAGACCATTTCCCAAATATAAAATGATGATCTGTAAAGGATAAAATGACTACCAGGGGCAAATGATTTCTTAGTTTTAAGACAACTTTTTTACTTCAAATGTTGCTTTTTGTAGGTTACAATAAAAAATCATTTGAGTTGATTGTTTGTTGTAATTACAGCTGACAACCATCTAGGTTTAGCTGGCCTCATACAAGTTTACCTCTCATTTGAGATGATTAGCCACCAACATAAATAACAAATGGCAGTAATTCAAAATACAAAGCAATACAAGGAGAAATTGTGCGCAAAATATAAATTCCCAAATCAAGTAAATGTAGGAAAATAATTAAAATATTTAAAAAAGAATTCTCACAGACTATTCTATCATGGCACAAACACTAGCGAGGTTGTTACATGCTCATCCAGATATAAGTGTTCTCTCTGACTACAGTGTTGGTGACTGAATTGAGTTATGTTAAGTTTTGAAAGAACTTTTCAGTCTGAATGAGCATGTAATAACCTTTCTGGTGTTAGTGTCATGATAAAATGCCCCCAATCCACCTTGTAAATTGTTAGTGTTGGTGCTAAGGAAAAATGCACCTAGTACACTCTGTGAAGTGGTTGGCATTATGAAGAGTATCCAGCCATAAAAAGTATGCCAATTATAAAACACATAAGCAAGATTGGGTTGCTCCGATTTTTCTTGTCTCAGACTATGACAATCTGTCCAACCCATGCCAGCGTGGAAAGAGGAGATAAGATGATGAAGATGTTTATATAATAATATTTACAAAGAAAATTATGATCAGAATTGCAAGAGAACAGGATTTTAATAATCAAAACACAAACTTTTTAAATTCTTCTTCTGCTTCTTCAGCATTCAGATACTTGTACTTGATGATAGGACTGAAGTTATACCAATGTTCAACTGGGAAAGCTTCAAATGCACCATCAGCACATTGGGTGAATATGAAATAGGAGGTATTGTCAGAGATAGTGCCTTCTCTCACACCTTTGAATCTGAAATTACAGAAATAATTTGAAATGTGAGTGTCCTGACACAAATGACTTTCATAATAATAGTCAATTACTATAAATAACAGTTGAGAAAATCAAGTAAAGTACTCTTGGATATGGAAAAAAATGGACAAAGGCACATGCAAGGAATTGATCCCCACATCTCCCAGATGTCAGGCAAGTGCATTAACCACTATGCTAAAGAGATAAAAACAAATAATTTTAACAATTTTAATTTGGGGGATTGTAAACCCATTTATATTTACTACTATGTATTTCTTATATATATTAAAATTATCAGAAGAAAAATAACTCTAAACAACACAAGATATAATACTTAATTGTACATATTACACACAGAGTTAGGAAGACTTGACAGTTGTGTCAAAGATATGACAATCCCATTAGTGCTAATACCAGAATAAAACACTGTAAAGTAGTTGGTGTTAGGAAGGGCAACGCATAGGGCTGAGAGGACTCATCAGTTGTGTTAAAGACATGACAACCTCTCTAGTGCTACAATAAAATGCACCCAGTACACTCTTTACTTTGGATACCAAATCACCCCTGGTTTCATGAAACAGTTATTTATTTTAAAGCTTCCATTATAATTTTATGTAAGAACTTTTGTTAAGTTAGGTTCCAAAGACCAGCTTAAAAATAAGTTAGTTAGTTATATTACTAAATTGACCTAAATTCTTGATTATTTTCAAAATGACTTGAACATTTTAGGCAGTCTTTCATGAGAAATATAAGGAAAGGGTTAAAGTTACTCAATACCGTTTACAGTTCTGTTTTGATCCAATCTTCATATGCCATGGTTGATCCTCAGGTTTGTATTTCTTAAGCATCACACCATATTTCTTACGGCGAGCTTCTTCTTTTTGCTCACGGCCAAATTCACTACCAGCACCAAATTTTGGCATCAAATCAATGTCATTAGCTGTTTTATACTCGCGTAAGTTGTTTTCCCGTTCTAAACGAACATTTGTCTGAAAATAAAGACAATTAAAAAAATATGTAGAATTTCAACTAAATGAGTTGTCATTATCATGCCATGCTTTCCAGCATAGTTACGTCCTTTACGATCTGAGTTCAAATCCCGCCGAGGTTGACTTTGGGTTTCATCCTTACGGGGTCGATAGAATAAAGTACCAATAATGCACTGGGTAATTGCTGGCCTTGTGCCTAAAGTAGAAACAATTATCATTTAATGTGCATTTTCCCCACAGACAAGGGTTGGTTACGTCTTCACAGACTGGTCAGTACTCCAGTGGAGATCCTGACCACTCAGATAGGCTAGGAATCCACATCTCGCTTATATATATATGTTCCTATACACTATCAACTACCCCGGAAGACCAGGGCTTTTTTTTTTATTTAATCCTTAACATACTGTAATGATTTAGCAGAAAATATCTAAAAACAGGTTTGTCAATTTAAATCTTTTTAGTATCTTTACTAGTGGACAGATTGTCATTAAATTTTTCAGTAAAGACTTTTCATGTGATGCAGTCATAGTACTGTTTACTACTTTTCAAGAACGTCTTGCTAATGTGATTTCGTAGGTCTTGTTAATTCAAATATATATAGTATCTTTACATACGGATAGGTCGTTGAGAATTTGCAGTAAACTAAAGGCTTTACTTTTCAATGCGATGCAGTCATAGTGCTGTTTTGTTCTTTTCAAGAATGTCTTGCCAATGTGGTTTCAGATGGTATGTTCATTCATATATTTAACATATCTTTATAACTGGAGATACGCACACACATACAATCAATTTTTTTTTTAAACTCGTACCAAATTAAAGATTTCACAATTAAAATTTTAGTTTGGTTAAGAAGAGAAAAAAAAGAAAAATGTTTATAAAAGAAACTTACATGTTTGGAGAAATCCAAATCCGAGCCAACAGCAAACCTGAACATACTAAAACGTTTCTTTCGATCCCTTAAAAAGAAAAAAGAAATTATATATATATATATATATATAATATATGACTTCTTTAAGATCTTATTTTATAGAAATTTATCATTTGGAAGGAAATTAATACAATCACATTATTTCTGAAGTTTAATGCTTTGGATGAGAAAAAAAAGCCTATATCTTATATTGTTGCACCATTAAATTCATCAGTCTTGGAAGATTTGCTATGGTCACATGTACCACCCCTGCTCATCTTAAAAAGAAAATCTTCTCCATATCTGGAGCACTAAACAAAGATGAGTAAAAAAAGAACAAAAAACTTTAGACCCTTTAGATCTTTATTAAAATATTTAAAAGGTCACATCCAGCCCATGGAAAAGCAGATGTAAAGATGATAATTTAGATTTTAGGTTGGTTGAACTTGCATTTTTATCTCAGTTTGTTGGATAAAGAGTTACCTTATTTAATCATTAGTGTTGTGTCCATGCTGAGAGACTTAATTCTTAATGCCTTGTATCACAAGAAACCACATTAGCAAAACATTCTTAAGTATAAAACAGCATAATGACTGCATCACATTAAAAACTGTAGTCTTTAGTTTACTGTAAATTTTCACATTATTATGATAATTTGTCCACTAGTAACGACATTAGCAATCCCTTTTTTAGACATATTCTGCTAAATCATTAGAGAATGTTAAGAGTTATCAGCACTTAACAAGGGAGTGCACCAAACATAAAAGGCGAACCATAGGGTAAGGTCAAATCTTCCCAGAGACAAAAATGCTGCAATAGATTTACATTCCTATCCAAAGAGGAAGATATTTTGCAACATGTTAACTCTCTTGATATTAAACTGCCTGAAACCACTCTGGATTTATGAGAGAAAATTATACATTTTAAGATATTTATATTATAACAACCCATCTAGGAGGGCAGTGAATCCGATTTAAAATGACTGCATAAGGCAGACATGGACTCTCTAAGCTGTAGTGAAGGCAACCCATCTAGGAGAGTAGACATCATTATCACTGTTTAACATTCATTTTTCCATGCTGGCATGGGTTAGACTAGTTGCCCGTCGTGAGATAATTTAGACTAGGTAACTGTGTCTGGCTCAAACAGAAACTGATTATGCTTAGTTTCTGTGGCTGGATGCCCTTCCTAATGACAACCACATTTACAGTGTGTACTGGGTGCTTTTTGTCGTGACACCTACACAACCACTTTATAATGTTGACTGGGTGCTTTTTGTCATGATACCTACATAACCATTTTACAGTGTGGGCTGGGCATTTTTTGCCGTGACACCTACATGACCACTTTACAGTGTGGACTGGGTGCTTTTTGTCGTGACACCTACACAACCACAAAACAGATTAACTTAATTCTTTTGATACTAAACAATCTGAAACTGCTCTTTGTTCTGATACAAAGTTCTTTGTTTTATAGGTCTTTATATTTATCTAAAAACCTTTCATGATGATTTCATTTAAGAACTTTTGTTAAGTTATGCTCCAATAACGAGAAAGTTAGTTTTATTACTAAACACCTTCAAATTCTTGATTATTTTCAAAGTTATTAGAAAATCATTAACAGTGTCTTTTATTATTAGAAATACAATAATGAAGGATTAAGAATTAGTGGTAATGTCAGTCATAATTACTAAATTGGAAGTTTTATGAATGAAGTAAAAATATAGTATTGAGTGAGATGTTTCATGAAGTGCCGCCCCTTCTAATAACTACTAGTCTATCACCAAACATTGTTTGTAGGTGCAGCTTAAGAATCACGGCTTTTGGTCTTAAAAAAAGGAAGCTATTGGCTAATGTAGTTCTACATACACTATATCAAAAAAAAAAGCATATGGAATGATCAGGTCTATGGTTAAACATTGTCAGGTCTATGGTTAAACATTCAGTAATCAAGCTGTGACTAACTCATCTTAGCATTGAACATCCTTATAATCAAAGGTGGGGAAGCAATCATCATCATTTAACATCTTGCTAGCAAGGGTTAGACGAGATCTCCACAGACCAGGTTAGAACTCAAGTGGAGCTACTGACTTATCAGATGAGCCAGGAGCGTGCATCTCACTTATATACATTCCCACATTCTATTGAGTGCATTTTACCATGGCACCAATACTGGGGAGGTTATCATATCATATCTTTCACACAGCTGAAAAGTCCTCCAAACCCTTTTTTTGGCAGGTTTTATATGGTTCATGCCCTTCCTATCACCAACCATATTACAGGGTGTACTGGGAGCATTTATCGTGTAGATCACCAATAGTAGGGAGGTTGTCATATATTTGACACAGCTGATGAGTCCTCCTAAACCTCTGGCCTGCTTAGACTGGTGAAATTGCCATGGCTAGTGTCCATGATTACCATATTAGCAAGTTAAGCAACATCAGCCTGAACAACTTCAAAGTGAGAATATTTTCGATTTTGTAGCCAAGTAAACTGTATGTGCATTTACTTTTCATAGATCAAGTTCAGGTGTCTCTAAAGTGGTCGATATCAACAGCCAGCAGTCAATGTGACTATCCAGAGGGTTGATTGAACTTGGGGTCCAAAACCTGATATTTGTATAAGAAATGATAATATATAAAATATAACTTGCTTATATAGGTTTTTGAGTCATATATAATTAGTTTGTATTGCCTATTTATTTCATATTCTGTTTACTGATGTATTTATATACATATTTATTTTTGTACATGCCTGAGGTTGGTGAGGGTTATAGATTCCATAAAAGGGGTCAATGATCAAAATTGTTTGGGGATCCCTAGGCTAGTTCTTTGAGAACTCAACTAACAGGAGGTGCCTCAAACTGAAATTTGTAAACCTTCAATGTAATAAGCTACTGACTACAGATAGTTTGTTAAACATGAATAACTGAACATATGAAAAGAAGAAAAATTACTGTTGGAAAATTATATAAAATACTTACTTCGGAAGTCTGACTGTGTACTCTTGTGTAGTTGAGCTACCAGCAGTCACCTGAAGGAAGAGGAAAATATGAAAATGTAATCATACTAGAAAAACAAATTATAATGGAAACTCAATCGATTGATGGAAATTTGTTGGTTTCAATGATGAGTGCTCTCGTTGTTCGATCAACAGAACAGCCTGCTCATGAAATTAACATGTAAGTGGCTAAGCACGCCACACTGTGTGACAAGGCTGGAACATTTGATGAACTTCCAAACAGTTTCTGTCAACCCAATTTCACTCACAAGGCATGGGTCAACAAGAGACTATGGTAAATGACACATGCCAACAAGATATCACATAGTGGAATCAAACCCAGGACCTAATGATTGAGAAGTAAACACCTTAACCATTGTACTATGTTGCATCTACTAATGAAAACTAGGATAAATAAGGAAACATTGAGATATACCCAAAAGACTTACTGTATATACTTGTATATAAGCCAAGAAATATGTGACAAAAAAAAAATTGATGGTAAAATGCAAGGAGGGGTGGCTAATATTTGAAGTCAATACGAGGATCAACTGAAAGGTTCATATGTTGACTAAAACAATCTCATGGAATGTGGCTAAATGAAGCTTATTTTTCTACAAAGTCCTACGGGCACAGGCCGAAGCTGAAGCATACATACAGTATGTCCCATCCCACCCACCTATACATCCCCCATGAGGACAAACTGAAGTATGCATCCAGTGAAACCCCCAGCCCACACTGTAAAGTGGTCATGATGGTAACATGGCAAAAAGCGCTCACCCCACATAAAGTGGTCATGTAGGTGTCATGACAAAAAGCACCCAGCCCACAGTGTAAAGTGGTCATGTAGGTGTCATGACAAAAGGCACTCAGTCCACACTGTAAAGTGGTCACGTAGGCATCACGACAAAAGGCCCCCTGTACTCACTATAAATGAGGTTGGGGTCAAGAAACCAAGCCAGAATCAGTTCTGAAAGAGCAAGACGTGGTCACCTGACCTATTATTGCCTACAACAGGACAACTCGTTTAACCCATGCTAGCATGGAAGAATAGATGTAAAAGAATGATGATGATGAGTTCCCCTTGCAGTTCACATACTTCTTCCATCGGTGTTGCAGTGCTTGGATCCCATTGTTGAAGAAGCTTTCATCCTGTTGGTAAAAAAAATCATCAACAGTAGATATGACATATCATTGCAATACTGGTTCCCAGCAAACTGTGTTTTCGTGTTGGGGATGGATGATAGTCAGATGGGACCAAATCAGGAGAATAGGGAGGGTGATCAACTAGCAAGGATGGTACCACTAGCAAGTTGGCATAGTACTCTCGATTAGTAGTCAATAAATACAATGCTTTTTGCATCCCAAAACACTGAAGTCATCATCTTCTCTGCAGATGAAGCAACCTTGCCTTCTTTGGAGCAGATGAGGAGGGGTGCCTCAAACAATGTCAGATTTTGCCATGATGTGATCAGCCTAGTGCATTTTTGATCAAGTGTCAGAAGACATGACCCCACATAACAGAAACCTTTGTCATGCCAAGTTCATTGTGTAGAATATTCTTAACTCTCTCACGGGATATGCTAATAGCATTCACTATTTGAACTTTTTCACACATGAATATCCCATACATATACAGACACACATATACTCACATGCATGCACATACATGTTTTTCTCTGACTTCATACTTTTTCTTTCAGTCTTACGTAAGATTAAAATCATACTTCCTCTCCCTCCCTCTTCTACTCTATGAATCCCTATACAAAGTTCTCTTATTCAATCTCTTGCTTTCAAAGTACTCCTAACATGTCAGTGGCCAGAAGTAAACAAAAATTCAAGAATTTTGTTGAAACATTATAAAACGGATAAAAAAATCATTATGTAATGGAGTTGTGAAACTAAATCTGTACTCTAAACAACACTTTAAACATCAAAATCTTAAAAGATTAAAATCTACCATATCTGATATGTTTCTAAGACATTCCAAAGCTCATTCTACATCATAGGTCTGCCTGCTTGAACAATATTGATAACTCCACCACAACAATGATTTTATACATTGTAAATTTTTAAGAAAGCATAAATATAAATTTGTAAAGCCTGTCTTTTCTATGGGTACAAATAATTTAAGAGAGCTCCAACTGATGGAGTTGTTACAGTATCAATTTAAATGTCTTGCGGTATTTGTTCTGATTCTTTGCACTCTGTTCAAATCCTGCCATGATCAACTTTGCTTTAATTTTTTGGGGGTTGATAAGTAAAGTACCAGACTAGAATAGTGCATTAGCAGAATTGATAGTGTTGGCTGAGATGTTGCGTAGTATGTTCTGGCTGTGTTCAAAATCCTGCTTTCTATCACTGGAAAAATGGTAGCATGATAGGATTGAGGCCCCTATCATTAAAACTCCCAATGAGATGGCCCCTCAAAGGAAGCTGATAGCTAGACTTACACTGGTGTGAGCTATAACAATAGTTAAGAAATGAAAGAAGCAAACAATCTTATCTCACCTTGATTTTAAATCAAGAAGGCTGAGGAGAATGGGAGGAAGAAGAAGCACTTGGACATTATACAATATGTGCTTATATATATATATATATATGAACTGAGGGTCTACTGTGTGAAGGGTTCAGCGCAGCCAATTGACCTGTCCCTCCTCATAGTGGTGCCATCCAGTTCCCTTCCTGAGCTATGGGTCTGCTGTCTGAAGGGTTCGGTGTGGCGAACAGGCTTATCCCTCCGCGTAGCATAGTCCCGGGTTTCCAAGTCCAGATGGGGCCCCACTATGAGAGGGGTTTGGCGCAGCGAACTGGCCTGTCCCTTTTCATAGTAGTGCCATGCAACACCTGAAGTGAGGATCCACTGTGTGAAAGGATCAGCACGACCAACTGACCTGTCCCTCCATATAGTGGTACCATTCAGCACCAGGCTGCCAAACGGTGGTACCGCACCTGTCCCTCTGCATAGCGGTGTCATCCAGTACCAGGCTCCAAAACTATAGTTATGTTGTGATATAGGTTCAGCACTGTTAACATGCCTGTCTCTCCTCATAGGAATGCCATCCACTACCTGGCCCCAAAACTATGGCTATGCTGTGAGATGGGTTAGGCTCCTCGTATCGGTGCCATCCAGTACCGGGCTCCAACCTGTCCCTCCGCATAGTGGTACCATCCAGCACCAGGCTCCCAAACTGTGGTTCTGCACTTGTCCCTCCTCATAGCGGTGTCATCCAGTACCAGGCCCCAAAACTATGGTTCTGCTGTAAGATGGGTTTGGCGCAGCCAATTAGCTTGTCCCTCGTGATATGGCAACCAATACCTAAACTGAGGGTCCACTGTGTGAAGGGTTCGGAGAGGCCAACTGGCCTGACCCCCCTCATACGGTGACATCCAGTTCCCATCCTGACCTATTGGTCCACTGTGTGAAGGGTTTGGTCCGGGCTCCCAAGTTCAGAATGTGGCCCTGCTATGAGATGGGTTCAGTGCGGCCAACTGGCCTGTCCCTTCTTATAGCGGTGCCATGCGACACCTGAACTGGGGGTCCAGTGTGAAGGGTTCGGCGTGGCTAACTGGCATGCCCCTCCACATAGTGGTGCTATGCAGCGCCAGGCTCCCAAACTGTGGTTCTGTACTTATCCCTCCTCATAATGGCGCTATCCAGTACCGGGCTCCAAAACTATGGTTCCACTGTGAGATGGGTCCAGCACAGCCAACTGGCCTGTCCCTCCTCATAACCATGCCATCCAGTTCCACACTGTTGGTGTTAGGAAGGGTATCCAACTGTAAAATACCTGACTAAATTTACAGTCCTCGTCGGAGCAAGGTGTGACGTGGCTAACTCTGGTCAGACTTGTCTCCCAATGTGGACGACTCGTCTTACCCATACTAGCATGAAAAAAAATGGATGCTAAACGATGACGATGATATATATATATACACACACACGCATATCCGTGTCCGTGTGATGTTGACAGACACGAGAATATATATAAGACGGAGAAGGCAAGCACACTTAATCACACTCGCAACATTGCGGTGGGTGTTAAGGAAGCTAAGGTGTTGAAATAACAATGTACCCTCACAAGTACCACCTAATATGTCGGTAAGACGAGTCACCAAAGATGAAAAAGTTGTCAACGGCTCAGCTTCGCCGAACGTCTCAAACGCCAAAGACTATAAAAAATAGTTTGCCAATAATTCCCGATATCTTAAAATTTTATTCCGTTCAGATACAGATGTAGTGGCCATCACCTTCCCCGCAGTATCCAGATTGTGAGAAAGAGCAAGTGTCACTGACTGAGGAGTCCCAAATGAGACATCTACCTTGTACTCAGAGACAAAGAGTAAGACCGTCTGGCCTCTTCTAAATCAACCAGCTGGCTCCATTCTAAGTCAATTAATTTCGGAGGTGTCGCATATGGGCTTATCGATACCAAGTGATGCTCGATACTCAGAAGAGGATCATCTCTACCTTGGTATGAGTCTAATTATCCTTTCCGGGTACCAAATGATCATACTTAAGATATAAGGTATATATGAGCGTTCCTCGATTATATATTCATTTTCTTGAAAATTTTCTGAAAAATGAAACATGCCCATGTACTCTGAAGAACCACACTGCTTGGGATAGAATCAAATTGAACAAGATCATAGTAAATTATCACACACACACACCCTAGTGTGTACAAACGATTATTAACCCAATGTGTTGTTAAAAAAATAAACACTAACAAAATTACAATGTTAATCCAGTATGCAAATTATATATATAAAATGTTCTTTATTATGGCTGAGTGCACAAGTGAACATCAAGAGTAACAAGATTCAGTCATAAGAACATTATTAAACTCTAGATCGGTATTGAGTACTCATTCTCATGTCTGTCAACATCACACGGACACGGATGTGTTATATATATATATATATATATATATATATATATATATATATATATATATATATATATCATAATAATCATAATATGGACGAGGTGTTCAATTTTCACTACATTGAGGTGTGACGCACATATTGTATAATATCCAAGTCAACACGTAAATGCCTATCACAAATTAATGAATAGGTTAAATATATAAATGATATTTTAATCTCTTACCGGATTATTTGCCATTTTTTAAGATGAGGATTGAAGAAATTATTCAAAGAAATTAACATCAACAAGAATACACTGGCGCCATCTTTGTTAATATTGTAAATATAACTATTTTCGTATCTAATTTTCCGAAAATTGTTTCCGTCTTCCAAATTAATATTCGATTCAATATTTTGTCGAGTTATTTATTTATTTTATTTGAACATTATTTTCTAACTATATTTTGAATATTTTTTAAGATGTTATATGGTAACCTTATCAGTAATTTCACATTTAGATGACGTCGCCGTCGTATTGTTATTATTCTAGCAGATGACAGAAGATTATGACGAACTCACTAAAATGTGTTTCTATCCGTTTCCTTTTCTTTTCTACATCCAATTGTTAACATTTGAATATTTTTAGATACTTGTGCGACACATAATTTAGAAGATCCTAACATCTATGTAAAGTTTATTTAAGAAACGTATCTTCACTATTATTCTACTAAGTTTCTTTATTAGGTGCAATGTAAGGGACATAACTGTGGTAAAAACAGTTTGATTCTAAGCATGGCGAATAATTCGTTTGCTAGATCGGTTTTGGAAAAATATGGTTGGAAAACAGGTAATTACTCAAAATTTATTTTTTATTTTATTGTCACCAGTTGTATTATCTGAAAGTTAACTTCATCGTAGTTAATGTTGGGTTCATTTAGTTATTTCATATTTGAAACCACGTGTAAAGATTTTTTTACCGGAAATGTGTAAGTTTAGGATCATCAAGTAATGTCTCGTGTTAAGATCACAGACATTTCCTGTAATTTCCAGAAGTGAAAATGACAATCGGCAATAAAATAAAAAAATTCATTAATGTGCTGATAGTTAGTGCACCAACTAAATTCTTACTTGTACATTTCCAGGTCCGGCGATTTGTGGGCATCATTCTGTCCGCCGGGGCCGTGGGGCGGCCTTCGCGTGGGACCCCATTTGCTCATAATAGTGAGAGATGTGGAGGGCGAAAGAGACGGAGGCGATGACAGTGGTAGTTCGTCTCCTCTGTGTTCGGACCTGCATGTGTATATTTACACTATCGAACCTTCGATCATGTTAAATGAGCACGTTACAACACAATGTAGTATTGCCTCTCAGATTCTACGAAGGCCTGCACTTTTTTCAGAGTTCTGTCTTACCTTTACTTTTTCGGACTATAGGTTGTAGTTTGAGGGAGATTTGGCTGTTATTTTTAACAAGTACAGCGACTACATAGAGGTTCCCTCGGTGTTGTTATTGAGGTTGTTTACATGCAAGTCAACTGTGTGTTGGGGTTAGGATGTGATTTAAGGGAAATTCGGCTGCTGTTTCTAGCAAGATGAGCGACTACGCATACATTTTTCTTGATATTACTTTAGAGAAATCTTTTAAATATTTTATTTTTAACAGGTGCTGGCCTGGGAAAGGATGAACACGGAATTCCAGAACCCATCAAAGTTTCTTTGAAAAGCACCAAAAGTGGTGTGAGTAATTTTATGACTGAAAAACTATTAAAAAAACGTTGTACCAGGGGATGATGAAAGAGACACATATGAATAGCCATTTCAACTCACGGGGCTCGCTCCTTCAAAGTAGCCAACTCCGACCCGATAGTAGAGTGTAGGGATGTGTTCCGGGGGGACGACGTAAATTGTGAAGCAGCTTAATGGTTAGGGTGTTCGGCTCACGATCATGAGGTTCAATTTCTGGAAATGCGTTGTGTCCTTGAGCAAGACATTACATTTCATGTTGATTGGGTTTATTAGTAACTAAAATAAATACGATATAAATTTACTATTGGACAGATCATTGTGAAATTTTGCAGTATTAGGGTAATTACTTCGATTTTTAATGTGATACAGTCATAGTGCTGTATTTTAATTTTCAAGAATGTCTTATTAATGTGGTTTTATGTGGCACAGGACGTTAAGAGTTAACATATCACAAAGATAATGTTTTGATAAAGTAAGACTTTATGTAGCAAATGAAGTATTTACTGGAGAGAATACTTTGCTGATCTCCTAAACCCAGTCACAACAGCATCTTCTGATATACAAAAGGTGTATCTGGGAGCGATGACTAATCGCTCAGAGGCTGAGGTCACAAGATTAGTTAAAGACCTCAAATGTGGCAAGGCTGCTGGGGAAATGGGGGGGGGGGGTTAACCTGAGATGTTAAAAGCCTTAAATAGAGATGGTATTCTCTGGCTGCTTAGGTAGCCTGGATCTCTGGAAAGGCACCTAAGCAATGGCAATCAGGGAATATAATCACAATTTTCGAAAAGAGAAACAAGATAAATTGCTCCGATTATAGAGGGATCTCCTTCTTAAGCATTCCAGGTAAAGTCTATGCTAAGTATCTAGCAAAGAGATGTAGAGACATTGTTGAGTCCAAGCTAGCTGATGAACATTGTGGTTTTCACCCCAGACATAACACAGCCAACCAAATATTCACACTGCAGCAGGTCTTTGAGAAACTGTGGGAATACTGCCTAGAGGTGTATGCCTATTTTCATAGACCTTGAAAAAGCATATGACTATGTTCCACATGACCTGCTGTGGAGGGTTCTGGGGGAGTATGAGATCGATGGGCAGCTTCTTGTTGCCCTGATGTCTCTATATGAATGCCCTCGTATTTATGTTCAAATGAATGGTGCTAAATCGAAACCATTCAGTATGGGAGTCAGACTCCACCAAGGGTGTGTACTGTCACCTCTCTTGTTCATAATCTTCATGAACTGGATTGACATGCTCAGCTAGGTTGGAAGTGGTATCAAGACTGGCAGGTATAAAATCAGTTGTCTGGAATTTACAGAAAACATGGTATTACTTAACTTATCAGAAGAGGATCTCCAGTATTCACTTCATAGGTTTGATGCCAAGTGCTGAGATACTCGTCCTCTTAAGGAAGCCTGCACACTACACTCTACATCATCATCATCATCATCGTCGTTTAACGTCTATCTTCCACGCTAGCATGTGAATGGAATTCTACTGAAGGAGGTGAATTTCAATTATCTTGGAGCTGTGTTCACGAGTGATGGAAGGCAGGAGGCTGAATTAAGTACAAGAATTGCAGGAGCTGTTGCAATAATGTGCCAGCTTCAGCATTCAGTAATCAGAAAGGAGTTAGGCGTAAAAGCCAAACTTGCCATCTTTAATTCGGTATTCATGCTAATCCTTACCTATTGTCATGAATCATGGGGCTTTGGAGTAATGTTACCCAATAGAATGTGTAGCTCAGAAATTAGAGCCACAACATTTCCTAATTGAGATGATCACAGCTCCAATACTATGGACATGTGGTTAGAATGTCTCAGGAAAGAATCACTGGACAGATTTTATGTGCAAAACTAACCAGCAGGAGATTCAGAGATAGACCCTGAACAAGATGGTTGGAGAACATCCATGAGCCTTGCTGGTCTTGCGACTGGTCTCCAACCGGATCAATTAGAGATGGTTGCTTCTAAAAGGACCAATAGGAAGGAGTGTTTGAGGTCTCTGCCCCATGATCCTCCCAGGAATAAGTGAGCAAAGAAGAATTTACTTTACATAGCATTAAGTAGAACAAGGAACTGAACAGGCCTAAAGGTGCAAATTAATAACACAGAATGCTAAGGAGTTCTTATTCCATCAAATCATTTACAAAAAATGTTGCACTTAAAGATTTATTAAAATAAACATTTGTTTATTATGTTTGTATATAAAAGAACAATCATAGTGTAATACATTAAATATGTATTTAAGATTAAGATGTACATATGTGACAAAAATTTATGATTATAAAATTAAACATGAATTTATTTATAGTAAAAATGTTGCATCTAGTGAGGTATTAATAAATTAACTATTTATACATGACAGTATTCATTTCAATCCTGGTATGATTAGGTAATTGAATTAATTAAACAAGTTAAATCAGTGAGATGTATTTCATTTATATATGAATAACTTTTAATATATGTGTGAATCAAGATGGTAGATTGGCAGAATTTGTAGAGCATCAGATAAAATGCCATTGTGGCTTTTGTTCTGGGTCTTTACATTCTGAGGTCAACTTTATATTTCATCCTTCGGGGTCAATAAAAGAATGAACCAGTCATGTACTGAGGAGGATTTAATCAACTCAGCCCTTCCCCCAAACTGTTACTGGTCTTGTGTCTAAATTAAAAATAAATAGATATATGAATCAATTTTTGATGACATGGGCTCACTAATACAAATATAAAATGAAATTGGTGATAATTATTTATCCTCACCTCTGCTACATAAATACAAAAATGTTTACTTTTTCTTTCGCATTTAATTCCCTTAATAAAGACAAGCAAATACCAGGACTACTTCCTCTTTGCACAGGTCGCCATTGAGACCTCAAGCTTCCTCAGAACATCAGCAGCCCCGTGAGGTGGGGTGGCTGTTGCAGCAGGTGTCACTGCCCATTGATCACAGAAATGCCTTTGCAGTTTTGTCTGCAGGGCGCAGCTGAAACTCCGCCCCAACCTAGGCATAGAGTCCTTCACCCTCTCTTTCTTCCTTTACCTAATAGTCCTTGCTCTTTCCCTCCTTTTCTTCCCATTAATGGCATTTATAGTCCTTTCCTCTACTTTCCTATACTGCCAGATCTGCCCATTTTTTCATTAATTAATTTGGTTTTTATCTTCTCTTTTTTTAATATTTCCACCATTGTATAACTTCTGTCTGTAAAATATAGCTGACATATGTTTATGTGTAACAGATTTCATTGAAATATTAATATTAAATCAATATGTGCTTAACTCTCAACATCCTGTAATGATTTACGAGAAAATACCTAAAAGTGAGTTTGTTAATTTAAGTGTTTATAGTATTTTTACAAGTGGACAAACCATTGTGAAAATTTGCAATATTAGAGTAGAAACTTAGATTTTTAATATGATGCAGTCATTGTGCAGGTTTTATACTTTTCAAGAATGTCTTGCTAATGCTGTTTCATGTTATAAAGTATATTAAGAGTTAAGCCTGAAATAAAGAAATTAGCTTATGACAAGTTTGTTACATTCTCATTCAATATATACAAAATACATTTAAGAATCCTAACTGATTATTAAATATTGTATATTATTTATTTTTTTCTTTATCAGTTATGTTATTAAAAGATGGAAGGATAAATGAAATTATTCTTTTAATGCTTTCAGACATTGAACTATAGTCATTCTGGGGCACCATTTTGATTGTGTTTTAGTTATATCAACCCCAGTACTATTTGTTGAATTTTTAAAGGGACTCAACACTGGATTTTTAGATTGTTCTAAGCATAAGCACAAATATATATGACAGGCTTCAACACAGTTTCCAAGGCTAACAGTAGAAAGTGCTGTCCAGTGGAATTGAATGTAGTTGCAAAGGAAACTTCTTAACCACTCAGCCATGCCTATTTCTGATGTTTTTGCCCTTATTTTCCGTAGCTTGGACATATTCCTGGAAGTGAGCTTACAAGAAACTGGTGGGATCAAATGTATAATGATGCTGCTAAGAAAATCTCTCAAGTAAGTCATAGAATGTTTATTTTATGATTACCAAATGTCCTTTTCCTTTCATACTGCTTTCCAATGAGAAAGCCTTTATGTGGTCGCTTGAAATAGCAACCAAATCTCCATCAAATTATAACTCCACTGTCTTATAAAAGGACACATTGAAAAATGTTGTCCTAGATTCACTGCACAGAAAAAAAAAGGGATAGTCATGGCTTGAATGCTTCTGATTACTCAATCAAGGCTGCCTTAGAGCTAAATTACAATGACCACTTGTGTTTCCAGATTTCAAAATGTTAAAAATATGTGAAATTATTAATTATAGTCAGGAGTTATCTATAAAATTCGTCTATAAGTAGTTTTTCTTCGAAATTATTTCATAGTATTATTACTTACTATCTAAAGGTGGTGCATTGACAGTATCAGTAGTATGTCAGACAATATGCTTTGCAGCATAGAGTTATGGCCCTTACTTTCTGAGTTCAAATTAGCTTTGCCTTTCGTCCTTACAGGGTCAATAAATAAAACACCAGTAATGCACTAGGGTCGATTTAATCAACTTTCCCCTCCCCCAAAACTGCTGGTTTTGTGCCTAAAGTAAAAACAATTGCTATGGCAGGAGACATATTGTCAGTGGATTCATTATCAATTCATTATGTTCAAGACACTGGTGCTAGTGAACTATGACAAGACAGAACATGTGAGTGCAAGTATCAAGATCACATCTATCAAGTGCTTTAAAAGCTGCAATAAACTCTTTCCATCCAAACAACCAACCAGTTTATTCTGCTTTATCTATATATCCTCTGCAATAAACTCTTTCCATCCAAACAACCAACCAGTTTATTCTGCTTTATCTATATATCCTCTGCAATAAACTCTTTCCATCCAAACAACCAACCAATTTATTCTGCTTTATCTATATATCCTCTGCAATAAACTCTTTCCATCCAAACAACCAACCAGTTTATTCTGCTTTATCTATATATCCTCTGCAATAAACTCTTTCTATCCAAACAACCAACCAGTTTATTCTGCTTTATCTATATATCCTCTGCAATAAACTCTTTCCATCCAAACAACCAACCAGTTTATTCTGCTTTATCTATATATCCTCTGCAATAAACTCTTTCCATCCAAACAACCAACCAGTTTATTCTGCTTTATCTATATATCCTCTGCAATAAACTCTTTCCATCCAAACAACCAACCAGTTTATTCTGCTTTATCTATATATCCTCTGCAATAAACTCTTTCCATCCAAACAACCAACCAGTTTATTCTGCTTTATCTATATATCCTCTATTCACCCACTATTTATCCAACTCACTCACACATAGACCCTTGCTCATCATATTGTATGTATGGATCCGTAACTCCTAATAGGGGTGCTGTAGTGACAAATAAGGTGTCTCAAGCATTTTTATACCTGGCAGAAACCATCCCCTCTCCAGATCTGAACACAGCCAATTTCTTCCAGAGACGGAGAGAGAGGAAGTTAGAAAGAGATATAGAGGAAAACTTGACCCCAGTACTGAACCATTCATTTTTTTATCAATCTTGAAAGGATGAAAGGCAAAATTGACTGCAGTGGATTTTGAACTCATAACACCATCAGCCAGAACAAATACTGCAAAGCATTCTATCTGACATTCTAACAACTCTGTCAGTTCACTGTTTTCTCATCATATTACAGCCAAGTTAATCCATCATCATCATCATCATCATCCTTTAACGTCCATCTTCCACGCTAGCATGGGTTAGAGCATCATTTTTATTATAGTGTGGTGTATTTAGCTCTTATTTATTTAATTCATTCATCTCTTCACAGAATACTAATAAGAGTCAAAATCTGAAACAAGAAATAAAAACAGAATGTTCTTCAAAGAATTTACTATATGGTAATTTCCTCCAGGTACTGTAATATCTTGCTACTCTTTACTTTAAACATTTTCAATTTTAATTTAAATAATTTGAATTATCTATTAAATGAACATCCAGTTGACTTTAAAAACATTGGGAAAATTTCAACTGTAGATGTTCCAATATAAATATCTACTAATATAGAATCTATATATTAATTTCAACAATGTCAGTATTCCGTGTGTCATAATTTTCGATTATCATTGGTTCATAGGTTTCAAACAACTCTGCCCACCTCAACGACGCCAAACTTAAATTAATATGCATAATGCCAATGAGGGAGAGAGAGGCAAATTGAACACTATATATATGTGTCAGTGTAGAGACGTGTGTGTGGAAATAAGAGGGGAAGGAAAGCAATAACTATTAACATGTGTGCGTGTGTATGTACGTGCACGTATGTTTGTGTGTGTGCGTGCATGCAGCGTTCCACAGAAAGTAAAAACTATCAACATGTGTGTAAGTGCACGGGTGCGTGTGCACGTTTCCATGCATGTATGTGTGTGTACGTGCGGCATCCCACAATTGCCACGCAGTTTATCTGTCTGTGTGCCTGCCTGTCAGTCTAACATACACAGAGTTGTGAAGGGTGTAAATAGGGACCCTTTTTTACATTGACGGACATCTTTTATATTAATTATCTATATCTATATCTACATATAATATAAAAGATTGGAACTTCCATCATCCTTTTGAGAAACGTGGAACAACCAAGTCTATGTAATGATACACGTTTTACAGTCAGGCAGAAGATGAACCATCTCCTAGAGGTCACTATTCTAGGTGGGAGCACCTAGAATTGTTCATATACTATGCACAAATGGTACAACGAAGAATCTGGTATATCTGGAAGATTTTTTTAATTGTTTTTTGTATTTGTATCACACAGACACCACGGACTCGCCTCATACTGTAACTAGACAAACATCCAATACAGTCATTTACTCTTTTACCTGTCTTCTCTTATCATCTGTTTACCCGGGCGAAGCTGGGTACGTCAGCTAGTAATATCTACTATCGCTTGTGTAATTGTCCATCACAAGAGATGACTGACAAAGGAAGGGGTGATAACGTCGACTGAGAAAGAAAGGGGTGATAACGTTGACTGAGGAAGGAAGGGGTGATAACGTCAACTGAGGAAGGAAGGGGTGATAACGTCGACTGAGGAAGGAAGGGATGATAACGTCGACTGAGGAAGGAAGGGATGATAACGTCGACTTAGGAAGGAAGGGGTGGCAATGTCCAATATTCACTACATCTGTGTGTGTCTATATGTATAGCGAATTGGCTACACACATTGGCTGCTATGATTATGAGTGTTTATGTTAATTGTATTTCTATATAATATTTGTGGGTGTTTATTTAGAAAGATACATAGATAATAGAATTACAAACACACACGAATCTACACATACATATATATAAACAGACACACTTAGAAAAAATAATTATTACATAGACACACATCTATGTGATGACTGAGGCAGGAGGGGGTGAGAAACTATAGAAGTCCAGCATTCTAAGATTCATCACAGCTGTGTGTGTGTATGTGTTGCGATTTGGCTACACACATTGACTGTGTTTGTATCACTTGTGTGAGTGAGTACAATGGAACAAACCAACCAACAAATAAACATCTCTTTTTTTATGTTATGTATACATATTACAATTAGCCTTCATTTTTGATGGCACGGAGCCAGCTAGTATTATAATAATAGTCGATCACTGTAAATAGTAGTTAAGAAAATCAGGTAAAGTAGCCCTGAAGATGGATAAAAGAGGATAGAGGCACCTGGTTTTTTTAGTTTTTATTTGTAGTGATCGATTATTATTATGGTAATTTATGTTAGGACACACACATTTCAAATTTCATATATATTTTATCTTTCGAGGAAGCTTCTATGTGGTTTCACAAGCTGCTATAAATTAGCAGCCAAATTTCCCTCATATCACATCTTAACTTCTTTAAAAAAAAGTCATGATGATCACAAATGGAGCACCCATGATCATATTGTAAATTCAGTGGTAATCTGGTGCAGCTGAACTCAGAATTCAATAGACCTACAGATATACCACCACTCTAATAATTTTGGGTTGGTACTTTATTTATCAACTCTGGAATGATGAAAGGCAAAGTGTTGTGCTAGAAATCACCATCTGACATTTGTATAACTTTGTGTTTTTAGTTAGTTGTCCTTCTTCCCAATATTACCTTCATAAGATTGTATACAGATATTGATACTATAATCCATCGTATCCTTATGCATTTTGATCTAATGCTAGTGTTTCATTGTATTTCCAAGCATCACCATCCTCATTATCATATTTAATGTCTGTTTTTCCTGCTAACAAGGGTTGGATGGGTTTTCACAAGTCAATGCAGTTATTAATTTGAGCTACTTGCCCCTCAGCTAGGCTGGGGCCTGCATCTTACTTACATATCTTCCTACACTCTGCAGCATGCATTTTATCATGCATGACGCCAGCACTGGGGAGATTGCCATGCTTTTGACAGAGCCCTCCCGACTCTTTGGTAAATTGTTTATGGCTGGATGCCCTTCCTATGACCACTTTACAGAGTGTACTGGGTGTGTTTATTGCATATACCACCAATGGTAGAGAGGTTGTTGTTTCCTTGACACAACTGAAGAGTCCTCTTGACCCTTTTTTGGCAACAGAAACATAAACCTGCCCACTTCAGTTTGTCTAGATCACTGCTTCTGAACTTTTTTTCCTATTTTCCACCTTTACCCACCACCATTCTAATTTTCTCCCCTCATATGTATAAGAAAAAAGTAATCTTGTATACAACACAGTTTATTGCATAAAATTAACAGCCTCATAATAATTGAACATTAGCATATTTAAAATCAACAGTAAGGAAAATATATCTAGCAAATCAGTGTAAATAATGGTAAAGACTTTTTTCCCCCATGTTAAGAGTTGTGAATCTAGATGTAGAATAGCTTTCAGGTCTTACAGAAAGAAATATACATGTTATATGTTGTAGCTTAGCACTAGCAATTACATCATGGTTTTCTAATTAATTGTTTGCTTCTTGTAAGAATTGAGTGTCACTGAAATTGAAAGGAAAGGTGTATGCTGCATGTGTGAAAAGTACCATGATTTATGAAGTCATGGGTGATGGTCATGGAATAACAAAGAAGGCTGGAAAGAATGGAAATAAGAATAATCCGGTAGATGAATGGAGTATCACTGAAAGAGAGAAAGACAAACAATGAATTGCAGGGGATTATGGGAATAAAGCCAGTGATGAATGTTGTGTGAAGAGAAATGGAATGAGATGGTTGGGTCATGTGTTGCAGAAGGATAATAGTGACTGGGTGAGAGGAGTGATGGAAATGAGTGTGGAAGGGGGAGATCAAGAAAAATTTGGCTAAAGATGATGAAGGAGAAAATGAAAACCTATGTGTCTATGAAGAGGAATGCAGACAATAGAGAAAAATAAAGAGGTTTGTCATGGGACCTGCAGGGCTAACAGGGAAAATAGCCTTAAAACATTTGCTGTTATGTTGTTGTTTGTGTCTTGCCAAGAATAAAAGGTGTTTTTTTTCTTCTCCATCTATTTACTTTATGTAGGGATCAACTCAACACTCAACAGATGCTGGAATAGTCGAGGAAACCATTAGTGAATTACTGCCTGAAGGTTCTCAGAACTTCCCTCCAAAGTAAGTTAGTACTTCAAAATAAATCTCTATGCCTATATTGGTTCTACACTGAGATGGGGCTGTTGTTACACATACAACCATCATGAACCACATTCCCAAAAGCCCATCGACTGATTGGCAAAAATTCAGTTGCTTACATGATACAAACATTGGCCCTAAACCAGCTATCTGCATTCCCTCTACAGCCATGCCCACCTAACTCTTCTTTTTCCATCAAATCTACTCTCTGATGCCCCCCTCTCACCTCCTGCACTAGACACTACCTAACCAATCCTCCAATCTTCCCCAACTGCCACTGTCTGGAATTGTATTCCTGTCCAGCTTTTCATCCCAATACCAACTTGCATAAGTTCAAACTGAACACCAACTACATCAATCCCATTAAGCTATGGTGGTCTACAAACACCATAGATGCTATCCTTCTCCTTTGACTGAGTTAGAGAGATGCTAAAGAATATTATTACCTATCTTTAGAGGATTTCTTTTCTTACTAAAAAACCAAGGGTTTATTTGATTTGTTCTCACCACTAATATGTCAAATTCCACTATCTTTGTCTGGGTCTTCAGAATTTATATTCCTTTTTGATTTTGACACAAGTGGTACTCTTTCCTTATGTTAGGTGACAATATTAGTGATACTCTTTTATATGAGAACAAAATAAATAGAACTCTTTCATTAGACACGGTCCAATAGAAATGGTACTTTTTCGTTTCACATGAATCTTATAATTCCTATTATTAGCATCATCATTGAGTTTTACATCTAACTTTCTATATTAGCATGATTTGGATCAGTTGGTGATACAGCAACATTGCACAGGCGTCATTCATGCTGCTGAATCAGTTAACACATTTTGATCATCATCATTTAATGTTTGTTTTCCTGCTGGCAAAGATTGGATTGGTCATCACAGACCAAGTCAGTACTTAATCAGAGCCCCAAGGTGATATCAGTCAGTGGGTAGCTTTGTTGTTTTGCTGTTATCCAAAGATAGATAGATAGACAGACATTGTTACTGTTCTTGTCTGGCTGCTCTGCTGCCCACTAACCCATCTACAGGGTTGTTATTGTGTCAGTACCTATCATAGTTGTTTTTGTTGTTTTAAACAAAGCTACAGAAAGGTAAAAGGAAGAGAGTAAGAAAGATTAATCTTCTCTCTCATTTTTATTTTTCATCTTCTTTTTTCTCTTTGTCTCATCACAGAGGCACAGAACAACTAACCAACCAAAAACATGAGCATTATAATAGTTAGATAACAATATTTTACATTCTTCTTCAGATTAACTGATGAGCAGCTTTTTGAAATATGTGGACGTCGTACAGCACACAAGTAAGTTTGATTTGAAATATGGAAAAGAGATATTTTTAGTACTTAATAAGTTTAATTTAAAAGTACTAAATGTAATTGCTGAAAGCTTATGGTTGGATTTGGACTGTCATTTATATTATTTAGTGAAAGTATGAAAGGGAGGGCCCATGATTGTTTTCAGGGTCTCTGTGACTGGTGGTAGGAAGTGGGAAAGTTATCCTCAGATTGAAAGCATAACCCAAATGCTTGCAACAGAATGTAGTCCACTAAATGCACCCAAGGACCAGGTGGTAATGTTTAACCAGGCAACAAATTAAATCTCTCCAAAAATATGACAGTCTTTCCAGTTTCCATCTACCAAATTTCTCTCATAAAGCTCTGGTTGACCCAAAGCTACAGAATGCAAAGTAGCTTCAAACTTCTTAAACACACAGCCATGCTTGCATTCATATTTGGTGATTATCATTATTGGGTTTTTGGTGAATATCATAAAGTATAACTAAGTAAGAGGCAACTAAAAGAGTTGACATCAGGAAGGGCAATGTAAAACATTGTTGCAAAACATCCCATCCAACTGAGTGCCAGCATGGAAAAGTGGACATGGAAACAATGATAACAGCTAAGTTAACATTGAGGATTCAGGTTCTAGTTGGAGAGACTATACTTTATTTACATTGCTAGTGCTCTTCAGAAAGGATAAATACTCAACAATTTCATTTGTGTATAATAAACCTTAATGATCACTGAATATCTATTTCACTATGCTAACCCAATCTGTATGTTGGACAGCTCTGTGGTGGCCACTTTCAAAAGTCAAATTTCATTACCTTATAAAAAGTGTACCTGTAAATTACTTATAGGAATAGTGGCTGGTAAAATAAATTTTGCAACTGATAAAATTAAAATTATGCTGATGAGCTCTGAAATGCAAAGTCAACTTTTCAGTTAAAACCATATATTTGTAAATAGTTGTGATATTGAGATTGAATCATATTCTTGTAACTATTTAGTAAGTCGCTAGTTTAAAGAAATATGATTGAGAAGTTTGATTGTAAAGTTCTTAAAAAAACTTTTTCGTAATATATAAATATTAATTTTGTTCAAGTTATTTTTAAGCAATAGCAATATTAATTTTGTTCAGGTTGTTTTTAAGCATATTGGCAATAGCAAAGAAGTAGTTAGAGACACACTGTTGACAAGTTTTTATTCCAGTATTCACAGTCAAAGAACATGTATATATGTTTACACTTGTAAGTTTATATTTGTGCATGTGTGTAACACATGCTTTTAAAACTTGAAATGTGTATTTCTTCTGTTGAATAATAAAAAGGTAGTTCGTTGTTTTACCACGAGCTAGTAGAATCTTCTAGACATTGACAATAACTGAATACTTGTCTAAGTTGTCAGTCAGTTCACTTGATTTTGGATTTTGGACAAAACATTAAAAATTTTAATTAACTCATACTGAATTGTAAATATTGAAATTTGTTTCTGTTGTACAATGGGGAGAAAAACTTGGTCTTGTTAGGTGTAAAAATAACACAAGAGCTTGATTTAAACAAAATTAAAGTTTCTACAACTAGCAGCTGGGTGGTTTTAGCTGATATATAATGCAAAATAATTTATCTAGTATATCAAAATGATAACCTGTGACCATGAAAAGTTAAATGTATTTTTGTTCATATTTACAATAACCAATATTTTAACCATTTTTTAGGGCAGCTCGACATGGATTACAACTAAATGGCAAGATGCAACGCATAAAAAAGCAAGAGCAGCGCTATTTGGAATTGCTTGAGTCTGCCAAAAATCATAAAAATCAGCCCTCAAACATCAAACCTTCTAGCATCTATAAGACTCTTACAGAGACAGGGTGTGAAAAGCAGCAGAAATGTATTGATAGCAATAATTGTCTTGAACAAGAAACACTGATTAAAAGGAAGAAGAAGAAGAAAAAGAAGAAAGATTACTTGAATAGTGAAGTGGATTTAGAAAAAACAGTTCATTGTCAACAAAGTTTAGAAACACAAGAACTTGTGAGAAATAAATTATATGTTAATGAAGACTTAAAAGACACTAGTAAAAATATTGTTCAATTGTCTAAGCAAAACAGAAATGTTATAACTGAACACACACAACGTTCAAAACAAAAGGTTAAGAAACACAAAAAGAGAAAAAGGTGTATAGAATTTGAATAAAAATAATCTAAAATTATGAATTTAGTTAACAGAAATTGCAGGAAGCTTGCTGTGTGTGTATTACTCTATTTCAAAGGTTCTCAACCCATTTTGCCCCTCGAAATCACGACCCCCCCCCCCCCCCTATTTTTCCATTTTTTTATATACTACTGATTTTAATATCAGTAGATTACTGAGCCAAATCAAGCTATGTTAGAATCTTTTAAAGAATCTTTAAAAAAATACTCGTATGAATTAAATACAAAAAGTTTCAGTCCAAAACAAAAGCAAGCTATTTCAAATTATATATTTTTGAAAAATAGATGTGAATGTTCTCAAAGATTTGATCTCAGTCGAAAAAGCTTTTTTTTTAAATTCTATATTTCACTGTTAGCTGTTGCAATATTTTGAGTAGATAGACAATTCTACAATTCAAACTGTAAAGTCAAAATACAAAAGATGCAAAATATGAAGAATTTCTTACCTTTCTCTGGAATCACAAACTCAAGGGAAAAATAGTACCTTGCAAAATAAAGTGCCTCGATCACAAACTTAGTTGCAACGAATGAATTGAGATGTTTAGTGACAGTGAGCAAACAATATCTGTATCCCTTATATATATACATAGATAGATACACACACACGCAATCACGCGCGCACACTAACACACACACACACACACACACACACACAAACAAATGTGTGTGTGCCTTGTTTTTGGTACAGAAAGTATTTTGTCACCAGTTTTTATTGCCGGATCAAAGGCCACTGCTCTTTTCAACAACGTCAAATAACAAAGCCATATCATCATCGTTTAAGTTTATATTTAATTAAGAGGTGCCTACTGACTGTAGGTTTTGCTTTGTACTTAGGCAAGGCGGGTCTTCTGTATTACTGCGTAGCGCCAAAGATCTCGGTCCAGTAACATTGTCTTGGAGAGGTGTAAGTGTGTAAGGTCGGAATTTATCAAATCGTCCCAGGTTTTTCTGGGTCTGCCTACTCCGTAACTTCCATCAATTTTGATCGCCCTGCACATTTTTATACAGCTGTCTTTCATGCGCATCACGTGACCATACCAACATAGTCTTCTCTCGAGTAAACAGCATCTGATCCCTCTTATACCTAATTTCTCACTTAGTTCATTTATGCTTTGCTGTTCACGTATATTACTATTACACATCCAGCGGAGCATGCAAGCTTCGTTCCTCTCCAGTCTGCATATATCCTCTGCACACAATGACCATGTCTCACTGCCATGTAACATTGCTGTTCGTATACAGACATCATACAGCCTGCCTTTCATTTTTAGAGAGAAACCTTTAGTGGCCAATAGTGGTATAAGCTCTCTGAACTTTTTCCATCCCGTTCTGACTCTGGCTACTGTACTTTCAGAGTACCCTCCACCACTGCTGATTTTGTCACCCAAGTAACGGAAGGTGTCCACTATTTCTATAGAACCATCTGGGCAATAGAAGGAGCTAGTATCCTGTGGGCACTTGCTACTTACTGCACCTGAGCACCGGCCACATATAAAAATCTACGTTCTTAGATAGCTTACCTGTGATCCCACTACATCTTTTATGCACCCATACTTTGCATTTGGGACATAAAATGGAATTTCTGCCTACTCCTTTCCTACACACTGAGCATGGCCATTTCCCAGAGGGGACCTGTGTCCTATTTTCCCTTGCAATCAAAAGGTTGTGAGTTCAATTCTCAGACCGGGTGATGTGTTGTTTCCTTGAGCAAGACACTTTATTTCACATTGCTCCAGTTTACTCAGCTGTAGAAATGAGATGATAGGACTGGGGTCCCTATCATTCCACTGCAAAGTGGTCGTGGAGGTGCCACGGCAAAAAAGCACCCAGCCCACACTGTAAAGTGGACGTGTAGGCGCCACGGAAAAAAGCACCCAGCACTCACTGTAAATGAGGTTGGTGTTAGAAAGGGCATCCAGCTATAGAAATCAAGCCAGAATCAGTTCCCATCCCACCCTTGCAAGCAGGGAAAAGCGAACGTAAAATGAAATGAAAACTTTAAGTTAGCTTTAAGGCCTTTTGATTCTAGGCCATGCTTCCATGTTTGAAATTTCTTCTCTAGTTCACCCATCGATTCAGCTATGAGCGTTAGATCATCTGCATATAGAAGTTCCCATGGACAGCCGGTCTCGAACACCTCTGTTATAGCCTGAAGGGCAATAATAAATAGGAGGGGGCTAAGGACAGAGCCCTGATGAACACCAGCTTTTACACTAAATTCTTCACTAGATTCGTTGTTAATTCTAACTTTGCTGACTGTTTCTTTACACATGGCTTGTATAGCTCACAAGCCTTTCATCAACCCCTAGTTTTCTAAGGGCCCACCAGATAATGGCACGGGGGACTCTGTCAAAGCTTTTTTCCAAGTCAACAAAAGCTAAGTATAGGGGTTTACTTTTAGCTAGGTACTTCTCCTGTAGTTGTCGTTCAAAGAAAAGGGCATCTGTGGTACTTTTACCTGACACAAACCCAAACCGCATTTCATCTAGATCAATTCGCTCTTTGATTAGTTGCGCTATAACTTTTTCTGTGACCTTCATGACCTGCTCAATTAATTTAATGCCTCTATAGTTTCCCCTATCTAGGGCATCTGCTTTACCCTTGTAGCAGTTAATGATGATGCTGCTACGCCAGTCATTTGGTATGACCCCATTCTGTATGACTTGGTTTACTATCCGGGTGACCATAGTGTGCCCCACCATTCCAGATGCTTTTAGCATTTCAGCAACTCTCTTCGAAGGCCCAGCTGCCTTGCCTGTCTTCATATCTTTGATTGCCTTACTTATTATACTACCTTCAACTTGCACTGCTGGTCCCTCTATTGGATCGATTTGGGGCAGACTATCTTTTTCCCATTTATTCTCCTCATTTAGTAGTCTGTTGTAGTGACACTTCCAAGCTTCCTTCTTATCAACATCAGTGATGACAAGTACACCATCATCATTACAGACACACTTCTCCCTGACAATATCATGGTTTTCCTTGACACATTGCCTAGCAATCCTGAACACCTCACGTTTTTGGCTCTCGCATTGTAGAACATGCTTGACCTTTCTTTCCTCTGCTTCCCTTCTTGCAAAGTACACTTGTCTCCTAGCTTCCCCCCTGGCCACTTGATAGAGTTCTCTACTTCCCTCATCCTGCCATACTTTCCAAGCCTGCTTTTTGGCCTTGATTGACTCCTCCACCTTACTGTTCCACCACCACGTTACTCTCCTCCTGCCTATAGGTCTGCTCCAGCCACAGATTTCCTCTGTCGCCTTCAGCAGGTTAACTTTCAGAAATTCCCACTGTTCCTCTATATCAGAGGTTCCCAACCTTTTTGTCGTTATCGCCCACTTTTCCACACAAAAATTCCCATCGCCCACCTGTGCAGTAATTTTAAGGACGCAAAAATAAAGCATTATTCAGAATGGTTGCTTAAAAAATGAAATATTGCAAAATGGGCATTCAGAGTTGAAACGTTATTCAGAAGTTTTTGATTGCTAAATGTTTCTCAATGAAACAAACTCACCATGTTCAGTGTGATCCTTGAGGCTGATGCGATGTAGCTAGTGCAGACACATTTGGTTGCAAACTTGTCAATTTTAATCGCAAGTCTCCTCATTTGGCTACATCCAGTCCACTTCTGCTTTTAGAAAGTAAAGTACCAATGTGACTGAAACCAGATTCCACCAAGTACGACGTTGGGGAGGCAAGCAAAATTATTTTCAAATGCTTCCATAGGCTGGAGTAAGAATTCAATATACTTTGATGATACCACAAGCCTTCTTTGCCATGAAGCCGATATCGCATTGTGGCCTCATTATCATTTTGCAATTCAATTAGCTCCTCCTGAACGTCGTCCTCGCAATAGACTGCTTGGACTTCAAACGGATTGCTATACCAATTTGGAATATTCTGTGTAATAACATCTTGAAATCGCTCCACCATGTCATCATGCAATGATTGTAGATAGTCACGATAGGTAACGATATCCTCATCAACCAACTCATCTTTCAAAGAATCCAGTTGTGGAAATTGATGCAATTGACATTTGGAAATGTTTATTTTATACAGGACCAATTTTGAAATGAAGGCGGTGATAAATGATTTACAGTCGACAAGAGTTTTTTGCTTTCCTTGCAACAACTTAATCAAATCATTAAGTTTAGTGAATATATCACTCAGAAAAAAAATATCGCGCTTTGCAGCAATCAATGAAGCCGACAGAGGAGTACTTTCAAAGAAAGATATGATCACATGAAACAGTTCAACAAAGCAAACAACACAGTTGTCCTTTGACAGCCATTGTACGGTACAAAAGCCTAACAAAGTCATCATCATTATCGAGACACAGTTGACGGAAAATTCGATCAGACAAGGAATTTAATTTAAATTTATTCAGTCTTGATAACCAACTGCAGCGCATCATTCAACCGACCATTGATATTTTTTGCCACTAAATGTTGTCGGTGTATCACACAATGAACTGTTAAAATCTGTTGAGAAATTTCACACTTTAGGAGAGATGAAAAACCTCTGTATCTTCCAACCATAGAAGGGGCCCCATCAGACGCACAGGCAATAATATTGGTCAGTGGGATATGATGTTCAGAAAGGAAACGCTTAAGCATATCGAAAATAGATGTACCTTTTGAATCAAGCAGCAAGTTCTCTGTGAACAGCATTTCCTCACAAGGAACATAAACCATCATCAAACATTGGTTATCTATAACGGTTGATTCATCCACTTGTATAGAAAATTCAGAACACTGGAGAATTTGAATGAGTTGATGTTTGACATCGGTGGTCATTTCATCTATTCGTCGAGAAATTGTATTGTTACTAAGTGGAATTTTCTTGATAATTGTCGGACTTCTCATGCATTACAGTCGACAGAACTTCTTCAATTACAGGTCGAAGCAATGTTTCTCCTACAGTGTGGGACTTCCCGGTCTTTGTGACCAGTAATGCAATATTGTACGACGCAATCATACCGTCATTTTCCTGTACAGTTGCTTCCCTAAACATCGTGTTCAGTGTTTTCCGCTTTTCGAAAGAGGCCTTAAGTTGCAAAAAATATGACCGGTTTGTCTTTTTTGTCAGAATGCTTGGAATCAAAATGATATTTCAAGCATGAAGGTTTCATGGCTTCATTTCCCAAAGTTTGCTGGCATAGAAGACACATGGGTAATTGACAGTTCTGAGGAGAAGCAATAAATCCATATGATAAATAATCAATGCTGTACTGGCGACAAGTTTTCTTTACCGGAGGCATCAGGGAAGTTAAAATTCGAAAAAAGAATTCATAGAGGCGGAATTGGCGAAGGCAGAAATTCACAATGCGTGTCAACAGCAGTGTTAACACGTTTTGCTGTTGGTCTTGCGTCATCACCTATTTTAGCTTACCGATGCACACGGATGTATGAGCGTCCATGTGAGCTGTTCGGCAGCCGTAAACTGCTAGACATCAATCAGTTGAAAACAGATGAATTACAGTCGTACAGCTGGATAATACTTCCTTAGTCTAGACTAGGGAAGAGCGAATCTGAGCTCTGTGATTACAGCATACCGGCCATTGGACGCCATACTTTGCAGCAAAGAGTTACGTCCCTTTATGATCTGAGTTCAAATCCCGCCGAGGTTAACTTTGCCTTTCATCCTTATGGGGTCGATAAAATAAAGTACCAGTAATGCATTGGGTAATTGCTGGCCTTGTGCCAAAAGTAAAAACAATTATATGATCAATAACATACTTAATTACCGAAAATCCTTTGTCGCCCACCATTTCCTAAAAATTCGTTCATCTCCCACCCGATAGTTGAAATCGCCCACCGGTGGGCCATATCGCCCAGGTTGGGAAACCCTGCTCTATGTTGTACGTCTCTAATTGCTTTTCCCTACTGTCAAAAGCATCAAGTAATATGCTTTTAAATTTGTTACTGGCTGTGGGGTCCTTTAACTTCCATATTCTTCTCCTTAGGGTAGTCCTCCTCTGTTGTCGAGTACGTCTCGTCCTGACTATGAGGCCGTTAACTATGAGGCTATGTTGGGAGGTGCATTCTTCACAGGGGAGGGATTTAGTGTTTACAACAGACACTCTGTCACATCTTCTGGTAAGGATATAATCTATCTGACTGGCGTGTTCCCCTGATCTATAGGTGATCGTTTTTTGAAGTTTGTGTTACAGATAGTTAGGTTATTAGCATCACAGAATTCCAGGATTCTGAAGCCTTCCTCATTTCTAGTACCAAACCCATAGCCTCCATGGATTCCATCATAGCCATCACAATGTTGTCCAACATGACCATTTAGGTCGCCAGCGATAATTATGTAGTCACTGTAGGTTATTTGGGAGGTAGTGAGCATTAGCGACTCATAGAATCTGTCTTTTATAATGCCAGTCAGTCCAGATTGGGGTACATACGTGGATATTATTGTCACAGTAGTTCTATTTAGGACATCGTATTTTAATTATTCTGTCGTTCACTCTATTTACGTCTATTACCTTATCTACCCATTTTTCTGCTAACATCATTCCTACTCCACCCAGCCCATTGTCATTTCCCACCCAGAAAAGTTTATAGCATCGTTTTTTACCCACAATGAATCTAGCAGACCCACCCCTCCACCTGGTCTCTTGAACACAGCAAACATCAACTTCCTTACATTCAAGCATCTCTACAACCTCGTTAGAGCGACCTTTTAAAGTGCCTACATTCATGGTACCAACTCTGAAGTTTTGGATTGCATTTGGTGGGTGGAATGGATGGGTTGGAGTTGCAGGGAGGGGTGAGGGAGATGGGGTTATGTTAGCCATCCGCGGCCGAAATAAAGAGGAGTCCTTGCATTCTCATCCAGCAACATGAGGATAATTTATCTTTATCTTTGACATTGTCATTGAGTGTCCAGATTCTTCAGACTCTCCAGAATTCCATAGTCCATCTAGCATATCAAAGGCAACTAGGTCTAAACTTAAGGAGTGATAGCCGAGGCGGTGGTTTTGTGAAAGAGATTGGTAAGAGAAACATATTATAAACCGCTGAATTATGATTGGACCAAATAATAATTGTTTCTACTTTTGGCACAAGGCCAGCAATTATCCCAGTGTATTACTGGTAGTTTATTTAATCGACCCCATAAGGATGAAAGGCAAATAATGGTGGCGAGTGGGGGCGGGCGTGAGGGATATGGGGGAGTTAACTAGAAGGTTATTTTGTAATATAATCCTAGAAATTCGGCCATAATTAAACGAACATATAACAGTAATCAGAGTTTAAATACAAGAAGAAGATTGCTTTTGAGGGTCTGACAGAATTATCGAATAACATTGAAAAGATTGGATTCTAAGTTAAACGGACGATATAATACTGATAGGTAAATGGACTAGGAAAAACATGGAGAGACAAGAAAATAGGGTGAAATACATTACATTTCTCAAAAACAAGCGTTCGACCAAGATAAGGAATCGACAAATTCTGAGATTCATAACTCACAACAGGTTCATTTTATATTTGCGGAGAGAGAGAGAAAGGGGGAGGGCGTGAGATAACCTGCAAGCGCATAAACGATGTATGAGGGATATATATATATATTTATATATATATATATATATATACCCCACTCTCAAGAGCGTGAAATTAATAAACATTTGTTGTACTGCCTCTCTGTTTTGTTCCCGTTCAATTTTTCCTTATATATATATATATATATATATAGAGAGAGAGAGAGAGAGAGAGAGAGAGAGAGAGAGAGAAATGTGTGTGTGTTTGGTACACGTGTATCTATCTAACGAAACGTTGACAGGAGCAAGACTAAACCCAAACAAGTCTGTCGGTTTGCAACTCGGCACATGGAGAGGACAACCCATGCCTTCCGACAGTGTCGTTGGACGCTGGACGGTAGGACCGATGAAATTGCTCGGGGTCTGGTTTGGTCCAGACCTCCAGGTGGACAAGAACTGGAACGAGGTCACGGCGAAGGTGTTTGCACTCACCCAGAAGTGGGCTGTGTGCAAACTCTCCTTGAAAGGTCGAGCGGAGGTGGCGAACACTTACATAGCGTCCGTCATCTACTACCGCTTGACAGTCGTGCCTTGTCCCGCGAATACCTCACCAAAATGGAACGCCTACTCTTCAAGTTCCTCTGGAAGAAACAGGCTCCATTGGTGAGGAGATCCATCTGCTGTCAACACCTTTTTAACGGAGGGCTGGGCATGCCATGGCTGATGATGCGCAAACACGCGCTGAGGCTACGCCATCTCCAGGTATTCCTGACCAGTGAACCAGTGTGGCTGTCGTTTGTGAGACAAGCTCTTCCACAACTCGTCTCACTAACAGAACTGCAGTCCTGGGTCAAGCGAAGACCGTGTAGCGGTTGTCTCCCTTGTTGTGACCCCAATAGATTAACATCTAGACGGGAAGTAGAACCCTTTCTGTAACTTCCGGTCAGAGCCCTATAAAACGAATAGCCTTCGGCTCACTCTCATTTGGCCTTCCGGCGCCTGGCCTTAGCCAGGCGTCCTCTGCCAGCCGCGTTTGCCTGGCAATCAAAACGGTAACGACTAACTTTGTTTCATTCTATCATCTATTTCTTTGACATTTCAACTATACTATCTACCATTGTTAATTAAATATTATACACACAAACCATGCCTCGTTTTGTTACATTCATACAACCCAGTACTCTCGCTATAACCGAAAATGGGTGCCTGGCACCTCGAGTGCCTTCAGGCGCTCACAGCCCTCTACCAAGCGGAAACAGCAATCAGCAGAGACTCCACTTCGACATTCTATAGGGGATTAGTGGAGGATAAGTGCGACGACGTTCTCGGGGAAACTCTAGGCATCGAGGAGGACGAAGTGACCAGTCTATTTGGGAGGACTTTCCGTCCAGGGCCTATGGATAACTTCCAGAGGTTTCTGGCCTGGCAGTGCTACCGAGGAGCTCTACCAGTTTGAGACAAAATCTACAGACACGGACGCTCTGGAAGAGATCCTGCCAAAAGGACCTGTCCAAGATGCGAGCAGTACATCGAAACCGTTCTGCACGCAATTGTTCAGTGCACAGGGGTGACCGACCTGTGAAATTATGTCGAACAGCTACTGTCACGTGTGGGACGCATCCAGTTGTCAGCCGAGTCCATCGTGAGGATCACCCCGCCGCCTTCATTTAAGAATGAAGGAGAGGCGGTTTTCCTCTGTCTGGTGGCTATGGCGAAAGAGGTTAATATGGTGGATGAGGTTAAAAGGACTGAGGGCAAACACCTTTCTCTCCGGACAACAACTTATCCCCTTCTTTAAGTACCTTTACATCACAGTAAATTCGCTGAAAGATGGGTGAATGTGGCGAAAATAGCCCGAGTGAATGGGCCTTCTCTGTATATAAATATATATACCTGTTGGTTGAGGAAGATAAACAGAGGGAAGACAGGAACACCTACAAAACATGTTCCTGGTGTTGAGGGTTGTTCTATCCACGGGGTGTAAAACAACCCTGCAGTAACGTTCCCCCACCTATTGGGGATTTCAATTGTTATTTTATTATATATAGTTTATTATTTATTAATGTTAAAGTTATATGATTTTTACGTAAAACCCCCACCGCCATGTCTTGTACTGTCCCATTTTTGTATGCCCCTGTGGCAAATAAAGAAAGATATCTATCTATCTCTCCAACAGGGGGCTGAAACTTGCGGCCCACGAATTACTTTTCTATGGCCCGTGGTAGAACCAATATTTCAGATTCCATTATAACTGGTGAAAATAAGGCGGTACGTTCTGAGTTCAAATTCCGCCGATCTCAACTTTGCCTTTCATCCTTTTGGGGTCGATAAATTAAGTACCAGTTGTGAACTGGGATCGATGTAATCGACGGGACCCTAAACCCTAAATTTCATGCTTTGTGCCTATAGTAGAAATGATTATAACTGGTGAAAATCATCACCCACCACCACGTTTGGCTCAGTGCCTCTCCTCCAGGACGTAATGGCCCTTTTATGTCCTTCAGTTTGAGACCCCTCTTCTACACACACACACACATATATATTTTACTTTTTTTCTGTCTCTGGACTACGCCCATGCTGGAGCATCACCTTGGTAAGAGGGCAAACACATGCTGGAGCATCACCTTGGTGGGAGGGCAAACGCAAATACACACACAGACATATATACGGCGCGCTTCTTTTAGTTTCGGTCTATCAAATCCACTCACAGGGCTTTGGTCAGCCCGGGCAATGGGACTGAACCCGGAAACATGTGGTTGGGAAGCAAGCTTCTTGTCACACTGCGCATATATATATGGGGGGGGGGGGTCAAGTTAATGGAAAAAAAAAGAACAAAGTCAAGTTACTTTATAACTTCGTTTTTATTTTGTTGTTTTTATTTTTATTGTTAATTTAATACCTAATATCTGACTCTGTATCTAAAGAATTAATTCAGCGAAACACAGAACTTCTCTATGGATTTTACAAGATTACATTGAGTTCTATCTACGGTACAGACACTACCACCAGAGGTAGACCAGACTGAAAAAAGAAAATATATATATATATGTGTGTGTATAATATATATATATATAAATCTACATACATACATATATACATTTACCTATGTATATAGCTATGCATTTATACATTTGTATATATACATGCATTTATATTTAAGTGTGTAAGGATTGTTCACATGATTTATGTTTTTTTTTCTTTGGTAAGGAGAGAATTGTGTTTTCAGATTGTATTACCTAGGGAGATTAAATACCACAGCTCTAACTGAAAGCTGACCAGGTTCTCAACCTCATCAAACACCAACGCCAGCCTCTGTGTGTATGTATGTATCTATGTGTATGTATGTATGTATGTACGTATGCATGTGTGTGTATGATTGCTTTTTTCTTATCGTTTCTGTTGTTCTTGTAACTGTTGTAAAAGTTGACGTTGTCCTTATAGCGAAGATACTGGGTTGTATGAATGTAACAAGGAGTACATTGTTTGTGTGTATAATATTTAATTAACAATCATGGATATATATAGAACAGTCTAGTTGAAATGTCAAAGTAATAGATGATAGAATGAAGCAAAGTTAGTAGTTACCGTTTTGATTGCCAGGCAACGCGAGACGCCTGGCGAAGGCCAGGCGCCGGAAGGGCAAATGAGAGGGAGAGAGCCGAAGGCTATTCGTTTTATAGGGCTCTGCCGGAAGTTACAGAAAGGGTTCTACTTCCCGTCTAGATGTTGTTCATCTATTGGGGTTGTGAGTCACAACAAGGGAGACAACCGCTACATAACCTCCCGCCAGAATTTTAGAATATAAAAATCGAATGAAAATATGTAGCAAGTTGGCGAGAATGTTGTAACAGGCATGAAAATTACGACAAAAGAATGTTTGCAAAAATCAATGATAGATATCAAGGTAGCCAACCGCTCTTGGCCAGAGAACGACTGGACATCTATCTATCCATCACCCAAAGATACAATGTAATAAAGTAAGAGAAGAGCTCAAAGTTCAAATGTACAAAATATAGTTCACAGGTGTGCAATCACGGTAGTTTCTGTTCTGTGGTATATCGTGAAATTTCCAACCTCCGAATGGATTTTCTCACAGGAAGAGTGCTGCAAAAATAAATTCTCTGGCTTGTTCTGCTGGTTTTGGTTGTTGTTGAAGCTGTATTGCTGTGGATGTTGTCTGGCGGAGTGAGCGTATTCGGTGTTTAAATCCACAGTAAAAAAAAATTTTTCAGAAAAAATGAGTTGCGCAAAGTGCTAGAAATAGCAGCCGAAGTTGCTGGTCGATGTTGAGAATGCGTTGACCTGGAAGGGTCAAGAGGCCAGCGACCAAAGAAATAAGCATTCTGAATAAATGCGCAGTTTTCAACGGCAAATTTACGTGGTAAATTTTTAAACCGGCAAATAGGAGAATATAGCTTAAGGCTGAAGAATCCTTGGCGAGAAACGTTATCTCTGGCGTGCGGCTATCTCTGTGAGTCGAGATATCTCCGTGAGTTGAGAATTTGTGCTGCCTACACGTGCCAATACAAGGATAAGTTAGGTTGAAAAAATAATATTTCTAACGCGCGAGAAAATGATAGTGCAAGTGTGAAAGTGACAATGATGAAAAAGAAAGGCTTCACTCGGCATAATTATTGGTGTGAACTTTGGAAAAAAAACAAAAAAAAAACTTGAACGATGAAGAAAACGATGAAAAAAAAGGCAATGGTTCATCGAAAATAGATGTTCCTGTTGAAATGTTTTTTAAAAAATATCAAATTTCTCTTTTTTTTTTTTGTTTTGAAAGTGTTCGTTGTAAGAAACGAGAAACATGTATATATATCGTGAAATGCGACAGTTAGTTGATGCGTGAGAGAAAAAGTCTGTCTGAACGCGAATTTCACATGTGCGTGTGTGCGTTTCCTTGAGTATTTTCATAGTTTGTCGATAAATTTGCTGTGTATTCGTAATGTTACTCACACAACACCAGATCTGCTATCTTTTTCTTTTTTCGGGGTGACCACTTATAGCGATGAACGGCTGCGTGTTCGTATCACGTCAGGGTTACCAATATAGCGAAGATACTGGGTTGTATGAATGTAACACGGAGACATGGTTTGTGTATAATATTTAATTAACAATCATGGATATAGATAGAACAGTCTAGTTGAAATGTCAAAGTAATAGATGATAGAATGAAGCAAAGTTAGTAGTTACCGTTTTGATTGCCAGGCAACGCGAGACGCCTGGCGAAGGCCAGGCGCCGGAAGGGCAAATGAGAGGGAGAGAGCCGAAGGCTATTCGTTTTATAGGGCTCTGCCGGAAGTTACAGAAACGGTTCTACTTCCCGTCTAGATGTTGTTCATCTATTGGGGTTGTGAGTCACAACAAGGGAGACAACTGCTACATCCTTATTTTCATTTTCTTTGATTTCTTTCGTTTTTCTTTTATCTCCCAGGGAATTCGTTGACAAGCTTCTTTTATTTATTTTCTTCGTTTTCTTCATTCAAATGCATTCACACTGGCTGTCTCAGAGACATACAAATATGGCTTATAAAACTTACCTAAGTAAATAGCATAGCGCCCCTCAAAGATTCACCCCCCCCCCCTGGAGCCCCGAAACGCATATGCCCCCCATTGAGAACCTTTGCTCTATTGGATACCTTACCTATAATACCAATTATGGACACACAAGTTGTAGAGTGCTTAATTCTGATTACACCATAATTCGTTGATAACACTGATATTTGAATGGAAAAAATTATATATATATATATATATGTAGTGACCTACATTCCGCGGGCTCACATACATTCTCTGTGTGTGATTTGGCTCAGCTGAGCCAATCAGCGCCAGTAGAAGAGGATGTATCCCTACGCGCCCTGAGGGAGAAAATCCCCGCGAAGATTTGAAGAATCTCTCTCTCGCACCCGGAACTTCGAACCAGCAACACGTACAACATGTGACGGTGAGATTTTGCACTTTGGCCTGCCGGCTTTCCGGCACAATGGCTCATTCCCTTTTGTAACCTCATTTTATGTGTAACTTCAACCATACAAGTTAACAAACATTATTTGTGTGGATTGGCAGTATCGGTAGAGGGTCGGACGCCATGCTTTCCAGCATAGTTACGTCCCTTTACGATCTGAGTTCAAATCCCGCCGAGGTTGACTTTGCCTTTCATCCTTACGGGGTCGTTAAAATAAAGTACCAGTAATGCACTGGGTAATTGCTGGCCTTGTGCCTAAAGTAGAAACAATTATTTGTGCTACAACAAAAATAAACATACATTTCATCTCTAATTTCTGCTGTTGACATCATTATTATGTTACTCGTGTCTCAATAACATTTATACACCATGCTGCTAAAAGTGGTGAACCCGACGTGATGAATATTTTCAGTTCAAAATATTCCTTTTGAAATAAAATTAAAATTGGCAGTGTATGTATAAAAAAAAAAAAAAAAAAAAATTTACCAAGTACCAGCCATCAGCAGAAACACATGGCTAACTATTAACCAACACCAGGGAATGGCTTGTAACTTTACCGATGCAACCACCATACCTTCTGTCTCGTTACCACAAGGACTCGAGAAATTAAGACATTAGTCTTCTCACCACTATGGCGTCAGACGTGGCTGCCATATTGGTGACTCTAGGTTCTTCAACGCTCGACTTCGACTCTACAGAAGATTCATTGTGACTTTGCTTTAACAACAACAACAACTCTACTAGTTCCCTAGTAAGCGTGATCCCAAAGAAATTTCAAAGAAAAGAAAAGCGAACTTTTTGTTAAAAGAAAAGAAACAATTCTTTCTTTCTTCCTTTTTTTTTCAGGCATTTATTTTGGACATTTATTTTTTTTAAACTGTATTATATGGAAATTCATTTTTTTTCTATCATTGTATATATGACTGCATCATTTTCTTTATCATTGTATATATGACTGCACCCACACATTTATTTGCTGTTTTACATACCTGCATATGCACACATTTCTTTGTCACCCACCAACATGTTGTTCTTAGTATATGTTCTTCAAACGTAATATTCTGCGAGATCCTTTTTCACCTGGTTGAGGTGCCGACACATGCTAGCGACTCATAGAGCTTAATTCACCTGGATTCAAACAGGCACCGCAACACGAGAATGCTAATTGCAGCTGAACTCAAACAGTTTCGCATCTCGTTGCACACTCATCGTCCATAACAACCTCCATTGTGTTACCTTACCCAACTCACTGAGAAAACAACAAATAGAACTGGACTTGTCAGCATTTCCACCACTTCTGTGGATTTGCCGGAATTATGGAATTTACATTGCAACTACTGCCCACCTACAGATTCAACTTGCTTTTTTCTTTTCAAAGCAACCAGCCATTTTTTCCTGGCTTCCTAGCACTTTCGGCAATACATCTGGGAGGCCGACATTTTCTCGCCTACCCATCATCTTCTTGCCAGCACTGGTAAACTACCATAATAGCTTCATCCACAGCTACTGGTACAACACTTACCATTAACATTTAATGCAAGAACAGCAACTTCGCCCATGTCAGACTTTATCCGTTTTCTGTTAGACCTTTGGTGGTCACGTATAAACTACAAAACAGCTAGTCATTTGACACAGCGGCTCAACACAGCCCTTAGCGCCTCATTTTTTTTCTTGCATGCATCCTTCTGCTCAATTATTTTTTCACTGATGTGCTCTTTCAGCATTTTTTCTTGCTGATTCAATAATCTGTATCGTCTTTCGTCTAGAGGGGGAGTATTGTAGTGACTTACATTCCGCGGGCTCACATACATTTTCTGCTGTGCGTGATTTGGCTCAGCTGAGCCAATCAGCGCCAGTAGAAGAGGATGTATCCCTACGCGCCCTGAGGGAGAAAATCCCCGCGAAGATTTGAAGAATCTCTCTCTCGCACCCGGAACTTCGAACCAGCAACACGTACAACATGTGACGGTGAGATTTTGCACTTTGGCCTGCCGGCTTTCCGGCACAATGGCACATTCCCTTTTGTAACCTCATTTTATGTGTAACTTCAACCATACAAGTTAACAAACATTATTTGTGTGGATTGGCAGTATCGGTAGAGGGTCGGACGCCATGCTTTCCAGCATAGTTACGTCCCTTTACGATCTGAGTTCAAATCCCGCCGAGGTTGACTTTGCCTTTCATCCTTACGGGGTCGTTAAAATAAAGTACCAGTAATGCACTGGGTAATTGCTGGCCTTGTGCCTAAAGTAGAAACAATTATTTGTGCTACAACAAAAATAAACATACATTTCATCTCTAATTTCTGCTGTTGACATCATTATTATGTTACTCGTGTCTCAATAACATTTATACACCATGCTGCTAAAAGTGGTGAACCCGACGTGATGAATATTTTCAGTTCAAAATATTCCTTTTGAAATAAAATTAAAATTGGCAGTGTATGTATAAAAAAAAAAAAAAAAAAAAATTTACCAAGTACCAGCCATCAGCAGAAACACATGGCTAACTATTAACCAACACCAGGGAATGGCTTGTAACTTTACCGATGCAACCACCATACCTTCTGTCTCGTTACCACAAGGACTCGAGAAATTAAGACATTAGTCTTCTCACCACTATGGCGTCAGACGTGGCTGCCATATTGGTGACTCTAGGTTCTTCAACGCTCGACTTCGACTCTACAGAAGATTCATTGTGACTTTGCTTTAACAACAACAACAACTCTACTAGTTCCCTAGTAAGCGTGATCCCAAAGAAATTTCAAAGAAAAGAAAAGCGAACTTTTTGTTAAAAGAAAAGAAACAATTCTTTCTTTCTTCCTTTTTTTTTCAGGCATTTATTTTGGACATTTATTTTTTTTAAACTGTATTATATGGAAATTCATTTTTTTTCTATCATTGTATATATGACTGCATCATTTTCTTTATCATTGTATATATGACTGCACCCACACATTTATTTGCTGTTTTACATACCTGCATATGCACACATTTCTTTGTCACCCACCAACATGTTGTTCTTAGTATATGTTCTTCAAACGTAATATTCTGCGAGATCCTTTTTCACCTGGTTGAGGTGCCGACACATGCTAGCGACTCATAGAGCTTAATTCACCTGGATTCAAACAGGCACCGCAACACGAGAATGCTAATTGCAGCTGAACTCAAACAGTTTCGCATCTCGTTGCACACTCATCGTCCATAACAACCTCCATTGTGTTACCTTACCCAACTCACTGAGAAAACAACAAATAGAACTGGACTTGTCAGCATTTCCACCACTTCTGTGGATTTGCCGGAATTATGGAATTTACATTGCAACTACTGCCCACCTACAGATTCAACTTGCTTTTTTCTTTTCAAAGCAACCAGCCATTTTTTCCTGGCTTCCTAGCACTTTCGGCAATACATCTGGGAGGCCGACATTTTCTCGCCTACCCATCATCTTCTTGCCAGCACTGGTAAACTACCATAATAGCTTCATCCACAGCTACTGGTACAACACTTACCATTAACATTTAATGCAAGAACAGCAACTTCGCCCATGTCAGACTTTATCCGTTTTCTGTTAGACCTTTGGTGGTCACGTATAAACTACAAAACAGCTAGTCATTTGACACAGCGGCTCAACACAGCCCTTAGCGCCTCATTTTTTTTCTTGCATGCATCCTTCTGCTCAATTATTTTTTCACTGATGTGCTCTTTCAGCATTTTTTCTTGCTGATTCAATAATCTGTATCGTCTTTCGTCTAGAGGGGGAGTATTGTAGTGACTTACATTCCGCGGGCTCACATACATTTTCTGCTGTGCGTGATTTGGCTCAGCTGAGCCAATCAGCGCCAGTAGAAGAGGATGTATCCCTACGCGCCCTGAGGGAGAAAATCCCCGCGAAGATTTGAAGAATCTCTCTCTCGCACCCGGAACTTCGAACCAGCAACACGTACAACATGTGACGGTGAGATTTTGCACTTTGGCCTGCCGGCTTTCCGGCACAATGGCACATTCCCTTTTGTAACCTCATTTTATGTGTAACTTCAACCATACAAGTTAACAAACATTATTTGTGCTACAACAAAAATAAACATACATTTCATCTCTAATTTCTGCTGTTGACATCATTATTATGTTACTCGTGGCTCAATAACATTTATACACCATGCTGCTAATATATATATATATATATATATATATATATATATATATATATATATATATATATATATATATATATATATATATTCCATTTTTCGTAGTCTAGCAATATTTCATCTGTTATTTATGTCTCTTTAGAATCTAATCTCTCTTTTTTTTCTCTCTGATTTTCATTCATACTCAAACCTTTTTAATGTTATCTTTACTATTTCACATGTTTTTAATAATATGCCTCAATCTGTTGGACCCTTTCTAAAAACTAACCTTCTCCTAAAGGTACCCATTCCCCTACCACCTCCACACACACGATCATTGTTATTTGGTCCAATCATAACTCAGCGGTTTATAGTAAGTTCTCTTACCAATCTCTATAGCAAAGCCACCACTTCAGTTATTACTCCTTAAGTTTAGACCTGGTTGCTTTTCGGTTTGCTAAATGGACTGCGGAATTTGGAGAGTCTGAACACTCAATGACAATGTCACAGATAAAGATAAATTCACCTCCCCTTGCCAGACGAGAATGCAAGGACTCCTCTTTATTTCATACACGGATGACCAAAATAATTCCGTCTCACACACCCCTCCCTGCAACTCCAACCCATCCATTCCACCCACCCAATGATATCCAAAACTTAAAGTTGGTACCATGAACGTAGGCACATTGAAAGGTCGCTCAAATGAGGTTGTAGAGATGCTTGAACGTAAGGAAGTTGATGTTTGTTGTATTCAAGAGACTAGGGAGAGGTGGATCTGCTAGATTCATTGTGGGTAAAAAACGATGCTATAAACTTTTCTGGGTGGAGTAGGAATTATGTTAGCAGAAAAATTGGTAGATAAGGTAATTGACGTAAATAGAGTGAATGACAGAATAATTAAAATAAGACTAGTTCTAAATAGAACTACTGTGACAATAATATCCGCTTATGCACCCCCAATCTGGCTTACTTGATGTTATAAAAGACAGGTTCTATGAGTCGCTAATGCACACTACCTCCCAAATAACCGACAGTGACTACTTAATTATTGCTGGCGACCTTAATGGTCACAGACATCCTGATGGCTATGCTGGAATCCATAGAGGCTATGTGTTTGGTACTAGAAATGAGGAAGGCTTCAGAATCCTGGAATTCTGTGACACTAATAACCTAACTATCTGTAACACAAACTTCAAAAAATGAGACAATCACTTGATCGCCTATAGATCAGGGGAACATACCAGCCAGATAGATTATATCCTTACAAGAAGACGTAACAGAGTGTCTGTTGTAAACACTAAGTCCCTCCCCCGTGAAGAATGCACCTCCCAACATAGCCTAGTAGTTAGTGACCTCATAGTCAGAACTAGACGTACTCGATGACAGGAGGACCACCCTAAGGAGAAGAATATGGAAGTTGAAGGACCCCACAGCCAGTGACAAATTTAAAAGTTTATTACTTGATGCTTTTGACAGTAAGGAAGAGCAATTAGAGACGTACAATATAGAGGAACAGTGGGATTCTTGAAAGTTAACCTGTTGAAGGCAACAGATGAAATCTGTGACTGGAGCAGACTTATAGGCAGGAGGAGAGTAACTTGGTGGAGGAGACAATCAAGGCCAAAAAGCAGGCTTGGAAAGTATGGCAGGATGGGGGTAGTAGAGAACACTATCAAGTGGCCAGGGACGAAGCTAGGAGACAAGTGTACTTTGCAAGAATGGAAGCAGAGGAAAGAAAGTTGAAGCATGTTCGACAACGTGAAGTGTTCAGGATTACAAGACAATGTGTCAAGGAAAACCGTGTTATTGTCGGGGAGAAGTGTGTCCGTAATGATGATGGTGTACTTTCCCTCACTGATACTGATAAATGAGGAGAATAAATGGGAAAAAGATAGTCTGCCCCAAATCGATCCAATAGAGGGACCAGCAGTGCAAGTTAGTGGTTGTATAATAAGTAAGGCAATCAAAGATATGAAGACAGGCAAGGCGGCTGGGCCTTCGGAGATAGTTGCTAAGATGTTGAAAGCATCTGGAATGATGGGACATACTATGGTCACTCGGATAGTAAACCAAGTAATACAGAATGGGGTCATACCGAAGGACTGGTGTAGCAGCATCATTGGTAACTGCTACAAGGGTAAAGGAGATGTTCTAGATAAGGGAAACTATAGAAGCATTAAGTTAGTTGACAAGGTCATGAAGGTCACAGAAAAAGTTATAGCACAACTAGAGATTGAATTGATGTAGTTGAAATGCAGTTTGGGCTTGTGTTAGGTAAAAATACCACAGATGCTCTTTTCCTTGTACGACAACTACAGGAGAAGTACTTAGCTAAAAGTAAACCCCTCTACTTAGCTTTTGTTGACTTGGAGAAAACCTTTGACAGAGTCCCACGCTCCGTTATCTGGTTGGCCCTTAGAAAACTAGGAGGAGATAAATGGCTTGTGAGAGCTATACAAGCCATGTATAAAGATACAGTCAGCAAGGTTAGAATTAACAATGAATACAGTGAAGAATTTAGCGTAAAAGTCAGTGTTCATCAAGGCTCTGTCCTTAGCCCCCCTGCTGTTTATTATTGCCCTTCTGGCTATAACAGGAGTTTAAGACCGGCTGCCCATGGAAACTTCTATATGCAGATGATCTAACTTTCATAGCTGAATCGATGGCTGAACTAGAGAAGAAATTCCAAACATGGAAGCATGGCCTAGAACCAAAAGGCCTTAAAGTTAACTTGCCTAAGACTAAAGTTCTAGTATGTAGAACGGAAAATAGGGCACAGGTGCCCCCTGGGAAATGGCCATGCTCAGTGTGTAGGAAAGGAGTGAGTAGAAATTCCATTTTATGTCCCAAATGCAAACTTTGGGTACATTAAAAGATGTAGTGGGATCACAGACAAGCTATCTAAGAACGTAGACTTTATATATGGCCGATGCTCAGGTGCAATAAGTAGCAAGTGCCCACAGGATACTAGCTCCTTCTATTGCCCAGATGATTCTATAGAAATAGTGGACACTTTCCGTTACCTGGGTGACAAAATCAGCAGTGGTGGAGGGTGTTCTGAAAGTACAGGAGCGAGAGTCTGAAAATGAAAGGCAGATTGTATGATGCCTGTATACGAACAGCAATGTTACATGGCAGTGAGACATGGGCATTGTGTGCAGAGGACCTGTATAGATTGGAGAGGTACGAAGCTTGCATGCTCTGTTGGATGTGTAATAGTAATATACACGAACAGCAAAGCATAAATGAATAAAGTTAGAAATTAGGAATAAGAGGGATCAGATGCTGTTTACTTGAGAGAAGATTACGTTGGTATGGCCACGTGATGCGCATGAAAGACGACAGCTGTATAAAAAAATGCAGGGCGATCAGAATTGATGGAAGTTACGGAGTAGGTAGACCCAGAAAAACCTGGGACGACATGATAAATTCCGATCTTGAACACTTGCACCTCTCTAAGACAATGTGACTATCGCGATCTTTGGCGCCATGCAGTAATAGAGTCAGTAGGCCCCTCCAAACCAAACATACTTCCCCAACCCACTACACCTACTGCATCCTCCCACTCCTGCCAACATCCTTTCTCTATAAAGTTATGTTGGTACCACAACATCCAGTCCAAACTAATGAGGTCATGTAGGTGTCACAACAAAAAAACACAGTCCACGGTAAATGTGATTGGTGTTAGGAAGGGTATCCAGCAGTAGATAACCTGCCAGATAGTCCTATACGAGCAAGACACAGTGACCCGACCGATCTAGCCTTAAGTGGGACAACTCCCGTCTAACCCATGCTAGCGTGGAAGATAGACATTAAACGATGATTATGATGATGATGATGCACACACATATATGTGTCTGCGTATGTAATATATATATATATAATATATACATATATATATATATATATATATAGCGGCGATGAATTAGTTTTGCGAGGTTTTTTATATGAAATCGTGTGTCGAAATAAATATTGTTATACTTGGGGAGGGTCATATTTGTGTAATATTGCCAGAATTAATAACAGAACACACTCACTGTTTGGTTGGTTTTCGCTTCTCGCTTCTGTCTTTTATATCGGTAATCTAACTTACTCGGTCCTCAATGTTGCCATTGACTGACCGACGGTCAAAAATAATACAGATACAATATAGACACAAACACATATATATAGTTTATCATAAATCTTTCGTTGCACATCTGCAACATCGTCAGTGGTGTTTTATTTTCCTCCTGTTGTATTGTATGTCTACGCCATTTTTATTATATATATATAGTGAAAAAATGAAGAGTAACTTGGTTGGCTATATATATGTATTTAATGTGTGAGTGTGTTTATAATCATCATCATCATCATTGCTGTTTTACATGTTTTCCCATGCTTGCATAGGTTATTCCAATTGCTGCAAAAAAACATTGACATCATTTATAAACATCACCAGGGACAGTTTATGTTTCCTATAAATAATATGTTTTGCTTAGGCAAACATTATTGATATATACACCCTACCTAAAATATATTCTGGGTTAATGTCACAAAGGGTATCTGGTTTTAGATAACCTATCTCAAGAAGTCTCAATCCACCCATGCAAGTATGGAAAAAGCAGATGTAAATGTGATGATGATAGTAAATGTTTTTGTCAAGTATACAGTGTTAACTCTTTAGCATTTCAACTGGCTGTATCCGGCCAAAATTCTCTCTTCTCTTTTTGTTCAAACCGGCTGTAACCAGCCGCTCATACTGATGTTAACATATTCTCAAAATAAATGGTATCAAAATCTCATAGATTCAATATTATGTGAGATAAAGCCATTACCATGAAAATATAATAGTCAATATAGAGTAATGTAAATGCTAAAGGGTTAATGACTTTGTGTTTGTGAAGTGTTCGTTTCTAAATAGTTCTTATTGAATGGTTTTAAAATATATGAATGCTTATTCAAGTTTGCAATATGTTAATCAGTTAGAAGACCTCTCTTCCTCTATTGTAAGTTTTGTGTACAGATTATTTGAGTTCAGTATTACCAAGCAATCAGTCATGGCTGGCTTAATCAGATGAGCTGCAATTTACTGGCCAAAAGCCGAATAGTTCATTTTTTATCTCCAGCACTGGCATATATAAAACACTTACAGACCCAGTCCTACTAAGTGTAAATATTTATCAAAAGTCGATAGGTTGTAAAGAATTGTAACACTATTATAAAGGGCATTTCATTTACTTGTAATGCTGAGTTTTAGCCACTCCATGGAAGTTAAGAAGCTAAGAAGAAACTCTGTAGATACTTTACTTACTGTGTCACTAGTGTTGTTTTCACATTAATATCTGATATAACTACTTGCTAATCTGGTGAGAGAAATTGTTGTGTTAAGGATATTGTTGCTGTTTAACCCTTGATCATATGTTCAAAGTTATTCTAGCTGTGACCATCTCTTTACAAACACAGTTTATCTCAAATATTTCTAATGTCCATTTTTATTTTTATTTTTTGCTAAAAGAGTAGAGTGATATTTAATAGAGATTTGGTTTCTATTTCTAACAATTCACACAACCATATTGAGGCTCCTTCATTGAGTAAATGTTGTGTTTGGAGGTGAAAAAGCAGTAATGAGTGGAGAGTCAATGTGTTGGTCAGGGATATATTAATTGATGTAACCATTTCTGGCTAACTAACAATTTGATCTCTATGCCAGCAGTGTTGGTATCAAAAAGAAAGAGTTACCAGGGTTCATAACAAGGTAGCCTCTATGTGGTCACTTGATCTGTGAGAAATAGCAACCAAGTTCCTTCTAATTACCCTACTGTTTTAAATGGGAAAGGCATACTTGATATATAAAAAGATAGATTGGTCATAGCATGCTTTTGATTATAAGTATGCCTGATCAGAGAGGTGTCTTCAATGACCCTGTCTTGTATACTCTGATATCAGTGGCACTATTCTCAGAAAGGTACTGTCAAAAACAGTATCAAGCGATTTTAAACTTGAAACTTGAAATTTGCTAAAGGTACCCAAGAGTCACTGGGTGGTGTTAAACCTGATGGCTTGTTAAGCAACTGCTACTTATTAAAATAATTTTAGAAAAGCTTTTAGATAATTAATGTTAAAAATATAATTTTTCATTCAACTCAGTAAACATCAGTTATAATTATTATATTTATATAAGCTTTAAAACCAAATGCAGAAAACCTTACAATTTATAGAGAAACGATCATCATCATTATCATTTAACGTCCATTTTTTCCATGCTAGCATGGGTTAGACAAGTTGTTTCGTTGTGAAACAAGTCACATCAGGTAACCGTGTCTTACTCTGGTTCTGGCTTGGTTTCTATGGCTGGATGCCCTTCCTAATGCCAACCATATTTATAATGTGTACTGGGGGCTTTTTGTACACCTACATGACCACTGGGCACTTTTTGCCTTGGCGCCTACATGACCACTTTACAGTGTGGGCTAGATGCTTTTTGTCATGACACCTGAATCCATGGAAAAACTAGAGAATAAGTTTCAGATGTGGAAACAGAACTTGGAATCAAAAGGGCTGAGAGTAAACACAACCCTGATCCCTTCAGGGAAGTGGCCCTGTTCGATATATAAAAAAGGAGTAGGCAGAAATTCTGTACGTAGCACACAAAACAAAGTAGTATGATAGCAGGCAGACTTGCAGGAAAAGAAGACTTTGTATGTAATATATGCACAGAGATAATTGATAGTAAGAGGGTCAGAACTTTTTCCAACCCTAAGAAGGATCTGTAGAAGTGGTTGATTGCTTCTGCTACCCAGGTGATCTAATTAGCAGTGGAGGAGAGTGACCCAAGAGCATAATAGCAAGAATAAGGACAGGATGAAAGAAATTTAGGGAACTACTTCCTCTGCTGACAATAAAAGGTTTCTCTCTATGAACAAAAGGCCAGCTGTATAATGCTTGTGTGCAATATATGCATGGTAGGGAAATATGGGCAGTTATGGCTGGAAAGAAATGATGCAAACATGGATGTGCAATGTTAATGTGATGTGCATGAATGACAAAGCATGGATGAACTGACAGAAAAGCTGGATATAAGAGGAATCAGAAGTAGTGTGCAAGAGAAAAGTCTGCATTGGTATGGGCATGTGAAGCATATGGATGATAATTACTGGGTGAAGAAGTGCGAGGAAATCCCAAAGGAAGACCTGAGCAGAGGCGGTAGTGATCTCAAATCGCTGAAGTACACAGAGATGACAAAGGAACAAAACAAGTGGAGAGATACTGTGATGAAAAAAAAACCATCCAACCTATGCAAGCAAGGAAAAGTGTATGTAAAATGATCATGATTTGTTTTGGTGATTCCCCAAAACTACAAGACACTGAATTACCTGAAAGAATTCAGATATACAGTATATTTTTGATATTTCTTGTTATGATTTATTACCATGATTTTCAAGATTTTACCTATGATTTTCAAATATATGTATATTTATATATACCCACATATATAGAAGGCCTGTCCAACTCATGCAAGTATGAAAAAAAGAGATGTAAAATGGTGATGATGATATAAAGGACTAAACCAATTTACACCAGAATCTCTTGTCATGGAAGTTGCTTGAATAACTCCTTGTGGAAGGTTAACTTGAGTAGCATTATAAATATTGTTCTTTTCTTGTTTTTGATGTTGATGTTATCATCAGTAATTCTTGCGGAATTTCTCACATATTTATTCCATTGTGATACAATAGTTGCATGGGCCTCGCAAGAATTTAGACAAAAGTTGCAGATCTTGAAGTTATATCTTTGACAACGCTTGAATCATTCTGCCTATATTTCTTGCATTTTACCATAAAAGACAGCTTTTTATCAAAAGGAGATGCCCATATCATCTTAATGCGTCTGAGTTAAATCCTACTTGAAAAAGAATGGTTTCAATATATGATATTCCAATCCTTTTCTTGATCTCCACAAAAGAGATTTTGACTATCCAGCTAATTCCTATAATATATACCAGAAGAGACATTTAGATATGTGTCTTTCATAGAAGTTGTAAATTTCTGTGTAATACAACAGACTGAAAAGCACAGCTTCTCTTTACAGCTTATATTTGATACCAAGACAGATATCAGGTTGCTGCCATAGCTGATTCTGTAATGTTCTAAAACCAACTAATACAGAACAGATAGTTTTTCTGAACCTTTGATGTTGTTTAGCCTCAGGCCAGCCCCAATTGAATATACTTATGATCAAAGACATTTCAGTTGTGACCATCCAGTCTCACCTATTTTTCCATAAGAGTCATTAATCAATGACTTCTTCCCTTTTCAAGATGGTAGAGAGTCATTTTAAGGAAGTTTCAGCTGCTATTTCTTGCAAGTAAATTGACCACTTAGAAACTCATGTATTGGCTTGTCTTAATCTCTTTATTTCGACTGGTATCATTATTATGAGATGTCATCTGGTGTACCACAGGGATCATCTGTTCTTGGTCCCCTTTTGTTTGTGGCATATATTAATGACATAGATGCCAACTTAAAGAATGCCATGGTACTGAAATATGCAGATGACATCAAGCTGTACCTTGAAATCAAAAGGACTGATCCTGAAATCTACAACTCTTTCCTACAATCAGACCTGGACACAATGCAGCAATGGATCACAGACTGGCAACTGAAGCTGGCTGTGGACAAGTGTACCACCATGCATTTTGGGAGGAAAAATCCAGCGTCCACTTACTCCCTCCACAACACTGATATCAAGAAGTCCTTTTGTGAATGTGACCTGGGCATTACTGTCAGCAGCGATTTGCGTTGGACAAAGCATGTCTCTAAGATTGTCAAGAAGGCCAAGGGTGTATTGGCATCACTCAGCAAGACCTTTGTTAGCCGCTCTCCAGCCATCTATTTAAAGCTGTATACAGCTATGGTACGACCACACTTGGAATTCGCATCATCAGTCTGGAACCCCTATCTTGCTCAGAACATTGACCTCCTGGAAACTGTTCAGAGACGTGCAACCAAGCACATACATTCCATCAGACACCTACCATACTCTGAACGCCTTGCTTCCCTGGGCATGGATTCATTGAAGCTCCGACATCTGGCAATGGACTTGGTAAACACCCACAAAGTTATTAACCATCTCGCCAACAACAACCCTGAGCACCTTTTTGATCTCCATGTGTCTAACACATGTGGACATGCCTACAAAATCAGAAAACAGCACAGCTCCCATGACTTTCGTAAACATTTTTTCACGCTCAGAGTTGCTGAAGCATGGAACAAACTGCCTGCGTCAGTTGTTAGCTGCCAAGACACTGCATCCTTTAAAACCCTCATGCTTCCCAAAATTCGCCAAAACTACACTTGATGTACCCTTTCCATGCACACATGTATATATCATGACTCATGCACTGTTCATTTTCCTGATGTTTGTACATTACCCTATGTACTATACATACACTTTTTGATGAGTTGTAGTGCACCTGAGCACTGTACACAATATTTCATTATTATTATTATTATTATGGCTGCTTTGATTAGACCTTTCATTACCATATTTCTATTTGAAAGACACTACCTATAATTTTGAAAATAAGAATTTGGATGTATTTCATAAAATAACCAATTTTATCATGAAATGCCAGGAAATCCCAATGAAAGGAAGCTGCAGTAGAGGTAGATCAAAAAAGACCTGGGCAGAGGTGGTGAAAGCTGACCCCAAATCACTGAGACTCACAAAGGAGATGACAAAAGAAAACTGAGAGTGGAGAGATGCTGTGCGGAGAAGAACCCACCCAACCCATGCAAGTGTGGAAAAATGGACATAAAAACGATGATGATGATGATGTCTTTAAAACAGTTTTCATTAAAATAGTTTTCATCAAAGAACAGAGGTAGTTTTGGATGGCTTTTTATCAAAAGGGTTCAGTGTAATAATTGTTTCTACTTTAGGCACAAGGCCAGCAATAACCCAGTACATTACTGGTACTTTATTTTATCGACCCCGGAAGGATGAAAGGCAAAGTCAACCTCGGCGGGATTTGAACTCAGATCGTAAAGGGACGTAACTATGCTGGAAAGCATGGCGTCCGACCCTCTACCGATACTGCCAATCCACCGCCCTCTACAACTATGTCAATAATGAAGGCAGTAGCATTGCATGTATTTCATTTTTAGCTGTCACATATACCGTAAGTGTAATAATGAGTGGTATTCCATTTTACATCACTCATTAAACTATTTTATACCACATTTTGTGAACAAAAGTCGCCAACAAACCATTCATTAGTTCATTATAATTATAACAAGATGGTTGACAAGGGAGTGTCTGTGCAACTCAAGCATAACAATACCATAAAGCATTATTTGAATTAGAAAATACATTACGTTTATTGTGCTAAATACTAGTAGAAATCAAAATAATTAATTGCACTATATTTACAATTCATCAACATTTGCATTTAAAAAAAAAAAGTAAAAGAGAAAAAAATTAAATAGTGAGATTAGAAGAAAGAGTGGAGGGAATGGCATACTCTACCCCCTCCCCTCCCCAAATCTAGGTGGTATGTATTAGCTGTGCCCCACAGACAAAATGACAAAAGCATTGCTGTGGAGGAAAGCCAACGACACCCACTGCATCAGCCACTCTACCTCAAGGGACATAAAAGCATTATATGATCAACATTGTATATATTGTAGACAGCTTTTTAGAGTCAGACACTAATCTTTAATCATTTGCACAAATGATTAAAAAATAATTAAAAAATAATTAAAAAACCAACCAAGAAATTGGAGGGATTTAGTAAAATAACCAACTTTCTCATTATTTATTAGATCTTTCAAAGTTGATGGAACCTGTGGAAAGGGAAAACCTAGGAAAATTTGACCGATATTATGAAAGCCGACCTCACATAGCTAAACCTTATGAAGGAGATGACTGAAGATTGAGATGAGAGGCGATATACTGTACTGCAGAACACGAGTATGGAGAAGATCCCCATCACTCCAGTATACTTCTAACTCTTCTCTCACTTTAAATCTAATGAAACAGAGAGATAGAACATTTAGGTCCCCACTTGCCAGTGTACATACTTCCAATTTCTCTATCTGAAACCCCCTGTTGGTCCCTGCCCACTGATACCCTTCTTCTTCGCCCCACCTTCTTCATCCAACCCATGCCAACATGGAAAGCTAGAGTGAATCTTCTTTTCTCCTCTTCCTCACCCAACTTATGTCTGTGTAGAAAGCTAGGGTGGACCTACTCTGATGCAATTTCCTGGCCAACCCATGCCTCCCACCCCTTCCTTTCACACTCTCATTCTTGTCCAACACTGAAAGCCAGACACATTCCACACAATGTCAGACACCACCCACTTGCTCCAGGATAAATATAAATATTTTAAAACAGTTTTGTATCATAGAACCAGGAGTGGTTTAGTATCAAATGAGTTAAAAGAAATAACAGAAAACATGTTACACTCTGCCTTAACCCTTTCATTACCATATTTATCATGAAATACACTGTATCTGAATTAATCAATGAAAAATTTGGTGGGATTTACTAAAATTATCATTTCATTAATAAGATGGCATTTATAATATAATTTAACACAAGGTTCTTATGTCAAATTATGTTTCAAAATTTTAATTTAAATAGGAACCCTATAAAATGGATGGCTTTGTTACATGAAACCACAGGTGCTTTTGGGCAGTATGATATCAAAAGCATTAGAAAAACCCACCAGTTAAGAAATGTCTGTTTGCTTCAACTTCTTTGTGCAAATGATTAAAGATTAGTGTCTGACTCTAAAAAGCTGTCTATGATATATACTATGTTGATCATATAATACTGCTAATGCCCCTTGAGGTAGAGTGGCTGATGCAGTGGGTGTCGTTAGCTTTCCTCCACAGCAATGCTTTTGTCATTTTGTCTGTACACCTAATACATACTACCTAGTTTGGGGTGTAGAGTATGCCACTCCCTCCACTCTTTCCCCTAATTTCACTATTTAATTTTTTTCTCTTTTACTTTTTTTTAAAAATGCAAATGTTGATGAATTGTAAATATAGTTCAACTAATTATTTTAATATCAATATAAAGAAAAATCACAAGGACTTCCTGCATCTGTTATATATAGAGAGAAAAGGAGTAGGCATAAACTCTTGGGCAGTAATTGCAGAAAACATGTGTAGGCTGAAGAGAAATGAAGCAGCCATGCTTTGTTGGATGTGCAATGTAAATATGAGAGGAAGGCAGACCTTGGATGAACTGAGGGAGAAACTGGGTTTAAGAGGAATTCAATATGGTGTGCAAGAGAGAAGACTGTGTTGGAACAGACATGTGATGCACATGGATGATGATCACTGGGTGAAAAAGTGCCAAGAAATCCCAGTGAAAGGAAGCCACAGTAGAGATAGACCAAGAAAGACCTGAACAAATTGTGAAAGCCGATCTCAAATTGCGGAGACTACAGAGATGATGAGGAAGGAATGCAGAGAGTGAAGAGATGTTGTACTGAAAAGGACCCATCCAACCAATGCAAGCAAAGAAAAATAGACATAAAAACAATGATGATGAGGATATATTATATATCTATACTATGAATGAGAATGTATGTGTGCATATGTGTATGTCTCTCAAAGGCTCCTAAACAGTGCATCCAAGGAGGAGGAGATTTTGGACAAACTCTCCCAGTCATTCCAAAAGGCAATAAGGATTGGTCAAATCTGAGCCTGTTTGAAAAAAAATCAACACTTTGGACTTCTATTAAAGTTCTCAAGCTCGCTACAAACATGAGAGCATATTTTTGTAAAGACAAACAATTGGAGCAGTTTGCCCAGAATCTATTAATGCTTGGAGATGGAAGACTTCCTGTAAATAGAAAGGAAGTTATTGATATAAGTCCCATAAGCACGATAGGGGAATCATTATTCCATCTCATAGAATCTTGAATATCAGTTTGCAAGTCACAAGTGGCTCAGTGAAAGGGCTATATTGGCCCCGAAAAATGTGATTGTGAAATTGGTAAATCAAGAGCTATTGAAAAGAATTCCAAAGGTTTCGATGCTCCATGTGTTTGTTCCAAGAATTCCTCTTATCCTCACTGATGTCCCATTTTAATTCAAATGACTTCAATTTCCATTGAGTCTTAGTTTTGACATGACCATCAACAAATCACAAGCACAAACATTTTCAGTTTACACGTTGAAGAGCACTGCTTCACCCATGGTTAGCTATACATTGGATATTCAAGAGTAGGAAGTCAGATAAATCTTTACATCTATGCACCAGATGGAAAAATAATAAACATTGTTTATACAATCATTATAAATTGACCTAATTTATAAATAAAAAATTGAAATGAATCACTATTGTGATTATTGCCTGGCAACGACAGGCTACTCAGCTAGTGTGTGTGTGTGCCTATATATATATAAGTTTTTTAACTGTCTTTGTTCAATTGTTAAAATTCTTAGATTTCTTTGATTGCCTTTACATGTTCTGTTTGGGTATTGTTGCTATGCTTGATCTAGCTATACATATAATTGTTTCTACTTTTGGCACAAGGCCAGCAATTACCCAGTGCATTACTGGTACTTTATTTTATCGACCCCGTAAGGATGAAAGGCAAAGTTAACCTTGGCAGGATTTGAACACAGAATGGCAAGGGCCGTAACTATCTAGCTATACATATAATAATAAATAATAATGAAATTATTGTGTACAGTGCTCAGATGCACTACAACTCATCAAAGGTGCATGTATAGTACATAGAATAATATACAAATGTCAGGGAAGTGAATAGTGTATGAGTCATGATATACATGTGTGTGCGTGTATGAAGGAGGGAATATTAGGTGTAGTGTTGGCGAATCTCAGGAGGCATGGAAGTTTTAAAGGATGCAGTGTCTCGACAGCTCACAACTGATGCAGGGAGTTTGTTCCATGCTTCAGCAACTCTGAGCAGGAAAAAATGTTTCTGAAAGTCATGGGAGCTGTGCTGTTTTCTGACTTTGTTAGCATCCCCACGTGTGTTAGACACATGGAAATCAAAAAGGTACTCAAGGTTGTTGTTGGCAAGATGGTTAATAATTTTGTGGGTGTTTATATATATATATAAATATAAATTCAGCGAGAATCGCATTTCGGCGGGTAGAAAAAGCGAAACGAAACACAAAATAAGAGTTATGCTGGCAAGCGCTCAATAGTTAAAAACCAGAGCTAAACAATATGTTAAAACGCCATACAAACTGAAAAAGTGGTCAAGAAAGCATTAACCACCTAAGCCAAAAACAAATCAAGCTAAACAGGTCAAACAAAATAAATGATAAAAACAGACCTGGACCCATTGGAATTGATGGTAAAATCCAAATGCAGAGTTTCTATGACACCTAAATCAATAATACTGTCTGCTTAAAACTATAAGCTTTTGGTATAATGATCGAACAAGGAATATCACGTTATCAACAGGTATTTTGCTTTGCACCAACTTTGTGAATGACTCAGAGCTTTGTAAAAGCACATGTGTAACTCACAATATATATATATATATATATATATATATATATATATATATATAAATTAATAAAATAATGAATAAACAAAGAAACAGTTCCTTATATTAAAAAAAATTCATCATTTTACGATCGTTTCTAGGATATATATGTGTGTTAGAGTTGGTATGCATATTCTATAGATCTATGTACAATATTTATACAAACTATCAGAGGGAATATACATACCTACACATATATATGCTGTCTTCAGAAATAATGATATTTGTTTATTGAAAAAAACAAAGATTCAATTACAAATTAAGGATAATATACCTAAAAAATTCTTTAATATCCTAGAGAAAAACTTCCCGCCAAACCACAAATACCATCAAATTTTAAATAGATCAACGGTTAAATTCTCCTACTCAACAACCAATAACATAAAACAAAATATAAGTGCCTATAATGCATATAAATGTAAAAAAACCATGAGTATACCACCAGTACACCAAACTAACCATAATATCTCCTCAGATACAGGATTCACGAAAAGTTGTAACTGTAGAAACAAGGCAAACTGTCCATTAAAAGGAAATTGCCTTGTTAATAACATAGTATATAAATGTAAAGTTAACACTAAGGACTCAATTTATTCATATATAGGAGCTACCTCTAACAAATTTAAGGTAAGATTTAATACCCACAAACATAGTTTTAAAAATGCCGCACTAGCTAATACAACATCTCAAGCTGAAATAATTAATAGTTATAGAAAGAGGAATATAGATTATGACCTGACCTGGAGTGTGCTCAAAAGGGCCACCCCTTATCAAAATAGTAGATATGAATGTAGATTATGTTCCCAAGAACTTTTTGAAATAATGAAATCTAAGGATATCCTATTAAATAAGCGACAGGAATTAATAATATCGTGTAATCATAAACTGAGAAAAACCTTTAAATATTATAAACCTAATTAATATACACTTTAGAAATTAATATATAAACTGTTTTTAATTTAGTTAACCTATAATTAATATTCTACTACTGATGAACTACATAATTTTGCTTTCCTTCTTACAACTATCATTTCCTAAAACTGATACCATTAAGTAAACATATATAAAGCTTTAACTTCAGGTTATGACTCTGTGTTCCTTGAAATCTATATATATTTATTATTTCTCACTAATAAATTTAATCCCCCCCCCCAATAATTATATGTATATGTAAATGTGTATGTGTGTGTATATATATGTATGTATGTATATTTGCATCTATATGTATATATATATATATATATATATATGTATGTGTATATATATATATATATGTGTGTATATGTGTGTGTGTGTATATGTATATATGTGTATATATGTATATATATATGTATATATATATATTATTTTTATATTCTTCGGGGCGGTGGATTGGCAGTATCGGTAGAGGGTCGGACGCCATGCTTTCCAGCATAGTTACGCATCCAGCTGTAGAAAACCCGCCAGACAGTCCTATGCGAGCAAGACAACCACTCTTGCCTCAAGTGGGAAAACTCCCGTCCAAACCCATGCAAGCGTGGAACATGGACAAACGATGATGATGATGATGAGATAGATGTGGAAAATTAAAAAAATTAAAAATTGCAGGAACTAAATTAAGTACAACAAATAAATCAAAGTTATTTAATTTCTGGCAGGAGCAGATGTAATTTAGGTCACATTTTAAATCCCTTTTTTAATAACTCAGAATTTTGAGGGATTAAGTGAAATAACTAACTTTGACATTATCAAGTTGGTATTTAGAACATAATTTACCAAAAGTTTTTACATATAATTACGAAATGTTTTTAGATAAATATAAACAACTTAAAATGAGAGGCTTATATCATAGAATTACATGTAGGTTTCATCAAAGAGATAAATAAACTACTACTCCATCTAAAAATATGAAATCATTATCACCTCACCAAAAACTAGGTTTTCAGATTCACTCGTGGCTACATTCCTGGCAATAGCATATAGAAAAGACGAAGCGCAGTTAACAAACACATACATATATATCATTATCATCATAATTGTTTATACTTTAGGCACAAGGCCAGCAATTACCCAGTGCATTACTGGTACTTTATTTTATCGACCCCGTAAGGATGAAAGGCAAAGTCAACCTCGGCTGAGTTCAAATCCCGCCGAGGTTGACTTTGCCTTTCATCCTTACGGGGTCGATAAAATAAAGTACCAATAATGCACTGGGTAATTTCTGGCCTTGTGCCTAAAGTATAAACAATTATGATGATAATGATATATATGTATGTGTTTGTTAACTGCACTTCATCAGAAAGTGTCATTAAGCTACAAAATACATATGAAGACATGGCACGTGAGAGGTGTAAATTATTTCAACCTAAATATAAAATACTAGCTGAATGACCCGTTGTTGCTCGGGTTACTGCTGTTCTTATTCAGATTAGTAAACAATAAATATGAAGATATATATTTTTTTCTCATAATTATTTCAAAATATCTATATTTTATAAAAAAAATATCAAAAGTGTAATAATAGAATTTAGAAATGAAAATCTGTCGATCTTGAAACACCTCAGGGTAAACAATATTCATTGTGTAATTTTTTGTTGGTGTCCAAATGAATAAATTTTTGCTGCTTCCAACTCGTGAGCAATCAACATAGAGTTGACCGTGGGAGAAATATGTAGTAGAGAGATCAAGTCCAACAACCTTGAAGGATTGACTCCGAGATTTGTTAATTGAAATAACAAAACTTAGTTTGACTGGAAACTGAAGCCTCTTAAATTCAAATGAAACAGCTGTAGGTATGAAAGGAATTTTTAGAAAAAAAAATGTTTGTTTCAATATTGTAAACAAATAAGTATCAACATCCAAAAAAAATATATAATAATTATTATTTTTGTATGCAGTGTAAATTAACCAAATATAAGCAAATGTATTAACTGCTAATTCAATGGTATGAGAATATAAATATAAACGAACAGGCACACATACACTCACACAAACATACATTCATACAAACACACACAGTTTCACCCATGGTTTCATTATGTCAGTTGTCACAGAAATATATGTATACTCGCACACACGTACACTCACACACATATACTTGTCAGTCATCATGTGTAGATGTGTGTGTTTAATTTTCTGCCTATCTGATTAAATATTTACGTGAAGATGTATGTGTATGTAACTTACTAAGGTATAACATACATAACGGACACATAAACACACACACAAACACATACACTCATATACAAAATGTGACATCGTCGTTGTTGTAGTGTTATAAAATGTCCATTTATTATAGTTGACTATAGTAGAATATTGTTTGATAAAAAGTCATATAATATGTAATTAACAGAAAAGAAATCAAGTTGTTATTACCATATATATAGTAAAAGATATATTTTTCTAAGAAAAATAAAACAATTCAAACTCAAATGTCAAGTACTTTCTAAGTAAGAAAAAAAAAAGAGAAAAAATATAGATAATCAGTTTTTGACAGAGAGGTTCTCTTTTACACTTTTACTTGTTTCAGTCAGTAGATTGCAGCCATGCTGGGGCATCATCACGATTTAGTCGATTGTATCGACCCCAATACTTGTTTTCAAGTCTGGTACTTAGTTTATCAATCTCTTTTTGTTGAACTGCTAAGATTAGGGACATAAACAGACAGGCAGACACAAATGCAAACAAAGAAATGGACACAGACACATACATCCATATAAATAAATATATATGCTGGGTAAACTTTAACAATGCTATGTCTGCATTTTATATATATTTCATATAGAAATGACTTCTACAGGGCTAGAAATGCTTCATTCAAACAAATGAAACAATTCTAGTCCCGTAGGAGTCATTTCTATATGAAATAAAAATGTACCTTCTCTACTAATGTACAATACCATATTTAACCGTGGTTTCCTTCTTTTCCTCTTCGAAAAATCATTCTTAATTACATGTCATTATCATCGCTGTTTAACGTCCACCTTCCACGCTAGCATAGGTTAGACACATTCAGTGGATTGGCAGTATCGGTAAAGGGTCGGACGCCATGCTTTCCAGCATAGTTACGTCCCTTTACGATCCGAGTTCAAATCCCGCCGAGGTTGACTTTGCCTTTCATCCTTACGGGGTCGATAAAATAAAGTACCAGTAATGCACTGGGTAATTGCTGGCCTTGTGCCTAAAGTAGAAACAATTATTTTTATATTCTTTTAATTTCCCCTCATCTTTAACAGCACTTTTCAACTGCATCTAACTCTTATTTACCATATCTATATGTATTAGTATAATTTTATTAATATAAATATACCCATCAATTAAATTAATTTATATTCTTTTCATAGATGTATTTTTTTCACTAACACTTTAGTCTCCTTAGATATTTGCATTGACATTACTATTTTATAACAGCAACTGCTTGTATACCTTTTAATGACCACCTGACCTATTTTCACCCCTAAAATAAGCTTCAATTACTACTATTTTACCATTTGGCCAATTATTAACTTTTTATTGGTTAATTCTAAACCTCTTACCAAACAGACAGAATATATTAGATCTTTGTTGGTTTTATTCAATGAACAAATAAAATTATTTCTGAGGTCAGCATACGACCTATTTTCTTCCCTAAAATAATCCTTCATTCATAATATTCTTTTTCATCCAAAACTGAAATCTACCTTCCTCTACCCATAATTGAAGGTTGTTCTACTACTATATTACTATCTAGACCCTCACTATCTCTCTATTGGTCAATTCAAAACCTGTTCCCAAACAGACCTATTGTATTGAATCTTTGTTTTTTTCAATAAACAAATATCATTATTTCTGAAGACAGCATATATATGTGTAGGTATGTATATTCCCTTTGATAGTTTGTATAAATATTGTACATAGATCTATAGAATATGCATACCAACTCTAACACACATATATATCCTAGAAACGATCGTAAAATGATGAATTTTTTTTAATATAAGGAACTGTTTCTTTGTTTATTCATTATTTTATTAATTTATCTTGACTCTGTTTTCCGTTTATTTTTCACCGAAAATAGTTTTTGAATGCATCTTCTCTTTTCATGATATCCGGATTACATTGAGTTCTTCATACGGATTGGACACTACCGTAAACTTTTGGTAGATTTATCTATATATATATAGATAGATAGCCATGCTCAGTGTGTAGGAAAGGAGTAGGCAGAAATTCCATTTTATGTCCCAAATGCAAAAAGAAGTGGGATCACAGGTAAACTATCTAAGAACGTAGATTTTATATGTGGCCGATGCTCAGGTGCAATAAGTAGCAAGTGCCCACAGGATACTAGCTCCTTCTATTGCCCAGATGGTTCTATAGAAATAGTGAACACCTTCCGTTATTGGGTGACAAAATCAGCAGTGGTGGGGGGTGCTTTGAAAATACAGTAGCCAAAGTCAGAACGGGATGGAAAAAGTTCAGGGAGCTAATACCACTATTGGCCACTAAAGGTTTCTCTCTAAAAATGAAAGGCAGACTGTATGATGCCTGTATACGAACAGCAATGTTACATGGCAGTGAGACATGGGCATTACATGCAGAGGATCTGCATAGACTGAAGAGGAACGAAGCATCCATGCTCCATTGGATGCGAACGGCAAAGCATAAATGAACTAAGTGAGAAATTAGGAATAAGAGGGATCAGATGCTGTTTACTCAAGAGAAGACTACGTTGGTATGGTCACATGATGCGCATGAAAGACGACAGCTGTATAAAAAAGTGCAGGGCGATCAAAATTGATGGAAGTTACGGAGTAGATAGACCTAGAAAAACCTAGGACTATTTGATAAATTCCGACCTTACACACTTACACCTCTCTAAGACAATGTCACTGGACCGAGATCTTTGGTGCTATGCAGTAGTAATACAGAAGACCCGCCTTGCCTATGTACAAAGCGAAACCTACAGTCAGTAGGCACCTCTTAACCAAATATATACCCCATCCCACTACCCCTACTCCCACCAACACCACCCTTTGTCCAAAATAAATGAGGTCGTATAGGTGTCACGACAAAAAAACATACAGTCCACGCTGTAATGTGGCCGTGTAGGTAACACGGTAAAAACCTCCCAGTCCACACTGTAAATGTGGTTGGTGTTAGGAAGGGCATCCAGTCGTAGAAAACCTGCCAGATAGTCCTATACGATATGGTCACCCGACCATTCTTGCCTCAAGTAGGACAACTCCCGTCTAAACGCATGCTAGCAAGGAAGATAGATGTTAAACGATGATGATGATATATATATATACATATGGAGGCACATGGCTTAGTGGTTAGAGCATTGGCCTTGCAATCGAAAGGTTGTGAGTTCAATTCTCAGAACAGGTAATGTGTTGTTTCCTTGAGCAAGACACTTTATTTCACATTGCTCCAGTTTACTCAGCTGTAGAAATGAGATGATAGGGACTGGGGTCCATATCATTCCACTGCAAAGTGGTCGTGGATAGCCACGGAAAAAAAGCACCCAGCACTCACTGTAAATGAGGTTGGTGTTAGGAAGGGCATCCAGCTGTAGAAATCAAGCCAGAATCAGTTCCCGTCCCACCCTTGCAAGCAGGGAAAAACGGAAGTAAAATGATGATGATATAAAAAAAAATTCGTTTTCAAATATAAAAACTGAAAAGGTGTAGGGAAAAAAGTTAAATCAGCTCAAAATACGATAGTTTATTATAATAAACTGAACATACAGCTACATATAAGATTCTTTTTTAAATTTATATGAACTCCTACTGTGTTAGATTATTCACATGTAGAACAAATTATTCATTAAACAGTTATTTACATCATAATTTGATTTACAATTGTTTCATCCACATGGGACTCATTGGAATTAATCATTTTATAAATAGATACCTCAACAAGTTCATCTTTTCGAAGCACAAAAAGCCCATAGAGTTTTGTTTATATTTTACAAAACTGCAGTCATCAGAAGAGATGTTATTTACCATGTGCAGCATGATATTAATTCTTGCTGACACTCAAACGAATGTCATACACCAAAATGGTCTTGTAACCATAGGCAATGTCACTATGAATTAACGTCATGGTGCATGTGGTAAATAATATCTTTTGTGATATATATTTAAATATATGTATGTGTATACTCTTTTACCTCTCAAAAATGGATGACTATGTACACACATGCTTTTTCTAAAAAAAATTGTTTCCCATTTATTCCTCTTTTCACTCTATCTTTCTATTTCATCTTTTATTTCTCATACTATCTTCTGATGAAGGACTAGTGTCCGAAACGTTAAGACTCTTTTCCTACTATATCAAGTGTTACACTAATATAATTCTTCATTGTACTGTGTTGTTTGCTTTGTTATTTCTGTTTACTTTTTGCACACACACACACACACACACATATATATTAATATATTTACTCCTGGTTTTGAATTTGAATTTAATTTGAATTTAGAACACACTAAGTCCTGTTACTTTTCTGACACACCTGATACTTATTACAATATAACCTACTACAGTCAGTAGGCATCTCTATCAAAACACACCCCCGTCCCACCACCTCCACCCCATCCACACCGCCCCTTTCAATGTAAAGTTATGTTGGTCCCACAACATCCAGGCCGAAACAAATGAGATCGTGTAGGTGTCACGACAAAAAAACCCGCCAGACAGTCCACGCTGTAAATGTGGCCGTGTAGGCAACACGGTAAAAACCTCCCAGCCCCACACTGTAAATGTGGTTGGTGTTAGGAAGGGCATCCAGCTGTAGAAAACCCGCCAGACAGTCCTATGCGAGCAAGACAACCACTCTTGCCTCAAGTGGGAAAATCCCCGTCCAAACCCATGCAAGCGTGGAACACGGACGCTAAACCCGATGATGATGATGATGATGATGATATTTTAATGACAAGTTGTGTAGTTATTATGTAACAGTTACATCGGTAACTGACATTGGTGTGATATCATCAGATGTTAACACAATTATGTGAAGGGGTTATGCTGATATGTTGCAGGCAAAATAGTTCCTTCCTGGTGTAAATCTGGTAAACACCAAATCTAGTTTCTCCTTCAACCAAGGTAGATTAAGGAAACTGCGCAACTCTGAAAATGGAAACAGTAAAATGGAAAAAACCAGCAGTTACGAACTAACCTAGCGACTCTGTCACAACACCCTCAATAGAGATAATTTCTAGGAATACTTTAATGCATACCAATGAAGTAGAAAACATGGCCCTGCTACTAACAGAATACAGAATAAATCCCATCACTTTAACAAAATGTGCAAATATAAGGATATCCAGGCTAGAAGGGCCTTAGTAAAAATATCGTTTACATATGTAAAGTTAGCACAAACAATAAAATATATACATACATAGGTGGTACAACCACTAGCACACATTTAGAAGACTTGATAGGAGAAATAGCCCAGCCATCTTGGAACCAGTGTGGAGGCTTAAGCTTAATAACACAATATATTCCCTTTCTTGGTCTAAAATTCAAATTACACAACCATACAACTGACATGGAATGCTTTTAACTGCTTGAGCCTGTTTATCTTCATGACGCAACACAGATAAACACCGTAATAATTAGCAACTATATATAATATTAACAAAAGTGCACACATGAAAATGAACAGTTGTTAGCTGTCGAGACACTGCATCCTTTAAAACTTCCATGCCTCCTGAGATTCGCCAACACTACACCTAATATTCCCTCCTTCATACGCACACACACATGTATATCATGACTCATACACTATTCACTTCCCTGACATTTGTATATTATTCTATGTACTATACATGCACCTTTGATGAGTTGTAGTGCATCTGAGCACTGTACACAATAATTTCATTATTATTATTATATGTATAGCTAGATAGTTACGGCCCTTGCCATTCTGTGTTCAAATCCTGCCGAGGTTAACTTTGCCTTTCATCCTTATGGGGTCGATAAAATAAAGTACCAGTAATGCACTGGGTAATTGCTGGCCTTGTGCCAAAAGTAGAAACAATTATATGTATAGCTAGATCAAGCATAGCAACAATACCCAAACAGAACATGTAAAGGCAATCAAAGAAATCTAAGAATTTTAACAATTGAACAAAGACAGTTAAAAAACTTATATATATATAAATGGACAAATACAAGCCTTTACTCTCCTCTGAAAATACAATTTTGTATGTTAGGGTGGGATTGTATTATCATAGCCAGAGAGATGCATGCAACAGCACAATATCAAAGTAACCAAAGAGAAAATAAACAGTACATATATTTCTGCTCTAACAACATGCAAAAATATTTATGTAACTTATGAAAAAAAAAAATGGGTATGAGCAATAAGTAATGCTGGAAAAGAAAGGAATATAGGGACTTTTGTTCAAAAAGGATTCACAAAATAGATAGAGTAATGGAAAGGCAACTGTCTGGCTAAAGGTCAGCAAAGGAAAAGTCAGAAAGGGTCAGAAGCAAGGACTGTAGAAGAGCATACATAGAAAGTGGGAGAGAGAGAGACTATGGTGAAGACACTTGTTCAAAGTACTGCACAACAGAATCAAACCCACAATCACATAGCTGCATAGCAGACTTCTTAACTACATGGCCATCCATATTGAACGTTATATAAATAACGTGTAGACATTTGTTTATGTTTTAAATTTGATACACTGACTGTATCATTAACATTTTAGATTACTGATACAAATGTCATGACATATTTTCCCATCTAGTTGATGTTACTTTCTGTTTCTAGTCAAAACAAATTACCCATTTCAATAAACCTGCACCAACATAACAGTTCTATTCTTTTATTTGTGGGATCATACCTTCTTACATCACTGGCAATGTACATTGAGCCAATGAGAGAAAGTGTTACTTCTGTAACCCTTTAGCATTTAAACAGGCCATATTCAGTAATGTAAATGCTAAAGGGTTAATTCATGTATTTCACCCTTCCTACCAAGACAAGCTTTTGGCTGGTACATAACAACAATAACAAATAGGGCCTAAAGTGTGAGATTTTAGCTGATATGTTTGTCCAACAACAGGCCAGCAAATATCTGATAACACCCAACCCCCAACCCCACCATCCCTCAAAAACTCTCAGCTTAAATTTTCAGAGGAGTTAATTTCTATCGAAGGTTCTGATAACACGCATTGGAACCAAAGCCTTGGTGCCCTTCTTATCCTCAATTTTCCAGTTGACATAGACCTGCAGATGTTCAGGCTTAGCATGAATATTTTAGCAGTCTTGAAGGGCTTACAAGGGTCATAGGAACTGCTTCACTGCCTCTGACTAACAGTGCATTAAAAATCTTTTTTTTGTGTTTTTAATTTTTCTAAATTACAAAGTTATTTGAATATAAAATACATAAGTAAGTTTGTTTCGAAATACTCATCCTTTTCCATTTTTTAGAGGGTTTTAAACCCCACTGTCAGGCTAAAATTTCTTTAGTAAAAAATCCGACAAAAGCTTCTATTTCTACCAAATAAAATACATATCCCAGCTCTTCTATTCAGTATGTCATTATAAGAAAAGCAAAATTAGCCATACTACTACTATTACTACATATAAATAAATCAGATATAGTATTTACATACGTAAGTAGATGCCAAAACAATTTTATTTAGATATGTGTTAGTGGTAGAAATACTTATGGCACTGTTAACATATTTTGAGAATAATTTCATTTCTTTTCATTTGTTAAGCTTTAGCTTTAATAGGATGTTAAATATTTCTTTCAATTATGTTTTGTAATGGGAGGAGGGTGTGCACAATAAACATACTTCTACTTGTTATTTTTAAAAAATTTGTTTAATCTGAATGGTGCTAGGGAGATACAACAGGGAGGTAATTAGAGATTTGATTGTATCAAGTCAGTTTTAGGAAGATTTGACTGCTATTTCTAGCTGGTTAAGCAAATATGTAGATGTCCCCCTTGTCCTATTAGTGGTGTGGTAGAAACAACTGTATAGCAGACTAAATGTCTTAAAGAATTTTTACAGTCTGCTGGGTTAGCTTTGTTCAAGTAGATTTATGTTCAAAGAATTCCAGCCCAAACCACCCTGTGTTATTTTCAGAAAAAGCATCTGGAATGGTGGTACATACTATGGTCACCCGGATAGTAAACCAAGTAATACAGAATGGGGTCATACCAAAGGACTAGCGTAACAACATCATCATTAACTGCTACAAGGGCAAAGGAGACGTTTTAGATAGAGGAAACTATAGAGCCATTAAGTTAAATGACCATGTCATAAAGGTCACAGAAATAGTTATTGCACAACTAATTAGAGAGTGAATTGATCTAGATGAAATGCAGTTTGGGTTTGTGCCAGGTAAAATTACCACGGATGCTCTTTTCGTTGTACGATAACTACAGGAGAAGTACCTAGCTAAACGTAAACCCCTCTACTTAGCTTTTGTTGACTTGGAGAAAGCCTTTGACAGAGCCCCCCCACTCCATTATTTGGTGGGTTCTTAGAAAACCAGGAGTAGATAAATGGCTTGTGAGAGCTATACAAACCATGTATAGAGAAACAGTCAGCAAGGTTAGAATTAACAACGAATATAGTGAAGAATTTAGCATAAAAGTCGGTGTTCATCAAGGCTCTATCCTTAGCCCCCTCCTGTTTATTATTGCCCTTCAGGCTATAACAGAGGAGTTTAAGACCGGCTGCCCATGGGAACTTCTATATGCAGAAGATATAACTCTCATAGCTGAATCTATGGCTGAACTAGAGAAGAAATTCCAAACATGGTGCATGGCCTAGAATCAAAAGGCCTTAAAGTTAACTTGTCTAAGACTAAAGTTCTAGTATGTAGGAAGGAAAATAGGGCACAGGTGCCCTCTGGGAAATGGCCATACTCAGTGTGTAAGAAAGGAGTAGGTAGAAATTCCATTCTATCTCCCAAATGCAAACTATGGGTACATAAAAGATGTAGTGGGATCACAGGCAAGCTATCTAAGAATGTAGATTTTATATGTGGCTGATGCTCAGGTGTAATAAGTAGCAAGTGCACTCAGGATATTAGCTCCTTCTATTGCCCAGATGGTTCTATAGAAATAGTGGACACTTTCCATTACCTGGGTGACAAAATCAGTGGAGGGTGTTCTGAAAATAGAGTAGCCAGAGTCAGAACGGGATGGAAAAAGTTCAGAGAGCTTATACCGCTGTTGGCCACAAAAGGTTTCTCTCTAAAAATGAAAGGCAGATTGTATGATGCCTGTATACAAACAACAATGTTACATGGCAGTGAGACATGGACATTGTGTGCAGAGGACCTGCGTAAACTGGAAAGGAACAAAGCATACATGCTCCGTTGGATGTGTAATAGTAATATACACGAACGGCAAAACATAAATGAACTAAGTGAGAAATTAGGAATAAGGTGCTGTTTATTTGAAAAAAGATTACATTGATATGGTCATGTGATGTGCATGAAAGACGACAGCTGTATAAAAAAAGTGCAGGGCGATCAAAATTGATGGAAGTTACAGAGTAGGTAGACCCAGAAAAACCTGGAACAACTTGATAAATTCTGACCTTGCACACTTGCACCTCTCTAAGACAATGTCACTGGATCGAGATCTTTGGCGCTACGTAGTAATACAGAAGACCCACCTTCCCTACATGCAAAGTTAACCTACTGTCAGTAGGCACCTCGTAACCAAATATACACCCCGACCCACTACCCCTACCCCATCCTCCCACTCCCACCAACACTACCCTTTCTCTGTAAAGTTATGTTGGTACCACAACATCCAGTCCAAACTAAAGAGGTTGTGTAGGTGTCACAACAAAAAAGCACCTAGACCACGCTGTAATGTGGTCGTGTAGGAGATACGGTAAAAAGGCTCCCAGTTCACACTGTAAATGTGATTGGTGTTAGGAAGGGCATCCAGCCATAGAAAAGCCTGCCAGATACAGTCCTATATGGTCGAGACACGGTCACCCTATCAATCTTGCCTCAAATAGTATAATTCCCATCTAACCCATGCTAGCATGGAAGATAGACGTTAAACGATGACGATGATGATGTATCCTGGACTACATTATCCAATATGTTTTATTTTTTAAGGTGATAAAGTATGATTTTAGTGGACTCTGGCTATTATTTCTTTCAGGTTGTAAGACCACATTGAATTGACCTCCATTGACTTTAATGAGTGTTTCAGTTGATCGATCAACAGAATAGTCTGTTCTTGAAATTAACGTGTAAGTGGCTGAGCATTCCACAGATGCAAGCACCCATAACATAATTCTTATGGAGATTTGGCATAAGAAAGCTGGCCCTTTGAATTACAGATAGTCCATCCAGTGGTTTCCAAACAGTTTCCATCTATCCAGTTTCACTCACAAAGCATGGGTTTTACCCAAGGCTATGGAAACTTTCCTAAGGTGCCATGCAGTGGGATTGAACCCAGAACTTAATGATAGCAAAGCAAATTTCTTAACCTTTTTGATACCAACCTACCAAATATCACCCCAGATTTATGATATGAGACTGCTCATTTTAAAATGTTTATCTTTGTATTAAATCCTTCCCTCTTAATTTTAAAACATTTTTATTAAGTTATGTTCTAAATACCAACTTACTAATGAAAAAGTCAGTTATTTTCTTAACTTCTAAATATTTGATTATTTTCAAATTAAATTGAAATACGATAACAAAAGGGTTAATCATTTGGCCCTGCTGCATCCACACAATCACATACAATCTCTGTAACTGGTTTGGTGGTACCTTATTTTTCTGAGGTATTATATGATGTATTAAATCATAAAAGCAGATAGCAGACACTGCCTTTAAGTGGGATAGTTTTTGTAGTGTGTTGGTGGATGAAGGATTACTTATTAGTTGGAATATCTTTTATGTGTGAGCATGTAGCAGCTGTCATATTTAAGAGATGTAAGCAATAATCTAGTGCGAGATGTAATTATTGTCATGTAGAATATCTAACTGTTCAGAGTAGAATTATTTTCTGGTTATATAGAGGAAGTACAGTCTTTATGATGTAGTATTGCAATGTTATAGATGTGGTGGTAGTTTTCATGAACAGACCTGTGCAAAGATGGTGTCACAAAATCTTATCTTTAATTCTTTTAGCCTTTTTTATTAATACAAATTTCATAAACATTTCCAAACAAGTTGTCACACAGATATTACTGCCTAAATCAAAGCTGATATCTGAAGAGATCCAGTATCAGAATGACCATAACTAAGAAATGATATCATGGCACATGATCAATAGGTTTTTACACCTCAGAAAACTTGATAGCTTCAGGTTAAGTTTGTGCCATAAAAATCTTGTTAGGAACAATTTCATTGGCTGAAATGGACTTGTATATTTTAGCCTACTACAGTCATGACATGTGACATAGTTGATTTATGTGTTAAGAAGAAGTCAAATAAAAGTGTTACTATGTTAGAAATGGAGCGGAGGTGGGGGTGGGGGTGGAATCATACTAGAAATATGTTATGAGTTCAAATTTCAAATTTGTCAGGATGTTGTTGGAGATAAATGTGTCCGGAATGATGCTGGTATACTTAGTGTCACTAATGATCAGAAAAAGGAGGCCTGGAAATGTCATTATGAGAGACTGATGAATGTGGAGAACGAATGGGAGAGAGAGAAACTACCCCCAGTAGACCTGACAGAGGGACCAGCTATTGAGATTGATGAATATAGCGTCCAAGAGGCAATTAAGGAAATAAAAAATGGTAAGGCCGCTGGACCATCGGGGATAGTTACTGAGATGCTGAAGGCATCAGGGGACGTAGGTACTAAACTGGTTGCACGCATCGTCAATCAAGCTATATATGGCGGAGTCATACCTAAAAACTGGTGCAGCAGTATTCTCATAAATTGCTACAAAAGTAAAGGGGTTGCTCTGGAGAGGAGCAATTATAGAGGCATAAAACTGATGGATCAGGTTATGAAAGTGGCAGAAAGAATATTAGCGCAACTAATTAGAGAAAGGGTCAAACTAGATGAGATGCAGTTTGGTTTTGTGCTTGGGAAAAGTACAACAGATGCCCTCTTCTTAGTGAGACAACTACAAGAGAGGTTCTTAGAGAAGAATAAGCCACTATACTTAGCTTTTGTTGACCTAGAGAAGGCCTTAGATAGTGTACCCCGATCTGTCATCTGGTGGTCCCTAAGGAAACTAGATGTAGAGGAATGGCTTGTGAGGACAGTGCAAGCTTTGTACAGAGGTGCTGTCAGTAAAGTGAGGGTAGGAATGAAGTTCAGTGAGGAATTACAGATACAAGTCAGGGTTTCGGTCCTTAGCCCGCTCTTGTTCATTATAGTCCTCCAAGCCAATAACAGAGGAGTTTAAGACTGGCTGCCCATGGGAACTTCTCTATGCTGACAATCTGGTTCTTATAGCAGAATCAGTAGAGAAGTTAGAGAATAAATTCTGGCTATGGAAACAGCAGTTGGAATCAAGAGGACTGAGAGTGAACCTAGCTAAGACAAAAGTGTTGAAAAGAGGACAAAACTCTGATTCCGTCAGGGAAATGGCCATGTTCGATATGCAGAAAAGGAACTGGTATAAATTCTATAAAATGTACACAATGCAGATCTTGGGTACACAAGAGATGTAGTGGGATAGCAGGCAAACTAACAGGTAGGGAAAACTACATATGCAGTAGATGTACAGGGAAATTTGACAGTAGAAGTCACAGTGATAGACACATTTTTCAAATGCAGGTAGGTTCTATAGAAGTGGTTGATAGCTTCCGGTACCTAGGCAATCAGATTAGCATGGGAGGGGGGTGTTCCGAGGCCATAGTATCTAGAATAAGGACGGGTTGGAAGAAGTTTAGGGAGCTGCTTCCTCTGCTGACAAAGAAGGGTTTCTCCCTGCGTATGAAAGGCCAGTTATATGATGACTGTGTGAGATGCGCGATGCTGCATGGGAGTGAGACATGGGCAGCAACTGCAGAGGATATGTGACAGCTAGAGAGAAATGAAGCAAGCATGCTCCGTTGGATGTGTAATGTCAATGTACATGAATGACCAATCATAGGTAAGTTGAGAGAGAAACTGTGTATAAGAGGAATAAATTGTAGTGTGTGGGAGAGAAGACTGCGATGGTATGGACATGTGATGCGCATGGAGGATGACCGCTGGGTAAAGGAATGCCAGTAGAAGGAAGACACAATAGAGGAAGACCATGAAAAATATGGGCAGAGGTGGTGAGAGCTGACCTCAGATCGCTGAAGCTCATGGAGGAAATGACGAAGGACCATGACAAGTGGAGAGATGCTGTGCTGAATAGGACCCATCCCATCCTTGCAAGCAGGGAAAAGCAGACATAAAATGATGATGATGATGATGATGATGATGTGACAGAAGTTACAGATGAAGCTTGATTATAGAGATGAAGCCTGAATACAGACATGAAGCTTGAGTACAGAAGATTAACCCTTTCTAATGAAATATACTTTATTTCAATTACTTAACCCTTTAGCATTCACATTACTCTATATATACTATTATATTTTCATGATAAAAGCTTTACCTTACATAATTATTTCACATAATATCAAATCAATGAGATTTTGAAAGTATTTATTTTGAGAACAATACCTTAACATCACTATGAGTGGCCAATTACAGCCAGTTTCAACAGAAAAAGGTAGAGAATTCTGGCCGATTTTGGCCGGTTTAAACATTAAAGGGTTAATGAAGAATTTTGAGGGATTTACTAAAATTATTAATTATCATCATCATCGTTTAACATCCATCTTCCACGCTTGCATGGGTTTGGACGGGAATTTTCCCACTTGAGGCAAGATTGGTTGTCTTGCTCGTATAGGACTGTCTGGCGGGTTTTCTACGGCTGGATGCCCTTCCTAACACCAACCACATTTACAGTGTGGACTGGGAGGTTTTTACCGTGTTACCTACACGGCCACATTACAGCGTGTACTGTGTGTTTTTTTTTGTCGTGACACCTAAACGACCTCATTTATTTCGGACTGGATGTTGTGGTACCAACATATCTTTACATCGAAAGGGGTGGTGTGGATGGGGTGGGGTAGTGGGACGGGGGTGTATTTTTGTTAAGAGGTGCCTACTCATTACTAAAATATTAACTTAACATGTAGTTCTTATATAAAATTCTGTTGGAAGATTTAAATTTAAAAATGAACCCTTTAAATGGGTGGTTTTGTTTCATAAAACCAGAGATGGTTTTGGTCAGGATGGTATCATAGGATTAAGATGGAGTAAAAGGTGGTATTAACTGAATAGGAGCATGTGTGTTTAAAATTAATAAGGAACAGTTGATTAATGTACAGAAGAGTTAACAAGGTATAACTGGATGGTGAAACACACCAGAGTTGACAGATTAGTAATTAAATTTGATGAAAAGTATCAGATTGCCATTGTTGTAATCTAGACCAGTTCTGATAGAACTCACTTATGATCAAAGGCAGTTATGGGCAACCTGCGGGTTACAAAGCTTTCTGAATGGCTCGTCTAAGTCACCTAAGTGAAATCTTTCTGATTTTTTTACCCCAACTTTTCAGTCGTAATTTTTCTTTCTATCAATTTTACAATCGAGGAAAACGTGTACAAATTCTGAAGAAACAAATCAAAACAACCTGAGTTACCGTCCTTTTTTTTAATGCGGTCACAAATGTAAATTAGCGCTTGCGGCCTGCCTGATGATGAGCCATATCTCATTCGCCCCGCTTCTCAAAAAAGGTTGCCCATGCCTGCCAGCTACGACAGATGTGTACTGTTAACATAGTTCTCAAAGAGATTCAACATGACATAGTGTATGACAAGTCTGGCCCTTTGAATTAGATACAACTCATTTTTGTCAGCTGAGTTGGCTGGAGCACTGTGAAATAAAGTGTCAAACTCATGATCTTATGATTGTGAGCCAAATAGCTACATTCATTTTGAGCGAAGTTAATTTTTAGCGAAGTTATTACGAGCAAATGGTAATTTCAGCGAAGATTAATTTTACATTACTTCTTTCTAGAATTAATTTTTTCAATTTTAATCATTTAGTTCTTTCGAACCATAAAATGCGTCGTTTTTAATCATTTTTTTTATTTACCTGTTGTGAAGGTAAATAAAAGGTATTTGTACAAAATAAAATTGTAGATTTCTAGTATATTTTATTTTTATCAAGCGTCTTTAAGAAAACAGTTTGAGGCATCACTCAAAATGCACATAATTTTAACTTCGTTCAAATGACTGGACACGGAGCCAAACACCCTCATTTGATTGAGCTCACTCCCATGTATTACTGGTTCTTATTTTATATTTCATCCGTTTTAAAGAGGCAAAAAATAAACATAAATTACAGTAGGATTTCAAGTCAAAAGAATAAAGCAAGGAAATGACCACATAAAAAACATCCAGTCTGATAGTTTACTATTTATCAAATTAACTATTGGTGGGTCACATGGAACATTTCTAGAACACTGCTTCTAGGGGACCCTGCAAGCTGCATGCTGTAAAGTCTAGCTTCAGAGACACTAATATGTCTGATGCTTATACATACTGCATATATGTACTTGTTTCTGTGTTAATGTTGCATCAGTGTTTTGGTTTGTCATTAAAAGAGGGTGTGGTATTTAGTATATCTGCATAAAATTGGTGCACATTTACATGGGGGGGGGGGGGGGGGGTTAGTAAAATAATTGTTGCCAAATTAACTATCTTTCTTTTAGTGTGTTAGAAAATACTACTGGGTGGATTGTGATGTTTAAAATTAGAATGAAAGTAGTTTTGGTAGCGGTGATGGTGGAGCGATTTGTATGAGTTTCTACCATTGGTTTTAAAGGTGATGTCTGCGTGATAGTTGGTTGCGGTGGCAAGAAAGGCAGGTAGAGTGACTGACAGTTTGCAATAGAATAAATAAATAGATAGTTAAACAAAAGCAGAATAGTTGCTTTGAGGTACCGGCTTGGTGGCGATGATTCTTTACTTAAGACAAGTAAATGATAAAGGATCTTAAAAATTTGCCGGGCAACATTTGACAGGGCAGCTCTCCGAGACAAATGAGGGATTCTAATTGGCAAAGCCGATAATGCCTTATCGCTTTTAATCCGGGACATTCGCAGTGGCAAAAAAAAAAAAAAAAAAAAAAAAAGTGAAAAAAACTTCGAAAGATAAAAACGAAAAATGTGAATTGTTTGATAGATGATGATAATATAGATGACAATAATTTTATTATATATATTTTTTATAAAATAAGCACGATTTCTAAGGAGTATCAAGTGTCTCTCACAGAGAATAATTATCTTTGGATGGAAAAGCAGCAGCGTCTACGCCATCAGATCTTCTAGATTGGCAACTGATTATAATTAGTAGTAGTAGTGGTGTAATTAATTACTTATTTATCACCGTTTACATGTTTTTGTACTATCGCGTATTTTGTCTTATTCGGATATAAGCTTGAGTTTGACCGCATTATGTAGTTATATACTTACGTCTTATCGGAGTAGGAGAGGGAGAAATAAAACAGAGAGAGAAAGAGAGAGAGGAAGAGAAAACCAACGAGAGCGCATACACACATATATATGTGTATATGCATGTGTTAATATATAATATATTTATAAAAAGTGAAGTCCTGAGAGGAGGGACGGACACATCGGCTGAGTAGAGTGTTAAGCAGAAGTGTGGAGGTAAAGAAAACCAGCCAGCAACCATGGTGTTCGAATCGTTTGTTGTTGAGTTGATGAACAAATTTCTCGGCGATTATGTCGAAAATCTGGATAGATCACAGTTACAACTTGGAATATGGGGCGGTAAGTGAAGATCTACCCTGCTTCTCTTAATTTAACCCTTTGCAGCTTTTATGTATACACACACACGCGCGCATACACATTATATATAAACATATTTCAGGCTGTAGTTAATATACATATCGTCTGTTTAATCTAATTATCTATACATATAATAACCGTTTAAAAAAAATAAACATATTTTACACTATTGCAGCCATACCAGTATCTTTCATACCGCAGCTCAATATTTTAAGTAATCATTTTCATTTTCGTATCTCAAGAGTATTTATCTCTGTTATTGCTTCGAAAAATCTTATTATTATCGAGAATTGATGAATGATTGTATAAATATTTTATTTGTAAAAATATAAATGTACGTATGTACGACATATTAACTTATATGTGAGTTTATGATAATAATGTTTTGTTTCGTCTGCTCAAAAATAAAATCTAAATAAATTCAATATTCATAGAAAAAAAAATGAAAGCTATTAAAATCCTGTTTATTTTTCTAAGAAAGCTTCTCTCTCTTTTCCATCTACTTGACATATGATTCGCCTTCACTACTTTAGTTTATATATATATATATATATATATATATATATATATATATATGTGTGTGTCTAAAGTAACGTTGCTGAATAATCAACAAACCAAATAACTCATTGTTTATATTATAAACCAGCCGAAATACGATTCTCGCTGAATTTATATATATATATATATATATATATATATATATATATTTAGTAAGAATATTTTCGAAACAGCGAGTTGGTTTGAAATTATTAGAAATGTAAGTTATCGCCGTATTTTGAC
>OZ024741.1:204458690-204668690 GCA_964016885.1 Eledone cirrhosa
TGACAACCTGCAGTGTTTGACCTTGGGACTTGTTAATGGTCATTGCGTAACTGACTCTCACTGGGAATTGCAATCATTTAAAACAAAAGGGGACATCTGTTGGTATTAGTGGTATTCTAGGTGATGTCCTCCTTACCACATCCACTGAGGAGTTTGGCTTTGTTAATGTGAAGCTGTAGTTCAGTGACAACCATACGCATCCCATTGCACAATATTGGCTGATCCAGGTTTCTGAGATGCATGATAACTCTACCCTTCAATTCAAGATTGTGTGGCAGCATACTGGATGGCTCCAGACTGTTGAGAAATTCAATGGGATAATGAACAGCTTCATCCTCTTTGACAACTTTGTCATCATCATCATCATCATCATCATCTTCGTTTAACATCCATCTTCCATGCTAGCATGGGTTGTCAATAGATTTATAGATCTAGCCATGTCCAGGGATCATTTATGAGAGATTTTTTTTTTATGGCAATCACTGATGTTTTTTGGAACAAGGATTGCTCTTTCACACAGCCAGTCCTTGGGCAGCTCCTGACTCCTTTATATAACACATGGACATTTCATTCAAACTGAGGCCCAAGCCAATTTGAAAGCAGAATGAGCTGTCCAAACTCCAGGTAAACGTGTAGCATCAATTCCAAATGAAGAAACTGTTAAAGCTATCTTTTGGTCTTGTTGAATTTTAAGCAACAATAGGTTATCAAGAAGGTTTTACCGGTGTCGTTCGGAGAATCGATAAAAAATAGGCCACTATTCGGTTTTGACTCAAGTATAATGTTATATGTTACTTTTTGACTATCTAGTAGTTTGGGCTCATTTTCATTAACATAGGAGATGAGGTCCTCTACGTTGTATGAAGTTTCTTGCACAATTTCAAACCCAAGGCCATAAAAATGAGTTCTATTGGTGCGGAGAATATAAAATAAATGCAGAGCAGGTCCATCTATTTTTGCCAGTTTGTCTTCAATTTCAATCAAAGCTGTATTATAATCTTTGTCTGAAAAAAATTACTTCTATGCTTAATTCCAAATTGCCTGCAACTCCCTTTGGTTCTACAATACAAAACTTTATTTTAAAGTGTTTATATTATCTAAAAACCTTCCATCATAATTAAATAATTGATGATGATGTTCTAAATTCTAGCTTAATATTGCTTTTTAATTTAGGCACAAGGCCAGCAATTTTTTTTTTTTTTTTTTTTTTAGGGGGGGGGGGGTCGATTATACTGACCCAGTACTTTACTGATACTTTATTTTATCAATCCCAAAGGGATGACAGGCAAAGTTGACCTCAGCAGGATTTGAAACCAAAATGTAGATGGATGTAATAAAATACTGCAATGCACGAGAAAGTTAGTTATATTACCAAATCCCTCCAAATTCTTGATTATTTTCCAAATGGTTTGTAAATCAGAGGTAATGTGCTTTTCATTAGAAATATGGTGGTAATGAAATGGTTAATTCTTAAAGAACCTCATGGTTAAAAACACATGTTACAAAGAAAATGATTTTTTTTCTGAATTATCTATAGCCTTTATTTGTATAGTTTAATTTTTTCCTCCATTGTTAAAATTATTTTAACTAATGTATAATGAAAATATGTGTGTATATATACAGTGAGGTGACAAATTGGCAGAATCATTAGAACATAGGATAGAATGTAATTCTAGCTGTCTGTGCTAAAATCTCACCAAAGTCAACTTTGCCTTTCATCCTTTTGAGGTTGAAAAAATGTACCCATCTAGTACTGGAGTCGATTCCTTGTGTATATATTTTTCTCACTTCCTCACTCTCTTTCTCTTGGAGAAATTGGCTATGTTCAGACCACCAGCTTTTAAATGCCCAAGGTTATATTGGCACCCCTGTGAATCTATTAGGGGTTATGGGTCCATACATATATACAGTGTATATATATATATATATATATATATGTGTATATATATATATATATACACACACAAGCACACAAACACACACAAGCACACACACACAAGCACACAAGCGCACACACACACAACACACTTTACAATTACTGACCTTGTATATGAACTTTTTTTTTTCTGTGGAAACACAAGATATATAGGTAGAATTTAGAAATATTTCAAAACCCAAATATTTCAGCTCACTAGTCAGTAATTCAGACAGTAAGCATCACAGATATGGAATTGTTCTTGAGCTGGGCACATGTTGTTTTCACAGAGAAATATGTGCTGTTTTTGGGAAAGCTATCAAATGACAAAACATAAAATCATGTGCAACAGCAAAAGTTGCACATATTCTTGTAAATAGAAATAATAATGGGGATTTGTAATTTTGGTATAAGGCTACAGTTTTTGAGAGAAATGGATAGTTAGTTAACCCTTTTGTGGCCATATTTCTGATGAAATACAACCTATTTCAAGTAATTAATAAAGAGTTTTACTAAAATCCTTAATTTTTTTTTTACTAAGATAGTAACTTAACATACAGTTCTAATGTATAATTGTTAGGAGGTTTGAATTTAAATAGGAATGCTTTAAAATGAATGGTTTTGTTTTATAGAAGCAGAGTCAGTTTTGGCTAGGTTGGTATTAAAAAGGTTAAATAACCCATGGTACATGTCTAGTACTTATTTTGTCACAGCTGGAAGAATGAATGATGAATGATGAAGATGACTTTGGTGTGATTTGAATCTTTTTCTACACCATTACCATATCTTCCATATCTTCCACTTAGCTAACATATCACACTGTTAACAAAATCATGTGCAACTGTTTTCTAAATCTTAATGGTATTTGGTCTGAGTGATTAAAAGATATAGAATATGCATTTTTTTTTTTATTTGTAATTGGATTCTGTTAGCTTAAAAAGATTTTTTAGCAGTGCTAATTTCTAGAAAAAATTTGATGGAAAAATAGACCATATGTTAAACCTTTTAGCATTTACATTACTCTATATTTACTATTGTATTTTCAGGGCAAAGGCTTTACTTCACATATCGAATCTTATGAGATTTTGATATTATTTATTTTGAGAACAATACCTTAACATCAGTATAGCTAGCTGGTTATAGCTGGTTTGAACAGAAAGAGGGGAGAGAATTCTGGCCGGATATTGTCAGTTTAAATGCTAAAGGGTTAAATATGAGAAAATACCAAAATAAATGTTGACATTAGGCATAGTCATCATAACTCATTTTTACATCTGTTTTTCCATACTGGACAGGTCATTACAGACCAGGTGGGCTCTTAATTGGAGCTACTTTCCTCCTAGGTGATTCTCACTCAATACATTTCATCTTTGATATACTTTCTATGGCTAGATGTCCTTCTTACTACCAAGCACTTTAAAGAGTGTAATGGGAGCAGTTTATGAAGGCACTAGTAATAGTCTATTTAAACTTTTTGATACCAAATCGCCGAAAGGTGCTTCTGTTTCTATGAAACAAAACTTTAAAGGGTTCCTACTTAAATAATTTTATATAAGATTTTGTTATGTTACAAATACCATCTAGATGAAATTATAATTTTAGTAAATCCTTCCCAAATTATTCATTATTTAATTAAAATACTGTAATACTTTAATTAGAATGTATAGTCTTTCCATACATTTTGATTGGTACTCCGGTTGTGGTAGTAGTAATAGTAAACAACTCTAACTATAGGAAAAAATAAACTATTGTGTCACAGATGATATTGCAAAATTGGCAACAGTTACAATTAAAAGCAGACACAAGCACATTGTTTTGTCCTTTCAACTTGGTAACTCCATACTGTTTGGACAGGGGTAAACTACTGGCTCATCAAACATTTTGCTGTAAGGCATTCTTCTTGCTACATCACCTACTCTTGTGTCTTGTTTTTTGTTTCCATCAGTCTTAATAACTAATCTGTTCTTCATCGCACATTGTTTGATTTAAATATTGAATATTTATTTATTCATTTCATCATTCATGTCTGTGTTCTGTACTGTATTTTCATCTTATTCCATGTCCTTTAAAATACTCCAGGATAGTGAGTGTTTAACTATCTTGCTAGACACTAGGACCCTGAATGTACCAGCAGTAGTGTTAGGAGGGGTTGAAACTGTGTAAGTCTGTTTTAACAGCCAAAGACGACAATAGAGTTTGTTTTGTTAATGTTACTGTTTTTGTATCATCTGTATACCATCCTGTCCCATTATGTCCACGTGCTTTCGCCACAACTTCTCAGAAGAGAACAAAGAGTTGCCAGAAAAAATTGGGGAACTACTGACTCAAATAAGCAGTCAGAATCAATATATCCTATGGATGTAAGCTTGCATATCCATTCTTTCAACTTGAATAGAAAAGCAGATGAATTTATGACTCATATAGAAAAGTGTATTGTTAAGAATATTGCATTGTGTTCTTTTTGTTTACCTAGTATAGTCAGTTTTTTCTGACATCACAATTGGTCTTACTTGCTTTACTACTTCTATCAGTTAGTGCTTTTATGATCTCTACTCCACAAAATACTAATATCATAATCCATTTAAATGCTTTGCTCTTCATCGTTTAATCTTTTTGTTACCATATGTTTTAAAAAAGAATTTTTAAATAATCAAGAATTGGAGGAATTTAATAAAATAACTTTTAGATGGTATTTGCAGCCTAGCTTAGCAAAAGTTTTAAAATAAAAGTATGATTGAAGCTTTTTTAGATAAACTTTTAAACAAGCAGTTTTGTAACATAGAACCAGGGACAGATTCATGTGCTTCAATCTACTAGAGACTTTGTCAAGCAATTGGCCCAATATTGCTCTGATATTAGTAAATTGATATTTCTTGATATGTTTTATCTAAATTTAATTTGAGAATTTCCACACCAATTTTTGTAGAATAAAAGATATTGACATTGTTTGTTTTGTAAATAGAGTAGTAATCATTGTAAAAATACAATTTTGCTTTGAAAGTTTCACACATTTTGATTTCCTTTCAGTTATATTTTTACCCGCAAAGAAAAATGTTAATTATAGTCAGCTTATGTACACCATAAATATATCTTTTTATTATAATTTTATAAATGTATTTTTTTTTATTTGTGTGCTTGTATATATATATATATATATATATATATAATGATATTGCAAACTGTAATGCTTGCTGTATTTAAATATACAGCATTACTCTTAGCAGATTCTAATATATTGTCTGCTGTTGGTACAATCTTTACAGACCAAGAAAAATGCAGAAGTAACTAATATTTTTTTTTCTCTTTAATATATAGAAAAAGTAGATAGAAACTGAATACTGTGTAGGTGGTACAACTCATGGTTGCACAAGTACTATGGTGGAATTCTAGTTTGATTGTACAAATATTATTTAGTTGCTTTAATGTAGCAAACAGTATACTCTCATTAGTGATATATAAAGTAGAAATAGCAAATAAGTTTTCATTTTTCACATAGGATTTGTTCAGATGGCACCAGCAGCAACGACAAGTTCACAGTAGCCGGAAGAGTTCATTTGTAGGCTTGGTCTTTTAATAAAGCTGTCTACAGGATGGAAAGTTACAATGTCTAAAATGAAATGAATATGAGTCATTGCATGAGTGATAATCTGAACTGAAAGCATGGGTTAATAAGTTCTTTAGAAATTGTGTTATGTTAATACTTATTTTTATTATTAAGAAGAACCTATGATTTTAGACATTTGTTAATGAAAGTGGTTGCAGCTGGTGCAATTCAAGAAAGAATGTTGTCAAATTATCATAATTACTTTTGCTATCATAATATAATAAAGGGAGGAGTAAAATAAGTTGTATTACTTTAAATAAATAATTGTTTCTACTTTAGGCACAAGGCCAGCAATTACCCAGTGCATTACTGGTACTTTAAATAAATAATGAATGAATATTACATAATTTATGATCTAAATTTCGTAGCTGTTGATTAAACATAAATATTCTTATATATAATTGTTTCTACTTTAGGCACGAGGCCAGCAATTACCCAGTGCATTACTGGTACTTTATTTTATCGACCCCGTAAGGATGAAAGGCAAAGTCAATATAATGATTGCTTATTTCAAGATTCACTTCTTTTAAAATTTCCAAATGTCAATACTTTCGGTTATGATATAACGGACACTATATCACATCACTTATATAAGCATTCATATATTTGCATCATTAAATCATAACGTTTATATTTCTGTCACTAATTTTCTCTTTTTTTTTTGTTTTCATTACATTTCACTGTAATGCAGTTTATATATAATATCGTCTTTTTTAAATGTATCATGGATTACTTTACTGATTACAGAAGACAGTGTAACACAGTCTCTCTTCAATTTCTGTGCATATTCTTAATTACGATTTTATTTGACATATCATATCTACATGCATATATATATTTGCGTATAATATCAATATGCACATTACACATGCTAGCAGAAAAACCACCTGAAAGATGGTTTTTCTGCTAGTCTTAGTAAAACTGTTTTACAGTGTACTTTATAGCCTGTAGCAGTGGAGATTTCCAGCATTCTTGGCTGCCAGACCACATCCCTACTCAATGCTATTAGAATGGGTGCAAGCCCCACATGAGGGAGTGGCTGTTCTAGCATGTCATCCTCGCCATCCCCTGGTGCAATACATTCTCCATCCTGTCGGCCAGGAACTAGTTGGAGGTATAGGATACTCGTTTGGACATCACGCGTTTACAATATGAAAATTGATAGCTTTGTCATGATTTCATCTAACCCATTCCAGTATTCGTACAAAATCTCTACATGGAAGGATTGTTTAGATGATGTTGGCATCATCTTTAAAATACACCTAAGACTCGGGTTCTATGCTATCCACCCACAACAAAAATCAAATGTGCATCTCATAACAACATTCCAGCACAATTGTTTCTCCTCAACTGGTCTCGTTCTCTTTAACATGACACCAAAACACAAACAGAGCCCATAAAATTCAAAAAGTCTTTAGACAAATCCCAGATAAACGTTTCTACACCTGGATATGTCTCTGCAAACAATAACTCTCTACTCCAAATCCTGATTTGAAAGACTTTACCAGGTGGTGCTATTAGGTTAGACATGGCCTGGGCCAATAATGGCCAAAACCTATCAAAGTCAAGTTTGTGTGTGTGTTCCATGCCAGAACTGAGCTCCATGTACATTGAGGTGGTCAAGCTTTGTATTGAGCAGACAACTGTCATATATATATATATATGTATGTATGTGTATATATATATATGTATGTGTATATATATGTGTATATATATATATATGTATGTGTATATATATGTGTATATATATATATATGTATGTGTATATATATGTGCATATATATATGTATGTGTATAAAAAAGTATGTGTATAAGTATGTATATGTCATCATCATCATCATTTTATGTCCACTTTTTCTTGCTTGCAAGGGTGGGACGTATGTGTGTGTGTGTATGTATGTATGTGTATATATATATATATGTGTGTGTGTCTAAATTACTGGACGTAGGCTGTCCCTGAGTCAAATATCTCCAAATTTTTTTATTTTTTTGTTTCCATGTACCCAACTTGTGTTACCATGATTCCTTTATTACTGTTATGCAATACATCTGATCATGTTGCTGGAATTCTACTGGCCATTGAAATATATGTAGTGTCTGCAGAAATAAATACTTTAAAGGAATTTCAACTTTTCGGCTTCCTATCACTTTGTTCAATAATATTTAACTCTGTTCCCGTGCCACCAACAGATTCTTACACCAAAGATGATTGAGTTGTGCCATGTTGAGTGCTTTTCCTACTATTGCATCATGGTTAACTATACGGAATGACCAGTTCTATCCAGTGGTGAACCACCAACTTCAATTGATATTTGTGTGTATATATATGTGTATATGTATATGTATGCATGTGTATATGTATGCATGTGTATATGTATGTATATATGTATGTATATATGTATGTATATATGTATGTGTATGTGTATATGTATGTGTATGTGTATATGTATGTGTATGTGTATATGTATGTGTATATGTATGTGTATATGTATGTGTATATGTGTATATGTATGTGTATATGTATGTGTATATGTATGTGTATATGTATGTGTATGTGTATGTGTATGTGTATATGTATGTGTATATGTATGTGTATATGTATGTGTATATGTATGTGTATATGTATGTGTATATGTATGTATATATATATGTGTATATGTATGTATATATATGTGTATATGTATGTATATATATGTGTATATGTATGTATATATATATGTGTATATGTATGTATATATATATGTGTATATGTATGTATATATATATGTGTATATGTATGTATATATATATGTGTATATGTATGTATATATATATGTGTATATGTATATATATATATGTGTATATGTATGTATATATATGTGTATATGTATGTATATATATGTGTATATGTATGTATATATATATGTGTATATGTATGTATATATATATGTGTATATGTATGTATATATATATGTGTATATGTATGTATATATATATGTGTATATGTATGTGTATGTGTATATGTATGTATGTATGTGTATGTGTATATGTATGTATGTATATGTATGTGTATATGTATGTATGTATATATATGTGTATATGTATGTATATTTATACAATCTTTATCTCTTATAATGTAATATGATATTATGAAGTTTCATTGTGTTATGTATAACATAAGCACTGAAATTTTTTTTTTACGTGTGTGTTTGTTTTTTTAACTTATCTTTTAACAGACCTGCAAGATTCAATAACTTATATACTCTGTTAATATGATATTCACCACTTAATTTCCCTGTAGTTGCCATTTCTTATCTCAACCTTTTCATTCCAATAATTTATTCTTACACATAAAAAATGAATAAATGAAAAATAAAGAAAAAGAACTTGGAATGTCTATTTCAGTTATTGAGATAATAATAGCCAAATAGTTTAAATTTGAATCTTCAAAAGATTTTTTCCTCATTTCTTATTTACTGTCCAAGATGTGTTATTTACAAATTATCATTTCTTTTTCACAGCTAATTAACAGCTGTATGATATCAGAATTTTAGTAAATTCTTTTAATTGAATATAGATCCTAATTAGCTTAGCATATCCTCAGATTCATTTAAAATGGAAATCACATTGTTTCATCTTGGATGTATGCCACCTTTTTACTAAGTTATATTTTTTTTCCTAATGGCAAATAATGTTATCAAGATTTGGCAAATTACCCCTTCCACTATTAATAGACTTGTTGCTTCACCTCTGCAATTATATCTGTCTGTCTCCCACCTCTCTCTCTCAGTATATTATTTATATATATATATATATATATAATACCTTAATTCTGTCTTTTAGTTTGTCATAAATCCAATTTTGACTTTGTCAGTTTCATGAGTTACAAGAATGTGCTTTATCACAAAGGATTTTAATGTGTATCATCTTTCTATTGACGTTTTTCCTTCCTCATTCCAGGGTAAGATATTAATTTAATATCTTTAGTATCTCTGAAAGGCAGTTGATTTAACAGAAGCTGTTAGGGCATCAGGTATTTGATCTGTGTTTCTTTTGGGGTGGATAATGAACAAGCCCAGTGTTAGTGCAGCACTCTTTCCTTTCTGCTGTCACATCCTGGTTGTTCTGCTTGATCAAAGGAGTGAAGGTCAAGAGGATGTCTGTGTTTCTTTACAACTACATGGGCACTTGAAACCTTTAGTCAAACCATGGTATATACTACCAAGTCATACTCAATTGTGAGTGATGGTTGCAAAGTATCTCTGAAATGTTAGTAAAACATCATTTCTTTTTATATATTTTAAACAAATCTAAAAGCTGGTAGTGTTGGTGCCACAATAAAAAGCACCCTGTCCTGTAATTTATAGCGCTGGCACCATGATAAAATGCTCCTGGTGCACACTGTAAAGTCATTGGCATTAGGAGGAGCATTCAGCTGTAGAAACCCTACCAAAAATAATGGATAAGCAAGACACAGCTGCAGAATGTAACAGCCCATCTAACCCATGCAAGCATGGACAATAAACATTAATATATGATGATAATAATTTGTTTGTGTGTTTAACCATATTATAAATTAGTAGATATTTTGTGATTGATCATGATGGATGGTGTGCTAGGCTCAGGAATGTCCGAGCAAGCTCGACCAGATGAACAGATATTTTATTTTTCAAAATAAGTCTTAATTTCATTATTTTGTTTAGGTACTATGAAATTATTATTTTCCCCAATGTAACATTACCTGATGTTACTGTGATGGAGGTTTACACCTGCAGTACCTGTCATATTCTAATAATTTATAATATACGATTCCCGTTTTCTTTCTTTTATGCAAATAATTCAAGTTTTTTATTTTTCGTATATTTCTTTCAACATATCAAGCCACCAAAGAACTCATAATAGTCTACTAGAAACAACAGTCAAATTCCCTCAATCATATTCTACCATTTTTAAAATGGAAGAAGGCATTGGACAATATCTTAGATTTATAAAAAAGACAGAATTGTTGTGGTTTTTCCTGCCGGTTGATCTGGGAGTAAACAGAAACTTCAGTAAATTTATTAACATTTGTTTTCACTTTTAAAATTATTAGTTGAAATAAGATAATTCTATAGATTTGAAATTGAGCTTATGAGTAGAAAAGTTGGGAATGCACTTTATCCAAAAGTCAAGCATTTTTACATTTATCCTTTCGAGACTTAAGTTATCCTTATCACATCTCTTTGTGTCTTTCAACTTTCAATCTATATTTAGATTACTATAACTGATGATTCCTTTTGCTTTTCCTTCTAGTCTATTTTTAGTCTTCTAAAGCTGATGGTCTCTCCCACACTTTCTTTGACTATTATTGCTGATCTCTCTCTCTCTACTGCTGCTAATCTCTCTAATTTATATTTATGCTAATTAATGATTTTACATCTACTTGCTGACTCTCTCATCACTACTTCAGCAAGTACAGTTAAGTATATGCTTCACTGAGAAAGTTTAATGAGACAGAAAAATGTCCAGTCGTTTTCCAAATTTGCCAGAATTATACAAGTATTAATCATTTGAGCTTTCCATTCCACATAATTGTTTTGGATTTTTGATGGTCACTACATTGAGTATGAAATGAATATAAAATAATATAAAATGAATATAAAAACTTTGTTTTTATATTCATTTTATATTACAATTTGTAAATAACATTGCCATTGACTACAGACTTCGAATGAACCAATCACTGGTTTGCTGCATTTCAGGTGGCAAGAACTGTCTAACTTGATGCAGAACAAATTTGTCCAGGGATTTTGTTCCTAAAACACCAATTTTCAATGTTTGCCAATGTTTGCATTTTTTGTCAATACATAAATTAGCAAAATATACAAACATTCACAACTGTATATTTACATATATACATACATATGGTTTCAACATTCTCGAAGAATATAGGAATCACTGTTCTTAGCTGATTGTAAAATAAGGAAAAATGTCTAACCAGTCCAGTAGCATCTTTAACAATTATGTTGACTTTATCCAGTATCTAATGAGATACCCACAAAAGAATGTAGATATATCCTATAATGGCATTCATAACAGAGAACATATAACCAGGTAATATAACACCTGGATGAAAAAAACATATCAGAAATTTGTCTGGACAATCTCCATTTTCTGGTCCGACACAGAAAACAATAGGATTTGATTATAGCATCTACTTTTCACAGTGAGGTATAAAAAAAAATGTGTTTACTATAACCACAGACCAGTAAATCTACTTTACATGTCTATTTATCAAAAAAGAAAAAATGCTGAGCAGTGTTTCTATCAATTAATATATAGTTTATGTGTTGTCTAACTCTGCCAGAGTAAAGGTGAGCAAGATTACTTACTCAATAACAACTAAGTAATTAAAGCCTTGTTGGTGAAACATTTTTACAACACCCAACTCCTGTAATTATTGCCCTCTATTAATGTAGTTGTTCTCTTTACTTGCCCATTATCCATTTAGCAGAAATTTAAAGTTCAAGTTCTGCAAACTCTATTTGTTCTGTTTCGCACTTGAAACTAGATAACAATCCAACTTTATCTAGAGTCCAGAGCATGTAGTATAAAGTCGATAGCTTTGTACCTTTTGTTGTTTATAAAAACTAAACAAAGTGAGCTCGTTTAACACTTTTGAAACCAATTTATCTGAGACTGCCTTGTTTGTTTTTTTTGTTACAAAAACTCTTGTTGACTAGACAATATTTAAACTCAAAACATAGATAGAATAAATATCAGAAAGCATTTTGTTCAATGTTCTAGCAATTCTGCTGATTCACTGCTTTACAATTGTTGAAAAGTAATTCTTTCTAACATAGACACAAGGCCAGAAACTTTGGGGAAGAGGCAACATATTGTTAAATACTTGACTGGTATTTATTATCTCAAACGTGGAAGGATGAAAGGCAGAGTTGACCTTGGTGGGATTTGAACTCAGAATGTAAGCATTTTGTCTGACAGTTTAGAGATTCTACCAATTCATGCCCAACAATTGTTAAATAATAATTGTTTCTACTTTAGGCACAAGGCCAGCAATTACCCAGTACATTACTGGTACTTTATTTTATCAACCTCGTAAGGATGAAAGGCAAAGTTAACCTTGGCGGGATTTGAACTCAGATCGTAAAGGGACGTAACTATGCTGGAAAGCATGTCCAACCCTCTACCAATTCTGCCAATCCACCGCCCTTGCTAACAATTGTTAAATAATAATTGTTTCTACTTTTGGCACAAGGCCAGCAATTTCCCAGTGTATTACTGGTACTTTATTTTATCAACCCTGTAAGGATGAAAGGCAAAGTTAACCGGCATTGGTACAATCTTCATCTCAAGGTGTCAAAAGTCCCTCCATGGGCCCAATTTTACACACAGTGCATTTCTTATCCCAGTCATGTTACTACAATAAGTTAACTTTCTAGTCACAAGTTCCTAGGTCTACCCTAGTGGACTAGTTATTCCTCCAAAGTTACTCATACATAGCATCTTGTATGTCATTTGTACATATATGCTAAACATTTATGTAACTATGCTCTAAAAATGAATTATTAAAATATGATTCTTATCTTTAATTACTTCCATGGATCAGTAATCGACACAAACTATAGTGTTTCTCTTATGCAAACCTTTAATTCATCAAAACATGAATTTCCCTGATCATATATCTGCAAATTCTGTTATATATTACCTGGACACCAAAAATTAAATATGTTCAATGCTATTACCATCATTATTGATGGCATAAGTACACTTATACAATATAACATTATCCACATCTGGTGTGTGTGTGATATAACATTTGCCAACTTCACACCTTGGTTTATCAACAGACATTTCCAGTAATTCATCAATATAAATTATCTGGTTTATTGATTTTTTTTCTTTCCCCTTCACTCTTTTTGTCTCAAATGTGTGTGTATGTATGTGTCTGTCTGCTTGCCTGTCTGTCAGCACACTTGTTTGTGTTTGCAGTCTGCTATTTTTGTGAACATTTTTCTTCTTTTTATTTTTATAAAAATAAATATTTTATTTGAATAAAATGCATACAAATAAACATAATATATATAAAAAATTTAAGTAAAAAAAAATAGAGGACAAAAGTAAGACATACAATATTTACACAACAAAGGGCACTGGAGTTTCCCTCTAATAGTTTTTGAGGCAAGCCAACATTGCTATGGGTTTCCAATAGAAAAATCATTATTGTCCTTTTCCTAACATCAGTTTATATTCATTTTCTGATGCTAACATTAGATGAATGTATTGTAACAATCTTCCATGTATTTTCAGCCTGAATTATTTATTCTCTGATATTGTGTGCTCATGTCTGGTTTTACAATACAAAACTGTTTATTTTAAAGTGCATGTATTTATCTAAAAACCTTCCATCATAATTATCTGTAAGAAAATTATATTACTAAGTTCCTTCAAATTCTTGATTATTTTCAAAATTATTTGAAAATGATATACTGTGTATATGGATGGATCTTATCTAAATTGATTGTACAGATCTAGAAATTGTGGAGAGCTTATGGTATTGCTATTTATCTATCCCTACACAATATCTTATCTAGATATGATCTGGATAACCTGATGCAGTTTGACCAGGTCCACACTTGCTCATTTGAGAAATCCAGTCATTATCTGTCAGATACATGGAAAGTATGTCCTTCATGCTGCTGACCACATCCAGCACCACCGACTTAATTTTTGGATCTAGGAAGATGATCTGGTGTTTCAATTTAGTACCATTTATCCGAACACAAATACTTGGACATTTGTATAGAGACATCAGGACAACAAGAAGCTGACCATCGATCCCATACTCCTGCAAAACCTTCCACAGCAGGTCCTGTGTAATGCAGTCATATATCCTTTTCAAAGTTTACAAAACAAGAATACACCCCTTGCCAGTACTCCCACAATTTTTCAAAGACCTGCCTAGATGGCTATGCTGTGTCTGGAGTGAAAACCATGCTGTTCATCAGCTAGCTTGGACTCAGTCTTCCTACATCTCTTTGCCAATATTTGTGTTCAGATGAAATTCTAAATCGAAACCATTCAATGTGGAAGTTGGACTCCGCCAAGGGTGCATAATTGACATGTGCAACCGAGCTGGAAGTGGTATTACGACTGGTGGGTGTAGAATCAGTTAACTGGAATCTGCAGACGACATGGTATTACTTAACTCAACAGAAAAAGCACCTAGTCCACCCTGTTAGATGGTTGATTTTGTGCCACAATAAAAAGCTCCCAGTCCACACGAACATGGTTGACATTAAGAAGGGCATCCAACTGTCGAAACCAAACCAAAATACATATCCATATGAGCATGATATGGTTACCTGACCTGAATTGTCCCATAATGTGACAACCCATTTAACCAATGCAAATGTGGAAAAAATAGATGTTAAACGGTGATGATAATCTTGATGGCTATCTTGCTCTGTTTCTCTTTGGATCACATGAATAACTATTATTACCTAAGAATAAAGCAGTAGATTAGCAGTCATTAGAGTGTTGTGCAAATGTGTAGTGGTATTTGTTCCAGCTTTTTATTTTCTGTGTTCAGATCCCAACTTTGTCTTTCATCCTTCTGGAGTTGATATAGTAAAGTACTACTCAAGTACTGGGGTTGAGATAATCAATTTTTTTCCTTCCTTCAAAATTGCTGGCTTTGTTACCCAAGAATGAGGAAGGTATGTTAGTGGATGAGCATGGAGTCTTTGAAGAAGTCAGTCAGGCAAATAATAACCTTTGACCAAAGGTGTTGCAGTTATGACCATCCTGGGGTTTTTTCAGATGTGATGTATCTAGGCTTACATTATTCAATATGTTCTTTTTTTAAGGCAGTAGAGTGTATTTTGAGAGATATTTTGCACAACTGCTTAGTTTTTTTTCTTCTTTTCAATGCTATATTGTTCTAGCAGATGTATTAATCATATGTTAACTGGTAATATTTTGTGGAGCAAGCAATTAGTTGGTTGAGGTGACCAAAATCTTTTGATTGTATCATTTTCATATTCTCATAGAATTCTTTTTTACTTATAAATCATAACTGCAATTAAAGGATGGCCTAGAGGTAATAATTTATTTAACCCAGGACATGTAAATCCAAAGCTCAGTCTCCAATAATACTACAGTGGTAATATAATAATGATTTCATTTATTTGTCACAAAGGCATTAACATGAAGGATTTTTACATAGAAATGAATCAAGAAAAAATGGGTAACAAGTATACTCAGTATACAAATTAGGTACACATAGTATACAATTAAATAAAGTATTCAGTCCTCCTGATGCAGAGAGAATTGAATATCTAAGGCTAATTAAGGAACCGCACAAATTCACAATTACTCTGCATACTGAGCAAATTTACGACCATAAAATTGCTTGGTATGCAAATGAGGCTAATAAGCCAATGTATACATTTGAGAATATTATGTATTCTCAGCAGTTCCAGTAAGTAGCAGTGACAAGAATACATAATCTTGATAAGAAGCAAACACTCCCAAACAATTGTCGGTTGTTTTCTCTCAGCTACTGCTGGAAGAAAAGGATGACGTTGTCATCTAACATGTGGTGTTTATGAGGCTGATATTATGATATTGTTATATTATTATTATTATTCATTCATGAATACATGTAGGTGTTCACAATGCTAAGAGTGAAACAAATTTTGTTTTTTTAATAAATGTATAATTAGACTAAAAGATCTTTCTCGCAGCAACCTCTAAAGAATCTATAAGGTTCAAGAGTATAAAGTTAACTTAAGTTATCCTCACATTTCTAGGGTGGGAAGTTTGTAAAAGTAGTCTCTCTCTTCTGAAAGAAAATACCTTTCTTCATATGTTCACTTCCACTCCCCACACACACTCACTCACACCTTCTATAACCTGAATACCATTAATATCTACAGTATTGTTTCTTTTCACACTCCAGTATTCAACATAACTGGAAGTTATCTAGGTAGTACAATACCTCTGTTACATATTGAAGTTATAGTCAATTGAAGTATATAGTCATTTATTTCTTAATGTCCAGCATGAAACCACATTATTAAAAAGTATAAAACAGTACCATGATTGCATTGCATTAAAAATTAAAGTCCTTACTTTAATACTGCAAATTTTCACAATGATCTCTCCACTAGTAAAAATATATACTATAAACATTTGAACTAACAAATTGGTTTTTATATTTTGTACTAAATCATTACAAGATAAGAGCATTCACCTTCTTTTAAAAACACAGAAGCATGGCAGTAGCTAATATTTCTTAAAACTACACACATATGTAACACATTAAATATTTTAAGCACTATCATCTCAATTTGTTGTATATGCTCTGTGTTATATAGCTCACCTTTTCTTTTGACCTTAAATAACACTTTTCTATATTTCTATCTACAATGAATCACTAGAGTTGATTTAGCTACGTTCCTGTCAGCCATCCATACAAATCTGGCCAAGTATTTCAGCCACCACAACACATCTATTTTGTTATCCTCATTTTTTCCCTACCATGCTGACTCTGTCTCTGACTATTTTTCCATCTAAGGCTACAGGCCTTGACTGGCTATTATTAATATTATTGTTGCTGTATTCTATCGGCTACTTTGCCATGCTGTATTCTATCCTCTCTCTACCTCACAATTTCCCTCCCACCCACGCCCTCACTCCAACACACCCTGCCATTATTACCACCACCACTGTTCTAGCCCTGAATTTTTCCTACCGGTATGGATGGATGAGCTGAGAATAAATTGGAGCAACTGTTAATTAATAGATGAAATGAATATGAATCCGCAAGCTACCAAGCACCCATGTGAAGCCCCAATCCATAGGGAGGAAGCACACACACACACCCCTGCAAAATTCGACCCTTCCCTACGAGTGTCGACAAATGTCCAAAACTCCGAGTTGGTACCATCAATGTAAGCACGATGAAAGGAAGAGCAGGAGAAATCGTAGAGATGCTAGAGCGAAAGTAAATTGATGTATGCTGTGTGCAAGAGACTAGATGGAGAGGAGAGTCTGCTAGAGTCCTTGTAGGAAAAAGTCGGTGCTACAAATTTTTCTGGGTGGGAAATGACGATGGGATGGGTGGTGTAGGTATACTACTAGCTGACAAGTGGGTAGATAAAGTAATCTCAGTGTACAGGGTAAATGCAAGAATCATTAAACTCAGACTAGTCCTGAATAAAACAATTACCACAATAATATCAGCTTACGCACCCCAATCGGGGTTGCCAGACGAACTTAAGGATAGATTTTACGAGTCCCTAATGCACACTACTGCTCTAACAAACGACAATGACTTCCTAATCATCGCAAGAGATTTTAACGGACATGTAGGTAAACACTGTGACGGCTTCAATAGAGTCCATGGAGGCCACGGGGTTGGCACAAGAAATGAAGAAGGATTGAGACTTCTTGAATTCTGCGACGCCAATGACATGTCGATATGTAACACAAACTTCAAAAAACCCGACAACCACCTGATCACCTATAGATCAGGGGAGCATTCTAGTCAGATAGATTTTATCCTCATCAGAGGACGTGACAGAAGGACGGTCGTAAACACAAAAGCCTTCCCTAGTGAGGAATGTACCTCCCAACATAGCTTAGTTGTCAGCGACCTCACAGTCAGAACTAGACGAACCTGAAAACAGAGGCCAACCTGGAGAAGAGAGATCTGGAAGCTGAAAGACCCCTCGGTCAGTAACAGATTTAAAGATATTTTACTCAACGCCTACGACAGTAAAGAAGAACAGATAGAGATATTCAATGTAGAAGCGCACTGGGAGTTCCTAAAAAATAACTTACTAGAGGCGACGGATGAGGTCTGTGGCTGGAGTAAGACCACAAGCAGGAGGTGAGTGACTTGGTGGTGGAACAATAAGGTAGATGAGGCAGTTAAGGCCAAGAGACAGGCATGGAAAGAATGGAAGAACGGGGGTAGCAGGGTACATTACATAGAGACCAAGAGGGAAGCTAGGCGACAAGTATACTTAGCTAGGAGGGAAGCAGAGGATAGAAAATTCAAGCATGTTTTGCAACGTGAGGACCAGAAACAGGAGGTGTTCAAGATTGCGAGGCAGTGTGTCAGAGAGAATTGTGTTGTCATTGGAGAGAAGTGTATCCGGAATGATAAAGGTGAGCTTGCCCTCACAAGTGCTGAGAAGAAAGATGCATGGAAGAGTCATTATGATAGATTACTAAATGAGGAGAATGCATGGGTAGAAGAGACCCTATCCCAAGTAGACCCTATAGAGGGGCCAGCAGTACAAGTCAGCAGCAGCGTAGTAAGTAAGGCAATCAAAGATATGAAGATGGGGAAGACAACCAGTCCATCGGGTATAGCTGCCGAGATGCTGAAGGCATCTGGGTCTGTAGGTCACTCTATAACCACACGTATTGTTAACCAGGTAATACTAGAAGGTGTCATAACAAAAGATTGGTGCAGTAGCATCATTGTCAACTGCTACAAAGGTAAAGGTGATGCATCGATAGAGGAAACTATAGAGGTATAAAGCTGATGGACCAGGTCATGAAAGTAACAGAAAGAGTTATAGCACAGTTGATTAGGGACTGGGTGAAACTAGATGAGATGCAATTTGGGTTTGTACCAGGAAGAGGCACCACTGATGCCCTCTTCCTTGTGAGGCAGTTACAAGAAAAGTACCTAGCTAAAAGTAAGCCACTCTACCTGGCATTCGTCGATCTCGAGAAAGCCTTTGACAGAGTTCCACGTGCTGTAATCTGGTGGGCTCTTAGAAAACTAGGAGTAGATGAATGGCTTGTGAAAACTGTACAAGCCATGTATAGGGGAGCAGTCAGCAAAGTTAGGATTAGCAATGAGTATAGCGAGGAATTTAGCGTACAGGTTGGGGTCCACCAGGACTCTGTGCTTAGCCCTCTCCTGTTCATCATAGTCCTGCAGGCAATAACGAAGGAGTTTAAGACCGGATGCCCATGGGAACTCCTGTATGCTGATGACCTCGCACTTATAGCTGAATCTATGGTAGAACTAGAGGAGAAATTCCAAACTTGGAAGCAGGGACTAGAAAGAAAGGGTCTCAAAGTCAACATGACAAAGACTAAGGTCCTTGTAAGTAGACGAGAAAACAGAACCCAGATCCCCTCAGGGAAATGGCCTTGTTCAGTATGTAGGAAAGGTGTAGGTAGGAACTCCATTCTCTGCCCCAAATGCAGACAATGGGTACACAAGAGATGTAGTGGGATCTCAGGAAGCTTAATTAAGAATGTAGGCTTCACATGCAGCAGCTGTACTGGGACAGCAAGCAGCAAACAGCCACAGGAAACAAGTACCACCAATCTCTGGGAGGGCTCTGTAGAGACAGTAGACAGCTTTTGCTACCTAGGTGACCGAATTAGCAGCGGAGGTGGGTGTTCAGAAAGTACTAGGGTAAGAACGGGATGGAAGAAGTTCAGGGAACTACTACCACTGCTAGCTGCAAAAGGCTTCTCCCTCAAAATGAAAGGCAGACTGTATGATGCGTGTATCCAAACAGCAATGCTATATGGTAGTGAGACCTGGGCGCTGAAGGTGGAAGACTTACGTAGATTAGAGAGAAACGAAGCCTGCTTGCTCCGATGGATGTGTAATAGTAATATACGTGAACGACAAAGCATAAATGAATTGAGAGAGAGACTGAGCATAAGAGGAATCAAATGCTGTGTGCAGGAGAGGCGGATACTTTGGTATGGACATGTGATGTGTATGAAGGATGACAGCTGCATAAAAAGGTGCAGAGCACTAGAAGTTGATGGAAACCGCGGAGTGGGGAGACCCAAGATGACCTGGGATGAGGTGATAAAAGCCGACTTTACCCAATTACACCTCAAAGGCGATGACACACGACCATGACCACTGGCGTCACGCAGTAATACAGAGTACCCGACCTCCCATGGGTACAAGCTGAAGCATATAGACAATATGCCCCCACACCCTCCCACTGCAAGGTGGTTGAGGAGGTACCACGGCAAAAAAAGCACCCAGCCCACACTGTAAAGTGGACGTGTAGGCACCACGAAAAAGCACCCAGCACTCACTGTAAATGAGGTAGGTGTTAGGAAGGGCATCCAGCTGTAGAAATCAAGCCAAATCAGTTTCTGTATGAGCAAGGCATGGTCAGCCAACCAGACACTGCCCACAAAGGGACAACCCGTCTAACCCATGCCAGCGTGGAAGAACAGACGTAAAACGATGATGATGATGATGAATGACATGAAGTTTAAATATATTATTGACCAGCAATCTCTCTTCAGTTAACTTTGTGCATGTATGTGTGTGTGTATATATGTATAAATATATATATATGATGGCAACATGAATGGACCTGTTATTTTTCTCTAAAAACATTTTTTACAATTCCACTCTGCCCGTCCCTTCAATCTTTCTAATTTCTTTCTTCTGATGAAGGACTAGAATCCAAAACGTTAAGATCCTCTTCCTGCTATTTCAAGCATTAACCTAATATATTCCTTCCATATACTCTACCGATTGTTATTGTTATTTCTGTTTACCTTTTACACACACACATATATATATATATCATCATCATCATTTTACATCCGCTTTTCCCTGCTTGCAGGGGTGGGGCAGGAACTGATTCTGGCTTGATTTCTACAGCTGGATGCCCTTCCTAACAGCAACCTCATTTACAGTGAGTGCTGGGTGCTTTTTTTCCGTGGCGCCTACACGTCCACTTTACAGTGTGGGCTGGGTACTTTTTTTCCATGGCGCCTACACGTCCACTTTACAGTGGAATGATAGGGACCCCAGTCCTATCATCTCATTTCTACAGCTGAGTAAACTGGAGCAATGTGAAATAAAGTGTCTTGCTCAAGGAAACAACACATCACTTGGTCTGAGAATTGAACTCACAACCTTTCGATTGCAAGCCCAATGCTCTAACCACTAAGCCATGTGCCTATATATATCATCATCATCATCATCACCGTTTTACGTCCGTTCTTCCACGCTAGCATGGGTTAGACGGGTTGTCCTGTTGTGGGCAGTGTCTGGTCGGCTGACCATGCCTTGCTCATACAGGAACTGATCTGGCTTGATTTCTACAGCTGGATGCCCTTCCTAACACCAACCTCATTTACAGTGAGTGCTGGGTGCTTTTTCGTGGCGCCTACACGTCCACTTTACAGTGTGGGCTGGGTGCTTTTTTGCCGTGGCACCTCCACGACCACCTTGCGGTGGGGGGGGGGGGGGCATATTGTTTATATGCTTCAGCATGTACCCATGGGAGGTCGGGTACCCTGTATTACTGCGTGACGCCAGAAGTCACGGTCGTGTGTCATTGACTTTGAGAGGTGTAGTTGGGCAAGGTCGGCTCTATATATATATATATATATATATATATATATATATATCATCATCATCATCATCATTTTACGTCCGCTTTTCCCTGCTTGCAAGGGTGGGACGGGTCTTATTCAGCACAGCATCTCTCCACTCGTCACGGTCCCTCGTCATCTCCACCGTGAGCTTCAATGATCTGAGGTCTGTTCTCACCACCTCCGCCCATGTTTTTCGTGGTCTACCTCTACCACGTCTTCCTTCAACTGGCACTTCTTCACCCATCGGTCATCCTCCATGCGCATCACATGTCCATACCACCTCAGTCTCCTCTCCCGTACACTACATTCTATCCCTCTCAGACACAGTTTCTCTCTCAACACATTTATGCTGGGTCGTTCACACACATTTACACTGCACATCCAACGGAGCATGCTTGCCTCATTTCTCATTTCTCTCCATTATATATATATATATATATATATATATATATATATATATTATATAAACAAATAAACGGAAAAACTGACTGGCATCCTGAATAGATCGGTAATGGTCAGAAACACTTGTCTGTTTTTTTTTCCAATTGCGATGTGTTATGTCCTTGAGCAAGACACTTTATTTCACGTTGCTCCTTCTACCTGGAGTTGCTACTGATAGATAGTACTAGCAACTGGAAAGACTGACAAAAAACATTGTTTCCATGGTCCGATTTGACGAAAATCGATCGATCCTTTATATATATATGCACCAAAAGTACAGTAGCTAGAGTGAGAACCATGTAGAAAATAAAATGTTCAGGAGCTGGCTACAAAGGGTATCTTCATCAGGACGAGATGGAGATATGATACCTGTGTGCAAACTATGATCCTGAATAGAAGTAAAACGTGGGTTTTGACTGCGAAGGTTCTGCGACAATTGGAGAAAAGGGAGGCAAACATGTTTCAATTAATGTGTAATAGAAGTGTGCATAAACAACAGTGTCAGCAAATGAGTGAAAAACTATACATAAGGATTAGATGCAGTGTACAAGAGAGAAGACCGTGCAGGTAACGTGAAACATTTAGCCCCGTCAACCAACTTGCTACCCATTCCTCTGTCAACCTCCCCTGCCTCAACCTACCTAAGTGCCACCTCCACTCACATTCTTTGCTCCCCTCCTTTGCACCCACACCACAATATACCACCAGATGCAATTCATTCTTTTCTAGGCCGCTCTTATGACCTGATGACTCCTATCCTATGAGAGTATGAATCCCCTCCATTCTCGTCAATACATCCTCAGTGCTGGTGTCATGATAAAATGCATCCAGCCCACTCTGTAAAGTGGTAGTGCTTGGGACATGATAAAAGCATCCAGTCCACACTATAAGACAGTAGTGCTGGTACCACAGAAAAGCATCCAGTTTGCCCTGTAAAGTGTTAGTGCTGGTACCACAGAAAAGCATCCAGTTTGCCCTGTAAAGTGTTAGTGCTGGTGCTTACAAAAAATCATCCACTTCATCCTGTAAAGTGTTAGTGTTGGTGCCATGAAAAATGCACCCACTTGACCCTGTAAGGTGATATGGGCAAAGGCATGATAAAATGCTCCTAGTACACATAAAGTGGTTGGGTTAGGAAGGGCATCTAGCTATAGAAGCCAAGCCCCAAATGGAGCATACTAGCAAGACATGGTTACCTGATCAACTGGAACCTGAGAAAGTGACAAACCAAGCATGAAAAATAGATGTTAAACATTGCTGATGATGATAAAGCATATCCAATATTAATATTTTTAAAAATCTGAAAAGAAGAAAAATAGTGTAACAAGGAATCTTGTTGCAATTTATTGTCATCCATTTTATTTCAATAAGCAAGTTTACATTCTTTGTTTTTAATACCATGTAAATATTGATTAGAAATACATTAGTTTATTAACCAAAACTGATAAATATTGATTATTTCAGTTCAAACATTGTCTGCAACAATGGCATGAACCTTTTTTTTTTATTAATACCTCAACCATTACCATATTTATTCTATGGCAAAGCATTATTTTACTTTTAATGAATTTCATATTCTTAGTTATATATAATTTATTAGTATATTGAATTGTTGCATCAAACAGTATTCATATCTATATATATAATCATCATCTATATGTATTATATTGTATTATATAATACAATATAATACATGTACTATATATATATCATATTGTATATATGATATATATTGTTTTTTTTAGAATAGGTACATTGATTCCCAACATATCATAAGACTTAATTAAAAGGGTTGGTGTCAAGAAGGACATCCAGCTATAAAACATTGCCCCAAGATGCCCTGTCTAACCTATGGAAAAGTAAATGTGAAAATGATGATGATATCATCACCATCATTTGATGTCCATTTTCCTTGCTAGGGAAGTTTGGACAGATCCTCACAGACTGGAGTACTCAAGCAGTTACTTTCCTCTTGGATGGACTGATCTTGCTTACATATGATCCTATACTCTACTAAGTACATTTTATCACGGTACCAGCACTAGGGAGGTTGCATATCTTTGATATGAGTGAAGAGTCCTCCCATCTCTTTGTTTGGCAAGTTTTGTATGGCTGGATGCCCTTCTGTTGGATTCCTACCTTAGATCTTCATTATGGAATTGGATTTACACTGACTCTACGTGAACTCCCACCTGGGCACTCCTTCGGATAGTATCCCATAATCCACAACTATATATATTTACATGTCGGAGCAAAATTTTTATTTCTACTTTCAAGCTATGCCGGCTTGTACAGCTCCATATGCAAATGAAGCTAATCAGCCCATCTATATAGGCGAAACAACTATATACTTTCGCCTGTTCCAAATTCCAGCAGAGAGCAGGGGAAGCACTATCCTGATCACGACCAGAGCCAGAAATGCCTTGATAGTTGTCCCCCGTTACATCTGTACTAAGTTCTCTTCAGTGTACCCTGTTGCATTAACTAACCACTACCAACATTGTGCTATGATGAATCTCATTATTCCAGCAATTATAGTTACATCACCTAACATAAGTTTTCGTTGATTGGTAACTGAATTTATAGGAAATATTTTCTTTATAATAAATACATAATTAATCTATTAAATACATAATTAATACATGTTATTGATCTTCAGCAATTTAGTTTGAAAATTGTGGTAGCCACACACATTATTCTCATTCTTCCATAAATTTTACTGTAACGGTTTTATGATCAATTCATGTTAATGAGATGGTATCTGATTGGTCTGATTTTGTGGCAGGTTATTTTATCTTGTGTAATATATTTTCATTTTTTGTTGAAAGTAGACATATGCTAGAATGGTTGTGTACTGTAGTCCTAGATAGACTGTGGACTTACAGTAGACCATCTGAAAAAAAAATGAGTTGATCAAAGCTTGAAAATTTTTGATCATAGATCTCACTAATCAGGCATGGTCTATGGATAAACAAATATTACTCAATTCAAAGAAGGAAGTCTCTATTATGCCTTCAATTGAAATGGAAAGATCACAACTTCAAAAATCTCACCCATTATTCTTTTTTTTCCCAAACCAGGAGGCTCATCATCCAATGTTTGTCCCTGATTCCCTTTTTCATTGGCATTAAGTGACAGAATACAAGACCTCTCCCTGGACAGGATGCCAGTTAATCATAGGGTTAACCCCTAGCTACTGTTGGTACTCATCTTCAGCTGTGTGTACTGGAGCAGTGTGAAATTAAGTGTTTTGGTCCAGAAATTGAACTCACTACATTATGATCATAATCCAACATCCTAACTACTAATCCATTATATATGCTAGAAATTGTTTCTAATGACTTTTCCTAGAAACCCTCAAATATGTACAAAAGAGATGTGCCTTTTCTGTTTTTTTGTTTTTTTTTTGTTTTTTTTGTTGTTGTTGTGTTTTTGTGTGTGTTTTAAACTAAGCTGTGAGTATTTGTTGCAGCTGTTCTCATATTTGGAATAATACTGTTCTTTCAGTTACTAGTTTCCTAAATCACATTTAGGAAAAAGTAATTGACAGATGTTTGAGTTGATACTGTACTAATCAACCAGCTACAGTTTATTATTTTGTTATTGTTACAATACAATAAGGTCAAACTGACCAATGGGAAGTTGCGTATGAATACATGGTCAATCTCACTCTCGCTCTCTGGTGAAAAAGGGTGGATTGGCAGAATTGGTAGAGGGTTGGACATGCTTTCCAGCATAGTTACGTCCCTTTACGATCTGAGTTCAAATCCCGCCAAGGTTAACTTTGCCTTTCATCCTTACGAGGTCGATAAAATAAAGTACCAGTAATGTACTGGGTAATTTGCTGGCCTTGTGCCGAAAGTAAAAACAATTATTTTGTTATTGTTATTAAAGGGCGGTGAATTGGCAGTATGGGTAGAGGGTCAGACATGCTTTCCAGCGTAGTTACGTCCCTTTACGATCTGAGTTCAAATCCCGCCGAAGTTAACTTTGCGTTTCATCCTTACGGGGTCGATAAAATAAAGTACCCGTAATTATACTGGGTAATTGCTGGCCTTGTGCCAAAAAGTAGAAACAATTATTTTGTTATTGGTACTATATTTTGTATGTGATATAATTGAAATACATTAATCGAAGAGTTGGTAGTTTCTCATTGGTAGTAAACGCTTCTGACTTCCAGGATATAAATAAATAGCTCTTTAACGCTCAATCCTCTATAAATATAATTTTATTTGTCGAAAAGGAATATAGGAGTCATTTTACAATAATTCTTTGTACGTCCGTATCGTCTCCTAGTCAGCTCGGTCTGTCTGGTCTCTCGAGTGCTGTCTGAGGTTTTTCACCAGAGAGCGAGAGTGAGATTGACCATGTATTCATACGCAACTTCCCATTGGTCAGTTTGACCTTATTGTATATAATGTTGCTATTGCGAGGTGCGACGTGGTTTCACTACAAGTGAGAAGGTATCATCTCTGGAGAGTAGGGGAAGATTAACTTCAACATATCAAACACCATATTAACTGAGCTCCTCTCCCTTATTTTACAAACAAGATAATTTTTACTAAGAAGTAGAATTTAATTGATTCTTTTTAAGGATATATTTCAGATATCTATTGTTTGTATAAAAGAGAATTCAATTGTTACTAACAGAAGTAGCTGTTGGCCTAATTTTTAAAATATCCTTAAACTATCCTGCTATAAATATATCACGTAAGTAAAAAAATAATGATAAATAAACAAACATTACTCCCAGACAGATATCCAAGAAGTCAGTCATTTTATGGCTGCTTAAATAACTGGTCTCTCTGAAAGATAGTACTGATCTAGTAACAATGAGGAGCTATTAACATATTGGCCAGAAATAAACTAATAGTTCAATTACTCACTATTACTAGTGCTGCTACTATTATAGCACTGTTTTATGATTAAACCAACCACACCTATGAAAGTACGAAGTAACTATTTAACCCTTTAGCATTTAAACTGGCTGCAACTGGCCTCTCATACCAACATAAAAGTATTGTTCTCAAAATAAATGATATCAAAATCTCATAGATTTGATATTAGGTGGGATAATTATGTAAAATAAAGTCTTTACCACAAAAACACAATAGTAAATATAGAGTAAGGTAAATGCTAAAGGGTTAAAGAACTAGATAGCAGTTCATAGGTAAAAATAAAGTAGTGACTATTCTATAAGAATTCAGCTTCTATAATTTACGGTGGAAGCAGGGGAGTCTGTAGCTCTGATGAACGCCAATCAGCTTGAAATAGACTGTCAGCTTCTCTCCCTTCTTTCACCGAAAAGAAGTAAGTGACATAGTTACTACTTTAAAACTGATAGTGTATGGTCTTCTAAATGTTTTTAATTAAACATACGGTATATTGCCAAATATACTATACATACATTCATGTATACATCGCTATTTCAGAGCACCAATCCTAATACCTAATTTTTGCTGGACCAGCAATTGTTCTGTATAATCAGCTCCTGATTATTACTGGAATTCTATAAGAATCCAGCTTCTATAATTTTTGGCAGAAGCAGAAAAGAAATGACATAGTCACTACTTTAAAACTGATAGTGTATGGTCTTCTAAATATTTTTAATTAAACATATGGTATATTGCCAAATATACTATACATACATTCATATATATATATGCACACACACACACATATCATCCAGGAGCCGTAAGAATCCCAACCAAGACACAGGTCGCACTATGAGCAGGGTACGATATGGCCAACTGGCCAGACCTACCTCATAACGGAACCACCCAGTTCCATGGTTCTGGTAAAGCAGTGTACAGTGCAGCCAATTGGCCAAATACTGCTCATAGGTGGGACCACCCAATCCCACACTGAAAATGTGATTGGTGTTAGGAAAGGCATCCACTAGCCGTAAAAATCCCAGCCAAAACACAGGCCCCGCTATGAGCGGGGTACAGTGTGGTCAACTGGCCAGACCTACCTTATAATGGGTCTACCCAGTTCCACACTGTAACTGTGGTTGGTGCTAGGAAGGACATTGATCAGTCGAAGAAATCCAGCCAAATCGTGGCCTGGTATGAGTAATGTATGATGCGGCCAACAGAGTTCTGGTGGCTGCCAACTTGTATGCTAAATTCTTCACTATAGTCGTCGTTAATCCTAACTTTTCTGACTGATCTCCTATACATGACTTGTACAACCTTCATAAGCAACTCCTCTATTCCTAGTTTTCTAAGACCCCACCAGATACTCGGTCAAAAGCTTTCTCCAGATGAACAAATGCCAGGTAGAGCAGCTTACTTTTAGAGGTACTTCTCCTGTAGCTACTTCGTGAGGAAGAGAGTATCTGTGGTACTTTTACATGGCATAAATCTATACCACATCTCATCTAGGTTAACCTGGTGCCTAATCAACTATGTTATAACTCTTTCTGTCACTTTCATGACCTACTCCATCAACTTGATGCTTTTATAGTTTCCTCTGTCTAGTGCATCTCCTTTACTCTTTCAGCAGTTGACAATGATGCTACTGTACCAGTCATTCGGTATGACACCATTTATTATTACTTGGTTTACAATACGAGTGGTTAACAAACTATCCCTGATGGACTGGCTGCTTTCCCTGTCTTCATATTCTTAACTGCCATACTTACTACACTGTTGCTGACTTGTACGGCTGGGCCCTCTGTTGGGTCCACTTGGGGTAGTCTCTTTCTCCCATGCATTCTCCTCATTCAGTAATCTTTAATAATGGCTCTTCCAAATAATAATACTATATTAGTAATGGAGCTTCAGCAGGTTTTTCACCATTTTTACTCTTTCTCTTTTTTGTTGAAACGTGTGTCAGACAAAATATCTGAAATTTCTTCATCTTGCTTTTCTTAAGAAAATTTAAGAAAAATAAACTTATCAGTTCATAACTTCCAGCTATCTCTCTGTCATCAGAAAGTTTTGACAGATGTTTTTAATCATTTGTAGGTATATTTTCCATTAACAGATGAGAACAGTTTGTTAGAGGTAGTTGATGGGTTAGTTTGTTTTTTTAAGAAGGTTGCTGTTTATGTTATAGAATACTGCTTAATTTTAGAATTATAGAAACAAGGAACTGTTAGTTTAAAATATTCAGCTCCCTTTATTCCTTTAGTTTCATGATACTGGAAGAGGGAGTGGAAAAGGCAGATATAAATACTGTATTTAGTTTAATTTATTATATATCTATATCTGAATTAATATCCCACCTACAGTTTGATGATGTAAGTATCAAGTAGCATACTAGATCAACTCAATCTATATTATCACAACTACAGACTTTTGGTCTGTCTGACACACAAACATTATGATCTATCAAAAATATTCTGAAATTTTCATTTAAAATTCATGAACACAAATGGGTGAAAATGTTCAAAAATGCCTTCTGTCAATAATGTTATCTATCCGTCTTATCTATGTATCCCATCCTCTTTCTATTTATCTTTGTGTGTGTGTATTTGATATCTATAAGTCTTAAGCCAGAAGGCTCATTTGGCCGGTGATTATACCGGTTTCATGGCATGAAGCAACTGAGAGTACAAGTCTCCCCCCTGAACAGTATGCCAGTCCATTGCAGGGTTAAACCCCCAGCTATTGCCAGTACTCATTTTCAGCTGAAATGAAGTGTTTTGCTCAAGAACACAACATGCAACCCGGGAACCGAACCCACAACATTATGATCATAAGTCCAACACCCTTACCACTAGGCCACGTGCCTGCACGCATGCACACACACACACACACACACACACACACACACACACACACACACACACACACACACACACATAATTGTTTCTACTTTAGGCACAAGGCCAGCAAATACCCAGTGCATTACTAGTACTTTATTTTATCGACCCCGTAAGGATGAAAGGCAAAGTCAACCTCGGCGGGATTTGAACTCGGATCGTAAAGGGACGTAACTATGCTGGAAAGCATGGCGTCCGACCCTCTAACGATACTGCCAATCCACTGAATGTGTCTAACCTATGCTAGCGTGGAAGGTGGACGTTAAACAGCGATGATAATGACATGTAATTAAGAATGATTTTTCGAAGAGGAAAAGAAGGAAACCACGGTTAAATATGGTATTGTACATTAGTAGAGAAGGTACATTTTTATTTCATATAGAAATGACTCCTACGGGACTAGAATTGTTTCATTTGTTTGAATGAAGCATTTCTAGCCCTGTAGATGTCATTTCTATATGAAATATATATAAAATGCAAACATAGCATTGTTAAAGTTTACCCAGCATATATATTTATTTATATGGATGTATGTGTCTGTGTCCATTTCTTTGTTTGCATTTGTGTCTGCCTGTCTGTTTATGTCCCTAATCTTAGCAGTTCAACAAAAAGAGATTGATAAACTAAGTACCAGACTTGAAAACAAGTATTGGGGTCGATACAATCGACTAAATCGTGATGATGCCCCAGCATGGCTGCAATCTACTGACTGAAACAAGTAAAAGTGTAAAAGAGACCCTCTCTGTCAAAAACTGATTATCTATATTTTTTCTCTTTTTTTTTTCTTACTTAGAAAGTACTTGACATTTGAGTTTGAATTGTTTTATTTTTCTTAGAAAAATATATCTTTTACTATATATGGTAATAACAACTTGATTTCTTTTCTGTTAATTACATATTATATGACTTTTAGTAAATTAGTTGACCTGAGCCCAGTTTTGGTTTTTGTAGTAAAACTTCTGATTATTTGATATTTTCATTTCTCTATATATATAAGATTCTTAGTCTGTCTGTCTTTTCCTTATGCATTCTCAAATGGCTTGACCAAATCAAATCAAATTTTACAAGGTAGACCCCGGCATTAACAACATGTAATTTTTATTAAAACAATATCAAATTTTATCAAACAATATTCTACTATAGTCAACTATAATAAATGGACATTTTATAACACTACAACAACGACGATGTCACATTTTGTATATGAGTGTATGTGTTTGTGTGTGTGTTTATGTGTCCGTTATGTATGTTATACCTTAGTAAGTTACATACACATACATCTTCACGTAAATATTTAATCAGATAGGCAGAAAATTAAACACACACATCTACACATGATGACTGACAAGTATATGTGTGTGAGTGTACGTGTGTGCGAGTATACATATATTTCTGTGACAACTGACATAATGAAACCATGGGTGAAACTGTGTGTGTTTGTATGAATGTATGTTTGTGTGAGTGTATGTGTGCCTGTTCGTTTATATTTATATTCTCATACCATTGAATTAGCAGTTAATACATTTGCTTATATTTGGTTAATTTACACTGTATACAAAAATAATAATTATTATATATTTTTTTTGGATGTTGATACTTATTTGTTTACAATATTGAAACAAACATTTTTTTTTCTAAAAATTCCTTTCATACCTACAGCTGTTTCATTTGAATTTAAGAGGCTTCAGTTTCCAGTCAAACTAAGTTTTGTTATTTCAATTAACAAATCTCGGAGTCAATCCTTCAAGGTTGTTGGACTTGATCTCTCTACTACATATTTCTCCCACGGTCAACTCTATGTTGATTGCTCACGAGTTGGAAGCAGCAAAAATTTATTCATTTGGACACCAACAAAAAATTACACAATGAATATTGTTTACCCTGAGGTGTTTCAAGATCGACAGATTTTCATTTCTAAATTCTATTATTACACTTTTGATATTTTTTTTATAAAATATAGATATTTTGAAATAATTATGAGAAAAAAATATATATCTTCATATTTATTGTTTACTAATCTGAATAAGAACAGCAGTAACCCGAGCAACAACGGGTCATTCAGCTAGTATTTTATATTTAGGTTGAAATAATTTACACCTCTCACGTGCCATGTCTTCATACGTCCCCCCCCCCCCATATGTATTTTGTAGCTTAATGACACTTTCTGATGAAGTGCAGTTAACAAACACATACATATATATCATTATCATCATAATTGTTTCTACTTTAGGCACAAGGCCAGAAATTACCCAGTGCATTATTGGTACTTTATTTTATCGACCCCATAAGGATGAAAGGCAAAGTCAACCTCGGCGGGATTTGAACTCAGCCGAGGTTGACTTTGCCTTTCATCCTTACGAGGTCGATAAAATAAAGTACCAGTAATGCACTGGGTAATTGCTGGCCTTGTGCCTAAAGTATAAACAATTATGATGATAATGATATATATGTATGTGTTTGTTAACTGCGCTTCGTCTTTTCTATATGCTATTGCCAGGAATGTAGCCACGAGTGAATCTGAAAACCTAGTTTTTGGTGAGGTGATAATGATTTCATATTTTTAGATGGAGTAGTAGTTTATTTATCTCTTTGATGAAACCTACATGTAATTCTATGATATAAGCCTCTCATTTTAAGTTGTTTATATTTATCTAAAAACATTTCGTAATTATATGTAAAAACTTTTGGTAAATTATGTTCTAAATACCAACTTGATAATGTCAAAGTTAGTTATTTCACTTAATCCCTCAAAATTCTGAGTTATTAAAAAAGGGATTTAAAATGTGACCTAAATTACATCTGCTCCTGCCAGAAATTAAATAACTTTGATTTGTTTGTTGTACTTAATTTAGTTCCTGCAATTTTTAATTTTTTTAATTTTCCACATCTATCTCATCATCATCATCATCGGGTTTAGCGTCCGTGTTCCACGCTTGCATGGGTTTGGACGGGAGTTTTCCCACTTGAGGCAAGAGTGGTTGTCTTGCTCGCATAGGACTGTCTGGCGGGTTTTCTACAGCTGGATGCCCTTCCTAACACCAACCACATTTACAGTGTGGGACTGGGAGGTTTTTACCGTGTTGCCTACACGGCCACATTACAGCGTGGACTGTGTGTTTTTTGTCGTGACCCCTACACGATCTCATTTGTTTCGGCCTGGACGTTGTGGCACCAACATAACTTTACATTGAAAGGGGCGGTGTGGATGGGGTGGGGGTGGTGGGACGGGGGTGTATTTTGTTAGAGATGCCTACTGACTAGTAGGTTTTACTTTGTATTTTGGTAAGGCGGGTCTTCTCTATTACTGAGTACTGCCAAAGGTCTCAGTCCAGTGACATTGTCTTGGAGAGGTGTAAGTGTGTGAGGTCGGAATTTATCAGCTCGTCCCAGGTTTTTCTGGGTCTGCCTACTCCGTGGCTACCATCTATCTTTATTGCCCTGCACTTTGTTATACAGCTGTTGTTTTTCATGCGCATCACGTGACCATACCAACGTAGCCTTCTCTCGAGTAAACAACATCTGATCCCTCTTATTTCTAATTTTTTCCTTAGTTCGTTTATACTTTGCCGTTCACGTATATTACTATTACACATCCAGCGGAGCATGCAAGCTTCGTTCCTCTCTAGTCTGCGTATATCCTCTGCACACAATGCCCAGGTCTCACTGCCATGCAACATTGCTGTTCGTATGCAGGCATCATATAACCTGCCTTTCATTTTTAGGGAGAACCCTTTAGCGGCTAATAGTGGTATAAGCTCTCTGAACTTTTTCCATCCAGTTCTGACTCTAGCTACTGTACATTCAGAGCACCCTCCCCCACTGCTGATTTTGTCACCCAGGTAACGGAAGCTGTCCACTATTTCTATAGAACCCTCTGCGCAATTGAAAGAGCTAGTATTTTGTAGGCACTTGCTGCTACTTATTGCACCAGAGCACCGGCCACATGTAAAATCTGTGTTCTTATCTATATATATAAAACAGAGGATGTGTGTCTGTTTGTCTGTCTGTAAATCCCTAAAACTCGAAGTACCCGACCGATTTTTTTTCAAACTTTACACATGCGTTACTTATATTTCTTGAAGTGCAATAGGCTAAAAAAAATTTAACTTTTTCTGCCCGAGGCGAAAAACCGCATTTTAAAGGTATTTTTAGGCTTTTTTGAGGCATGACATAAAGATAATCCAGCCACTTTCCTCGAAATTTGTAGCACACATTAGTTAGTCCCCTCACATTGCTGTGGAAAAAATAAATTTACGAATTAGCATTGGGCATTACATGCCATTTTCATTTTCAATATAAACACTACTTCATAAGTAGCGTATAATATTTCGTTTAAAATTTGGTTTATTTAACAGAGGACACAACATTTACTTACTTTTAAGCAGGACCATTTTTGGGGCATTGAGAAAATGAAGAGGACCTTAAAATTTTTGTCGGCACCCTGTTGACGCTTCGTGCTTTCATCACACGCAGATCCGGGACCTGTGTACTTGCCGTGTTATTGACACCGTAAAACTCACATCTGTGCTACTTCTACTAAGACCCCTTTTGTTGCACCTACACTGCAGTATGAATGCCCTGCGCAAGTATGCCGAACAGCAGTTGTGCTAATTCCGCGGTGATCCCTTTTGTCGCACCTTTGTTGTTGTGTAAACGCAGTGCAACCAGTGCTAATTGCACTATGACCCCCTTCTGCTGCAGCTGCGTTGCCACGCTGATTTCGTCATCTCAATATCCCTACTTAAACGTACATCCCTACTTGATTTTGTGATGGTGACCCCAATAGTAACTCCGAAGTGTTCGGTGTCTGATATAACAGTTCGGTCTATATCAGATTGGGTAGATTTACGAAGAGCTATGGTCTCCTCTGGGGAAGGCCCAACATGCTGTGTGGTTACATGACATGTCTTACTCAAGCATTGCAGGCTTTACTCTGTACAGTATGCATGCATGTGCAATAGACATAACTGATGATGTCTGTCTGGATGACTGGGTGCGAATCTATAAAACTCGAAAAGTACCTAACCGATTTTCTCAAAATGGATGAAAAATTATACTCTAAGATTTAGTACGCTTAAAGAGTATCCAGCTGATTTTCGTCAAATTTTGGACATGCGTGCAGGTGTTTCATGATTCAGGCCTGCTGGTGTTCTACGTTTCCAGTAGATGAACAATCATTCCCTGAGAATAAGGGAATTCAAAACGTACACAGCTACACTGCTCAATCTTTGCATATGGGTGTTGCTATTTCACGTTTCCTACCCCGTGCAACGCCGGGTCCTGCTGCTAGTATAATATAAATGAAAGATGTTTGTTGGTTGGTTGGTTGAATCACACGGAAACCACACACACACGCACACACACACACACACATCTAAAGAGAGAGAGACACAGAGGGAGAGTCGGAGAGAGATAGGCCATTATACAGAGAGAGATACAATTATAGTGTTTGATATTCAGAGAGAGAGAGCGACACCTCACAAATGCATTAGTTGAAGGTTTAACAATATTGTGTTAGCTTTTTATAAAGTCGTTTTACAGAACAAAGAAAAACTGATACTATTTGAAATTAATCTACCCTTCAGCTTTTATCCATATACTACTTACAGACCGTACTAACGAAGCAACACTTCAGAAGCAATGTTATGTGATATATTGCTGTGTTTCAGATGACGTCCTTTGGAGCTGAAAAAGATCATACTGACTATGGTTATTTCACAATATTTAGGGCGGTGGATTGGCAGTATCAGTAGAGTCGGACGCCATGCTTTCCAGCATAGTTACGTCCCTTTACGGTCTGAGTTCAAATCCTGCCGAGGTTAACTTTGCCTTTCATCCTTAAGGGGTCGATAAAATAAAGTACCAGTAATGTACTGGGTAATTGCTGGCCTTGTGCCAAAAGTAGAAACAGTTATTTCACAATATTTAAAATCCAAGGCCAATGTTACCATTTAATCGGCAGTTTACACCCCAACTTATTAAGGAAGTTTTATGATTGGTTTTTTTTTTATGTCTCTCTCTCTCACACATCATGGTCTCACCTCACATCAGACAACACATCCAATACAGTCATTTTCTCTTTTATCCCTCTTCTCTTAACTGTTCTCTTGGGTGAAGCCAGGTACCTCAGCTAGTATTTATATATATTACTTACTGACCTTCCTTCAGCTATGTATATATATCACAAATTGTGGTTAGTTAGACTTCTGGTCCTTTGATCTAGCTATTGGTATTCTCTCTCTACTCATGTTAACTATGGTTAGTTAGACCTCTGCTTCTCTAGCTGTTGATATACTATTTCCTGGCATTAATAATGACTAACTAGACATCTGCTCCTTTGATCTAGCTATTGGTATACACTCTCCACTTGTTAATTCATCTTACTCACCTTGCCTTTCCTATCACCCTTTCTGCATCTCTCTCTCCAGAATTTGCTCTAAATACTTTGTCCAGTACTACTTTATTTGAATTGTAACCTTCTGTAATTCTCTTCATGCCCACAGTTTTCCTACAAACCACCAAACTATAGACTGTAATACTCTGTCACAGGTCTTTACCGGGTGAACAAATACTAAGTGTAGTGAATTGTTTTTAACTAAGAACTTCTGTAGTTTTTTTTCACTTTGAAGGAGGCATCAGATTTAGCCTGTTCTGACACAAATTAAAACTGCATGTCATCTAAGCTTATTCTCTTCCTAATCAGCCAACCAATTTGATGTCTCTGTAGTTGCTTCTTCCTAGAATTTCTAGAGCATTTCTCTTGCCATTGTATTGGTTTATGATGATACTGCTATGACAGTCATTAGGTATGAAGTAACAGCTAGTAAGTTCATTAAAGCTTACTCTAGTTTTGCTGGGATCTATTTTTTAATACTTTTTAGCATTTAAAATTCTGACATCATTTGAGAGCTAGATGGCCCAGATATGATATTCTTTCTTTCACTCTGAGAATTATTATTCTCATAGTTTAAGAGAAGCCATTGAAAAATCTACAGATTATTTATTTTTATAACCTAGAAGACATTGTTGTAGAGGTTGCGTGGAGGGTAGCTTTGATTAGACAGTAGTCAAACCACTAATAAAAACAAACAAGGAATGTTGTGTAAAGGTTGTTGTGCTTTAGCGCCAGGTCAACATTAACTAAGCAGACCTATGATCAAAGTTATTAAACTCTATTGCAGCATTATCACTATAATTAAGATGTAAAACAATCTGTACTGAAAACCTTTTCAAATATTAATAAAATACTCTTACCAGTTATCCACCCTGTTATCTTTTACTTTCATCTATTATTACAATGAATGACTTTTATGAGCCAATGAGGAAACACATACATAGTTGCTTGACCTGCTGTAAATAGTAACATCTCTTTCATATCAGGCTCTATTATCTTTATAAAAATGAAGGACACATTCAAAAATGTAGTTTCAGATATATTATGGCTAAAAAAAGATTGAAGTGTCATGGCTGCTTAATCCGAGTAGAACTGAAGCTAAACAACAATAACCTTTGTTTTGGTTCTTTTAAACTACCAATAGAAAAGGCAATGAGTTAATTTTAGTAGAACTATTTTTTGTCTGGAATATATACATATATATTAAATTTATCAGAATACATCAACTTTTTGTCTTGAGGGACCTTTGCTGGAAATAATTATAAAATGTATAGAAGTAGTTGTAAATTCAACAAATATCATGTTTTAGTATTTAATATTAATATTTTGATTTCATCCCAAAATTGTACCAAAAATTGAAAAATTAATCGAGTGGGGTGGTGAATATTTCTAAAGTAATTCTAGAAGTATTAGATAATTTTCAAATTCTTATCCAATATTTTTACCTGCTTCTTGCTGGCCTAATTAATGCCCTTGATTCTTATTATTTTTAACAGTTCAAAATTTGGCACTGTAGATTCTTTCCACCCACAGAAAACTACAAGCAGCTTACTATGTCTAGTTTAGCCCAACTTCATGGTGATACATGTGATGCCTTTATGATCCTTCCACACTAGGAAATTGGAAAAGCTTCGTTAAAATATTATATAACTAATACTTTGATTAATTTTTTAAATGGCTCAACTAAGCAACTATTTGATATTAACCCCTTTAACACCTTTTTACCATTCAGAATATTCATTGTATAAGTTATATTGATTTGTTCATATTGAAATGTTAAAATGAAATAATAAAACAAAGAAAATCACAACTTCTTGTGTAATTTGGAAATCAATAGGAAATCAATACAGCCAGGTATGGACTGCTTAAAAAGGATAACTCATTTTTTATGTGGGCTGAATATTAATCATAGGTACTGTCTTTCATAAGAAAATATAATGAAAGGGTTTTAAGCACTGGCTATATTATCCTTTATTTTCGTTAGAATGGCTTTTTGATGTAATTTTTCTTTTAGATTGCTTACAATATATATCTTTTATATAGACTTTAAGATAATCTTTAGAAAGTTCTGTAATCTGTGAAATGTGGTCACAATTCATAGAGATTCTATAACTACCGATAGAAACTATAAAAATGGTTCATTGAATATACTTGAAAACAAGCTTATTGGAAGGTACAAGCTGGGAGTAATTTTTGAAATCGGAGGACTGATTAATGTTTCCGGAAGATTGAAATTGGTATGATTCATTAGTTATCTTATGTAAATAGTGAAGGTACATGGCATAGCAGTTAGAGTTTGGGCTCACAATTGGACGATATAGTCATAAATATACAAAATGACAAGATAGTAATGGCTGGAACACCTTTGGTTGTAAGTATATGACTACACAAATTGGGGCTGATCTGAAAAAGGTCCTACCTTTAAATTCTTTAGACCGAAGAAACAGATATACTCTGATCAATGACAAAATAGAATTCTTCATAATTTTATAAGCTTTAGTCTTATAAGTTTCAGTCCATGATTAAATTATCAAGTATTAATGTAGGCCTTGTTTCTAAAATGTGAAACATTTTGAGAGAAAAGGGGCCCACATTCTCACAATTTCAAACATACACAAACACTATTTATAAAAAGGTATAATTATACTATTACTCGTTTTTCTTTGCCAAGGAATATATTGTCATCTACATTTCTGTCTAGTTAACTACTATATAAATAAGCTCCCTTCCTCACAAAGAATGCTATTAATACATACTTCCTCACTATTTCTATCTATTTCACATTTTATGCACTGTTTGTAACTATCAGACTTCTTAACATATGGCTTGTATTTTTCATAAAACAATGCTCAGCTATACATTATAATGTTCTGCATTATAAGTTAAAGCTGAGATAAAAATACATGTATACACACATTCATTATATTTATAAATGTTCTGATTACGATATTCAAAAAATATATCAATGATTAAATATAATGCTGGTTGAGAAAATCCATAGCAATATGCTCTCACTCTAGTGATAATTATAATGTACTTGTAACTAACCATAAAATCTATATCTTTACAGCATAGACAGGGAAGTTAACAATTACTGTATATACTCAAATACCAGCCGACTCCCTCCTCCCTGTTTTATGTCTGAGAAATAGACAAAAGTCCAAACATCTTTTATAAGCCAAGGCAGCTAATAAACACATTATGGCACGATTTTGAAATTCCCATGATTGGAAAAAATATGAAGTTTTAATATTTTAATATTTAAAATGTTTTAAGTGTCATTTAGGGTATAGTTTTTGTTTCATAAATCAACTATGTAATGACCTTTTTTACATTTTATAAAGGAAGAGATTGAGGAGAGGCAGAGGGGGAGAGAGAGAACGAAACAAAACAATTGAAAGAAAAAGTATAATTAAAAACAGTTGCCAAATGTGTATGCATGTGCATGCATGTATTAAAAAGTTCAAATAATAAAAATTTGTTGGGAATGTTCTCAAGGCAATATATAGATAAAACTCATGATAAAGTAAATGTAGAAAAATAGTGTTTTATTGCAAAATAATCACTCTACATATTTCATTTACGTAGAATTTGAAGTTGGGAAATCATCAAAATATTGACCCCCGAATATAACCTGACCTGTGTCATCACCTTTGAGGGGTGCAGTTGTGTAAGGTCGGCTTTTATCACCTCATCCCAGGTTTTTGGGGGTCTCCCTACTCCAAGGCTTCCATTGACTTCTAGTGCTCTGCACCTTTTTATGCAGCTGTCATCCTTCATACGCATCACACATCCATACCAACGCAACCTCCTCTCCTGCCCACAGCATTTGATTCCTCTTATGCTCATTCTGTCTCTCAATGTAAATGCTAAAGGGTTAAAGGATAATTTATGATCAGTAGCAGTTCTAATGAACTTACTTTGTTAAATAATTAACATTTGACAAAAAATAATTTTCTTTTCAAGATGTATAGTTATCGTTTAACCCTTTTGATACAAAACTGCCTGAAACCACCTCTTGCTCTACAATAAAATACTTAAGCTATTTATTTTATCTAAAAACCTTTCATCATAATTTTATATAAGAACTTTTCTTGAGTTATGGAGAAAATTAATCATTATCAAATCCATCCAAATCCTTAATTCTATTCAAACATTTGAAAATCATAGGCAGTGTATTTCATTAGAAATATGGTCACGAAAGAGTTAAACCCATGTCAGCACTGATCAAATATATCTGTGTGCCAGCTATAACTATCTTTTTTTGTTTTTTTTTTTTGTTTTTCATTTGAAGATGTTTTTGTTATTTCTAGAACTAGGATTTGTTTTCAACACGCTAACGCGTGTATGAGTATATGAATATAAAGGCGCAAACATAGACACACTTACAAAAATACACACTCACAGACATACATTCATACAAACACACATACATTCATACAAACACACATACATTCATACAAACACACATACATTCACACAAACACATACACATACATTTACACAAACACACATACACTCACACACAGCATAGCAAATGGAACGCCTGCCACTGTTTTGCTATAGTTTTTTTCACCATCCCCTTCCTTCCTTTTACACATACATACATTCACACAAACACACACACACATTGTGTAATGGACGGAAGTTGTTCAAATGCTTATATAGATATCACTTTCCTGTTGATATATAGTAATTTAACCCTTTCATTATCATATTTCTAATAAAATACACATTATTTGAATTAATTAATGAAGAATTTGGAGGAATTTACTAAAATTATTATTTCATTAAGATGGTATTTCTAATGTTACTTAACAAAGGCAAAAATATATTTTGGAGGGTTTTGACTTAAATAGGAACCCTTTAAAATGGTTTCATAGAAACAAAGGAAGTTTGGGCAGGTTGGTATTAAGAGGATTAAAACAGCCTACAAAGTTTTTCTGTAGTGAGTGGAGCTACAACTGATATAAACCATATTACTTTTCTTTTTAAAGTTACATGATTTAGAAACCAACCCAAATGGATAGTTTTATACTGCAAATCGTTAAATGCATATGTTAATGTATTGAAGAAATATGACAATTAGTTAGAAGCCAAAAAAATAATAATAAATAAACAGAAAAAAACACAAGTTTGTAAAATATATTGAAAGAATTGTTTGTTATATTACGTTGTGTGTGTTACTCTGTTTCTCTTTGACTTTGTCACACATACACACACAGATACAGACATGCGCACATACAGACACACTCAATATTATTGATTTTTAGGTGCATTGCGTATTGAATGCGGCAAGTCACGGGAATATGAAAGCAATAATCAAGCTACAAGTTATTTGGAGAAATCCTAGAAGCCATTTGTGACTTGTAGTCTGAATCATTAATCTATTTTTGGCATTTAAAAAATTTATTTACCTTTCTTTTATTTGATATTAATAGTGTCCAACTAATCAGGTGTCAAACTGTTTAGTTTATGTTTATGTTGATGGTTCTGGAGGATATTATTAAGGAACTGTATAAGGGTGGTAGATTGGCAGAATCGTTAGAGCATTGGACAAATGCTTAGCAGTATTTGTTCTGGGTCTTTATTAATGAATTGTATCACATATGCTAATATCTGATGAAACTAGTTGATGAAATTAATAGCAACTGAAAGATAATTGGTAATAAATATCCTACCACTAAAAAAAACCTCTCAACAGAGTTTCCAAAACTTTTTCAAACATGGAACCCTTTTTGGTTCAGAAATTTTGTGGGGACCCCCAAAGTCTAATACTGTTATATGGTTGTAATATAGATATACTCCTCTACTTTTTTTCACAGAACCCACTTTGGAAACCACTTCTCTAGAATTTTTACGATTTCAGCTTTTCACTGCATGTTAACAAAACAAAGTACAACAAAAGGTATTAATCCTTTTGATACCCAAACTGTCTGAAACTGCCTTGGATTTATAATACAAAACTGCTCATTTTTAAATGTGTATCCCTTTATTAAATCCTTCCATTATTATTTAACAAGGGTCATGGTGGATTGGCAGTATTGGTAGAGGGTCGGACGCCATGCTTTGACGTATAGAGTTACGGCCCTTGCCATTCTGAGTTCAAATTCCGCCGAGGTTAACTTTGCCTTTCATCCTTACGGGGTCGATAAAATAAAGTACCAGTAATGCACTGGGTAATTGCTGACCTTGTGCCTAACGTAGAAACAATTATCATTTAACAAGGGCAGTGGATTGATAGTATGCCATGCTTTGCAGCATAGTTACAGCCCTTTACAGTCTGAGTTCAAATCCCACCATGGTTAACTTTGCCTTTCATCTTTATGGGGTTGATAAAATAAAGTACCAGTTATTCACTGGGATAATTGCTTGTCTTGTGCCAAAAGTAGAAACAATCATTATTTAACAAGAATTTCTTTAATAAAATTGTTCTAAACATCAGCTTATAATCCCTTGAAATATTTGATTATTTTCAAATTTAATTAAAGTACTTAGAAAAATGGTATCGAAAGAGTTAAATAACTATGTATATATGCTATTGTACAATAATAATTTCATATTATTCTAAACAAAGTGCCTATCCTTCAACGAATAAACTGCACCTAACTTAATTCAGGAACCATATGCATAATCTTGATAAATGAATTGTTCTCAATATTGTTTTGGTTCTTATCAGTGTTGCATATGTATTTCTCTTTTTAATCTACTGTTGCTTCTGATACAAAGTGAGAAATTGTATCTTCAAATTATGATTAGAATTTGGTTTTTTGCTCTAACATAGCAGATACATAAATGTTTTCTAGAGATTTATATTGAATAATAATAATATTTGATTCTGTGCCACCACTAGAACAAAAGGATGATGATGATGGTCATCTAAAATAAAACAGTGTAATGAGGCTGTTTGCTTGCAAACAAATCGAATATTTTTATTATTTGATATAAAACTTATGAATACAAATTATACAAATTATTATTAGCAGTGGATTGGCAGTATCGGTAGAGGGTCGAACGCCATGCTTTGCAGCAAAGAGTTATGGCCCTTGATGGTCTGAGTTCAAATCCTACCAATGTTAACTTTGCCTTTCATCCTTACGGGGTCGATAAAATAAAACACCAGTAATACACTGGGATAATTGCTGGCCTTGTGCCAAAAGTAGAAACAATTATATTAGTTGGTTGGCTAACTGCATTACCACTTTCACTTTCACATCACCATGATGTGCACCAGAAAGCAGCCTATTATGTGAGTCTTCTCTTCCAATGTATATAGCCTCTCTTTCCCACCAAGATACCTGCCATGTGTCTCTCAGGCCTCATATGGTTACTGAATGGCTTGTTATTCCAGGCTGATTTGGCAGGCAATCTTGGAACAGCAGTGGGCTCCTGAAATACAGTGTCTAGGCAATCTGGCAGGCAGTCTTGGAGCAGCAGTCATCTCCAGAGATACAATCTTTGGGCAATTTGTCTGGCTATCTTGGAGCAACAGCAAGCTCCAAAGATACACTATTCAAGCAATCTTGGGGCAGCAGTGAGCTCTAGAGATACTATGTGCAGGCAATCTGGTAGGCAATTTAACTGGTAATCTTGGAGCAACAGTGGGCTCCAGAAATACACCGTGCATGAGAACCCTAATAGACCGAAATCCTAATGACTTTGACAACTACAATTTGAAAGACATAAGAAAAGCTGACAGTTGCATATCATTATATATTCCACAACAACAGTATTAGTTTTCCCTGCTGTTTTTCCTCTTGATTTACAACTAGCTGGCTCGTGTTGAGAGCACTGCCAGCACAAGCTTGGTAGCTTGCCAGCACTTTGCTTTCTCTAAACTGCTGCATCCAACTAAACTGGTCTCTGGAGAATTAGTTATCTTTATATAGCTCACTCAGAACTTCAGTTTCTTAAGAAAATTCAAACTTGTTAGTGGGTAGAAAATGTAAGAAGACTGGTATATGAATATATAATGACTCAATGTATTAATGTTTTGATGATATATTTTTTTTCCTTGTCCCTTTTCCTGTTGGAAGTATTTTTTCCATTTAACTTTTTGTGATTAGAATAGAAGGTAACAAATCAGTTTAACTTCAGCGACATTACTATTATGTTTCTGGAATTCCATTGCTGATTCAAAATGTAAATTAGCTTTGTCTGTAGCAGCAAGTTTTTTTTTGAGCATGTATGTGTGTAGATGTATGTATATGTGTGGTCACATGTTTGTCATTGGTTGGTTGTGTGTGTATATGTGTGTAGTCATATGGTTGTTATTGGTTAATTGTGTGTGTATGTGTGTGGTCATGTGGTTGTTGTTGGTTGGTGGTGTGTATGTGGTCATGTGGTTGTTGTTGGTTAGTTGTGTGTGTGCATGCATGCAGTTGAGTGTACGTGCAATTGGATGTGTCATAGAAAAAATACATTGTCATCCTCATTGAAACAATTATTTATGTCTATTTCTGCCTCTTTCAAAGAATTAAAACAAACCTGCCTGACTACATGAGTCATGTACGTATGTAGTCTTTATATGATCACTTAACCTGCTAGAAATAGCAGTCAAATCTTCTCCAAGGCACAGTGAATAAAATGTAGTTCTAGGTATAGTTCTGCTTGATCAGGGCAGAACAGGGTCTAAACAATAGTACACAACAGATACATGATGGTAACATTAAATTGTACTGTTATTTATATATTTTGAATATTTCATCATCATCATCACATCCATTTTTCTATGCAAACACGAGTTAAACAAGACTTTTTTCAAATATTTTATGGCTGGATGTCCTTCCTGACACTAACCTTTATTTTTATTTATTATTTTCAAATTAAGGTATTGATTTTCACACATCGAATTAATGAGCTATTTTTGTTTGTGTGGGACTTATGCTTTATCACTTGTGTTAGAGGTTGTCAATGCAAACCAAACAAACAATACATGCACACACATATGACGAGCTTCCATACATTTTCCATCGACTAAATTTAAAGGTTTGACAAAAACAAATCAATAGAATAAGCACAAAACTTGAAAAAAAAAATACTGGGGTTGATATTATATATAAGAATCCCTTCAAGGGAGTGGTTGTTTTTTTTTTTGGTTTTTTTTTTTTCATGCAGTTTCTATTTATGGAGATTTTAGCTTAGCAACAGGTATAAATAATGAATGAATTTTGATGGCACTCACTATACAGAAGGAATTGTTATTTAATGAGTCCAATTATGACAGCAACATATTATAATAGTGGGAGATTTTTCTTTCTAAAGTATGAGATTAAGAAGTCACTCCAGTTAGTGCTGATACTTCTCCACATCAAAAGTTCATGGCTTCAGTACTATGGTCCTGTAGTTAGAATGTCTAAGCACAGAACAGATTTTAAGGGCAAAGTAAGATGGTTTGATAATGGCCATAACCTTGGTTGGTCTTGCTTGGGGATGTAGCCAGATCTTTTAAGATGACACTTGCTTCTGATAGGGCCTTCAGGATGGCATAAATACAAACATAACTGAATCATTTAAGTTGTACTTCCAGTGGCTCTTTCGCTTCATTTGCCATTTATACCATTGAATTAAGTTAGCTTCTTTCAGTTTTGACTAATTTCTGTTATTCTTCAGGACAGCAGAGAGCAGAATTGAGAAATGATCAGGAACCAATTACCTTGCAGTATTTAATAATGGCCTTTTACATTCTGAGTTCAAACACCAACAAATTTTACTTTTTCATCTTTGTTGAGAGTTAAAACATCAGAGAGTGGCAATTTAATCAGCTATTTCCCCTCAAAAAGTTTTCTGGCTTTGAATCCATGCAAGAAACTTTATTCTTCTGTTTAACCCTTTAGCATTTAAACTGGTCATATCCAACCAGAATTCTCTCACCTCTTTCTGTTCAAACCGGCTGTAACCGGCTGCTCATATTGATGTTAAGGTATTGTGCTCAAAATAAATAATGTCAAAATCTCATAGATTCGATATTATGTAAGAATTATGTGAAGTAAAGACTTTACCATGAAAATATGATAGTAAATATAAAGTAATATAAATGCTAAAGGGTTAAGAGGCTTTAAAATGTCGAACAAAATACCTTGTGCTATTTAGTTATGGCCCTTACATTCTGATTTCAAATTTCATCCTTCTGGGGTGAAAAAAAAATATATATATATATATATACTGTGGGTGATAAAATTTATTGTTCTCTCCCTCAAAATTTGTGGTTGTGTACTTTTGTAAAAAAATTAATGTTAAAATTGAGCATGTAAATGTTGAAGATGGGACAAAGTCTACTGTTATACAGGTTTGGTAGATGCAATATAGCTGAATGATTAAGAAGCTCACTTCACAAGCATGCAGTTGCAGGCTTGATCCCATTATGTGGCATCTTGGGGAAATGCCTTTTATCATCATAACCTTGAGTCAACCCAACCAAGTGTTGTGAGTGAAATTAGGTTGATGGAAACTATTTAGAAGATGTTTAGTATGACTACACCTATAATTCAAAGTGCCAACTATGTCACACACTGTGTTATGCTGAATCCCCTTGAGAGTTATGTGAAGAGTATATATGTCTTTGGAATACTCCACCAATGAGACATTTATTTAACAAGAAGGTCACTCCATTGATTATTTAATTAGAACACATTGTCAAAACTGAAAAGGTACATTTACTATAGTAACAAGTTTGACTCCTGACTAACCTATTTCACTCCACATAATTCTTGAAAAGTCTTTTTAATTCTCTTCAGGAGACTTTCATTTCATGCAAATGTCAATTCCTTGAACAAGTTAAAAAAAAACCTTTGTTATTAGCTCCAGGTCAGCCCTAACCAAACAGAGCTGTAATGAAAGTATTTGGCAGAATCGGTTGAACGTTCGACAACATGCTTAGTGGCATAGAGTTACAGCCCTTTACATTCTGAATTCAAATCCCGCCGAGGTTAGCTTTGCCTTTCATCCTTACGGGATCGATAAAATAAAGTACCAGTAATGCACTGGGGTCGATTTAATCGACTTTCCCTTTTCCCCAAAAATTGTTGGCCTTGTGCCTAAATCAGAAACTATTATATTTACAGGACTACATTATTCTAAGTATCTTTTTCAAGATGGCAGAATGTAATTGATAGCAGATTTGGTTACTATTTCTAGCAGGTCTTGTTGGCTACCCATGAAAATCTAGTGAGAATTAATAAATGCTATTGCCAAATTTATGACTGCTTGAATCAATCCTGTCTTTGCAAGAAGTTTATATTGCTTCTCTAATATCAATCCTCTGTCTATTATCCAGTTATTTAATCCTTACTGTCTTGAACTATCAGTGAGTACCATAAGCATGTGCAGTTCACTGTTATAAACAGTAGGAAAACTGTAAAATTGATTATTGTGCTCATTCTAAGCATGGACACAGTTTAGAAAAGCATTCTTCAAGTCAATAGAGCTGGTCACTCTATATTGATACATCTGGTTAGTATAAACCAAGCAATTTGTTAATGATAATTATGATAATCATTGTCCATCTATATACTACTACAACTCTGTGATTGCTTGCTTGCTTGTAATGTAATACAGCCAAAAGGGCGCATAATGGGAAAATATTTTGAAAGGATGTTGACCCTGAAATGGGAATACAAATAGAATAAAACAAGTTTCACATAAATCAGAGCACATGTTGCCGAGATACGGGGTTTTTCCAGGTACCTTCATAAACAGAGAGAGAGAAAGAGATAGTGGTTGTGAGAGAGTAGATTGAAAGAGAGACATAGAGAGGGAGAGAAGGAGAATGGAAGAGAGAGAGAGTTGGTGGTGTTATTGTGTATATATGTGTGTGTGTGTGTGTGTGTCTATGACCAGTGTATATAGATCACAGACATCCACATGTATACACATACACACACACACACATACACACACACACACATGTATACACACACACATTTATATATACATAAACGCACATATAAATGGGCCTTCCAGTTTCATTTCACATATATGTGTATATTTCAATAATTTAAAAATTATTTTTAAGTGAACATGATTTTAAAAAATATTTTGAAGTGAATGTGGCCCAATGGGTCATGGGTGGTCTAGTTATTATATGAAGTTAAGAAGAATCTAGAGGTAACTAGGTCACACTGTTCTTAGTTCAACTGTACTGAGTGAGTAGAGTTTACCACATTTGTATCTTTGCTTACTTTGAATGTCTCTTTCTATCAACCTAAAAATCGGATTGAATTAACTTAATAAATGTATTTTCTTGTCTTATTGAAATACATCAAAATTAAAAAACGAAAAGAAGAAATTAAAAAGCGCAATTAAGAGAAGGGGTGGGAGGAGTGGCACTTTACACTCCAGTCTAGGTGGCATATCTCAGCTGCACCCCACAGACACAATGGTAAAGACATTTCTGTTGAGAACAGCCAGGGACATATACTGCATTAGTCACTCTATCTCATGGGGCACCTTTCTTTGGCAGGATTCACACAAGTTTGGAAGAAAATGGCAGTTTGGGGACCGAGGACATCTGAGGTCTCAACAGCAACCCTCATGAAAAGGAAGTGGCCAGTCATGTCTTCATATTTAGCTGTCTTCATCTCCTTCTCAATACAGGCAGCAGTTTCTGGTTTATGGCTGGAATAATTTGATAAATTATTCCATCTGTTGCTCTCTGACAGGTTTGCAGTCAAGCTCATGGCAGTGGAGACTTTTGGTGTCCTTGGACCTAGGGCCACCTCCCTACTCAATACTATGGGCACAGAACTGGCTAGCTGCAGGTGTGAGCCTTGCGAGCTGGAATGGCTTTTCCAGTGCATCTCCCTCACCATCCTCCAGGGAAGCGCCTTCTCTATTCTGTCCGCTGGGGCCACGAGGCAGCCAGGGTGAGGGACTCCATTTGCTCATAATTGTGAGAAATGGGGAGGGCAGGAGGGACGGAGGTGATGACAGTAGGAGTTTGGTTTCTCTCGGTTCGGACCTGGTGTACATATGTGTGTAATTTTACACTTATTTTCGGCTTTTACAGCTATTGTTATAAAAGAAAATAATTTTTCAGAAAATATAAGTACAATTTATGAGGAAATTGTTAATTAATTGTAATTAACATTAATGATACTGAGATATTTTTCTTTCTGTTACAGGTGATGCTGTTTTAACGAACTTGGATATCAAAGACAGTGCTTTGGTAAATATTCAGTTTAACCCTTTCACTACCATATTTCTAATAAATGATACTGCCAGTATAATTTTTTTAAATGATACTGCCAGTATCATTTTTTAAATGATACTGGCAGTATTTATAAGGATTTAGTAATATAAGTAACCTTTTCTGTTATTATGATGTTTGAAGTATAACTTAACAAAGGCTCTTACTGAAAATTATAATGGAAAGTTTATAAATATAAAGACTTTAAATTAAACTGATTTGCATAATAGAATTAGAGGCAGTTTCAGTCAGTTTGATATCAAAAGGGCTAATATAAGACAGGTTTGGTGCAAACCAAACGAGTTTGAATTTGATTTCTGCTAAAGATTTGTGGTATATATATATATATATATATATATATATATATATATATGCAAAAGTTCTATTTAAAGTTGTTGGGATACAACAAGTAAATATTTTTATAACTGATATAAAGCACTCGACAAGTTTTTGGAGTAGATATACGATATTAATAAATGGAAACTATATTTATAAAACCATATTTATTTCATTATACATATTTCAGGGATACCAGATTAAATTATGGTATGCCTTCATCAGACAAAATACAATATATAACAGTTTTACAAATAGCTTTGACGTACCCTTTTAAAATACAACCATTACTTCTCCAAAAGTAATGGTTGTATTTTAAAAGGGTACGTCAAAGCTATTTGTAAAACTATTATATATTGTATTTTGTCTGATGAAGGCATACCATAATTTAATGTGGTATCCCTGAAATATGTATAATGAAATAAATATAGTTTCCATTTATTAATATCGTGTATATATATATATATATATATATATATATATATATATATATATATTTATATATAAATATAAATTTAGCGAGAATCGCATTTCGGCGTGTAGAAATTGGAGAAACGCACCTTCTGTATTGTGTAAACAAGCGCTCCATGGATATGAAGATACCAGAGCTATAAACATAAGTTAAAATGGTCATACAAACTGAGACAGCCAAAAAAGCGAACAAGCTAAATGGGTCAAACAAAATAAGATATGATTGAAATAGTTACCCGGACCCTCAGGGAAGATGGAATACTCAGATATTTGGGTTTCTGCAACACCTAAATCAATAATACTGTCTGCTTATAAAAAATAAGCTTTTGGTATAATGATCGAACAACGCATTGCTTTCTCAACAGGCATTTTGCTCTCCATGCGCCAGAATCTCACAGGTTATGAAAGAACATGAGGTTCTAAGGAGAGGAAACCCCTATTTTGGCCAGTGAATTCAGCATGTGTAGTTATTGCAAAAATTTGCAAAAACACCAGAAAACGAATTTAGCACTCGACCGAGTTGTTTTTAAAATAAACTTAAGTGATTAATCAGTCAATAGAGTTAACTAAAAAGCCAAAGAAAATTAACTGGTTAATCGCTTGACTTGGGAGATTAATACAAATATAAATTTAGCGAGAATCGCATTTCGGCGGGTATATATATATATATATATATCTCTCTATATATATATATATGGTACAGGATCTATAAGTTAGTTCCAAACATTTGATTAGCTATTTTCTGACACCAAGCAACCCTGGGCTGATCAACAATATATTTTTATGTTGTACACCAAATGTGGGGATGGTCTATTACCTCTTAATGTCTTATACCACATGGAACCACATTAGCAAGGCATTTTTGAAAAGATTAAAATACTAACTGCATCACATTAAATACTGAAGATTTTAGTTTACTGTAAATTTTCACAATGACCTGTCCACTATTAAATATACCATAACCATTTAAATTAATTGACCAGCTTTTAAATATTTTCTACTAGATCATTACAGGGTGTTAAGATTTAATGAAGCTTTTGAAATTAATTGTTATAATTATACTCTTTCAAATAGATGTAACTAGTTTTAAACAAAGCAGTAATTTATTCAATGTAGTGTTAGACTTTTTTACCATTGTAAAGTCACAATATGACAGAATTGTTACTCAACAAGCTTCTGGACAGATGTAGTTATTGGAGACTGACTTGATATTTTTTTAAACCTTTTCATTAGTGTATATTTCTAATGAAAGACACTGTGTTTCAATTAATTTTAAAATAACTAAACATTTGTAAGAATTTAACAATTTAAAAATATAACTAATCTTTTTATTATTAAGCCACTGAAAAAGATTTCTTACATAAAATTGTAATGAAAGGCTTTACTATAAATATGAACACTTTAAAATAGATAGCTTTGTATCATAGAAGCAGGGGTAGTTCCAGGTTGTTTGGTAACAAAAGCATTAATAAGCATTAAATTATAAGCATTTTTAATCTCCCTACATTTTTCTTTCTAAAAGGTGAGCACCAACTTCATTTATGACAAACTGCCTATTAGTTATCATATATATATTTATACTAGCTGAATTACCCGGCGTTGCCCGGGTTACTGCTGTTCTTATTCAGATTAGTAAACGATAACTAAGATGTTTTTTTTTTCTCATAATTATTTCAAAATATCTATAATTTATTTTTTTAAATTTGATTTGATTTGGTCTAGCCATTTGAGAATGCATAGGAACAGACAGACAGAGACAAAGAATTTTATATATAGAGAGATGTACATATCTATTTAAATGTAGTAAAAGATTTTGTTACAGATTAAATTGAGCCATATAAAGATACACTTATACAATGATTGGAAAGATAAATTATGAATGAAAATTTATAGTAGTTTTAATTGTGATAAAATATTTATAACAAAGTACTGGTGTTTATGAATATAACAAAGATGCTCGGTTGTGTATATAACGTTTAATTAACAATTTGCAGTTATGTAGAATAGTATAGTTGACAAGTCAATGAAAGTAGATGAAAGAATGAAGTAAAGTTATTTGTTACCGTTTTGAAGTTAGCTCGCAAGAGGCCATGTTAGGGTTGCCAGTCGAACGCGCCTGGCCGAAGGGTCAGGCAGGTTAGAAGGCCAGGAGCCGAAAGGCAAATGAGAGGTAGAGATCGCTCTGAGTATCCCTTTTATAGGGTCTCAAGACGGAAGTGACAAAAAGGGTTTTGCCACCCCAACGGGAAGTAACTCCAGCTACTTCCTGTCTAGAGAGCGTTAATCTATTGGTGATGTGATCGTCACAACAAGGGAAGCAACTCTTGCTACATATTAATTACAAATTATCATGGAATTTGAATGAGGAGTTCTTGAATAAATTAAGTGATAAAATTTACTAGCCAGATTTATTACCTTTACATGGTTATTCAGTCTGCCTCAATACATATCTTTGGACATATTTTATTAGCATACTGTAAAAAATTATAACAGTAATGAACCTAGATATTTACAACATATTAATGTATTCATTATATAAGCATGTTAAAAATGCTTCAGTTTGTGAAAAGTGGGGGGAATGTAGTTCACAGAAGGCAAACAAACTAACATTGATTTCATTAGAATTAACATTTGTATTATTTTATTTATCTTAGTATATTGTTTTGTTTTGTTTTTTTATTGTGAAACAATATAATATTACATCCCAGCTGTCTAAGAATTATGTTTCAATCTGTTAAACATAACCAATTGAATAAAAATGCTTTGAATTCAGTTAATTACTAAGTATTGACATTTTAGGAGTGCTCTGTGAATATTTAAGTGGAGTATTGTTTTTCAGTGTTAAGGTTAACAACATTTAACAAAAAACTTATGTGTGATCAGACACATCGATGGTGTAGTCAGACAGATCTATGGTGGTGAGATCGGACATATTTATGTTGTATAGGTAGTTAGCTGAACAACTAAGTGTAGTCCACGAATCCAGATAAATCATACAACTATCTTGTTGAAAACTATACTGCACATTCTGAGAACCATGTTGCACATTTTGACATGCAGTGTTGTAGTTTGGGAATTTTAAATGATGAATGTTAAATAGGAGTGTATTATGTTCTAGATGCTGCATATCACAATCATGAGGTTCTAGATTGAATCTCATTGTGTGGTATCATGAGCAAGTGTCTTTTACGATACCCAAACTTTGTGAGTGAAAGTGGGTGAATGGAAACTGTAAAAGCCTTTCAGATGTATTGTACCTGTAATTGAAAGGTCCACTCTTATCACACATTGTGCCTCACTGATTCTGTCTAAGGTTTATGTTAAAGGTATTCATGTCTCGAATACTCTATGGATACTTAATCGTAATTTTGATAAAAGTTTGAAGAAATAAAAAGTAAATACTTAATATTTACAAAGTATATTTTAAAGAATATGAAAATATTGATAAAAATTTGAAAGGATTTCTAGAATGAAATGATATGAGCTAAGCCTCTTAAATATGAAATGATAGACTTGTTCAAAGGAGGCTCTTGGTAATCAGTGAATTGCTATCAGTTTCCCATACATGAATTTAGAAGAATTTAAGCAATGGCAATTTTCAAAAAAAGAAAGATTGCTCCAATTATAGAGGGATCTCCTTGTTAAGCTGCCCCAGTAAAGTCTATGTTATGTGTCTGGCAAAGATATGTATGAAGATCTTTTAGTCCAAGCTAGATGACGAACAGTGTGGTTTTCACCCCCGATGCAGAACAGCCAAACACTGCAACATATGTTTGAAAAATCGTGGGAGTACTGCCAAGATATGTATGCTTGTTTTATAGACCTCAAAAAGGCATATGACTGCATTCCACAGGACCTGTTGGGAAAAGTTCTTCAAGAATATGGTATCAATGAACAGCTTCTTGTTGCCCTGATGTCTCTATATGAATGCCCTAATATTTGTGTTTGGATAAATGGTGCTAAGTTGTCACCTCTCCTGTTCATAATCTTCTTTGACAGGATTGACATGCACAGCCAGGTTGGAAGTGGCATGTATAGGATCAGTTGGCTGTAATTTGCAGATGGCATGGTATTACTTAACTCATCAGAAGGAAATGCACTTGATAGGTTTTCTGTTGAATGCTGCACAGTAGGAATGAAAATCAGTGCTGTGAAGACTGCGATACCTGTCCTTTCAAGAAAGCCTCCGCAGTGCACTCTACAGTGGATTTCCTCTAAAGGAGGTGAAGAAATTTAAGTATCTTGGAGCTGTGTTCATGAGTGATGGAAGGCAGGAGGCTGAATTAAGTCCAAGAATTGCAGAAGCTGGTCCAGTAATGTGCCAGCTTCAGCATTTGGTCATCTGAAGAAGGGATTTAGGTGTAAAATCCTAACTTGCTATCTTCAATTTGGTATTTGTGCCAACCCTTACTGATGGTCATGAATCTTGGTTAATGATTGAATATACAAGTAGCCAAAATGGGGTTCCTCCAAAGGATCTTTGGAGTAATGCTACTCGATAGAGTGTGTAGCTCAGAGATCAGAGAGTCGCTTCAGGTAGAGCCACTACTTCTCTGAATTGAGAGATCACCACTCCAATACTAGGAGCATGTGGTTAGAATATCTTAAGAAAAAAATTGTTGGACGAATTTTACGGGCAAAACCAGCCAGCAGGAAATCCAGGGGTAGACCCCGAGCAAGAGAATTGGACAACATCCATGAGCTTAGGGATCCAGCTGGATCAATTGAAGCTTGTTGCTACTGACAGGACCCACTGGGAGGCATGCTTGAGGAGTCTGCCCCCACGACCCTACCAAGAATAAGTGGGTGAAGAAGAAGAAAATATAAACATTTTAAAACTGGACATTAAGTTGATGGAACATTGTATTTTTAAATTTAATAATGAATACTTTAAAATGGATATTTTTATACCATGCAACCAAAGTTGGTCTCATACTGGTCGGTGTCAAAACAGCTTAGAATTAAAATTCAAGTCTCATTTTATGACCCAACCAGAATCTCAATATTAATATATCTTATAACAATAATTCCTTGCAGTATATTGTAACATAATTTTCACTATAACAGTTATCATCATCATCATCATCATCATCATCATTTTACGTCCGCTTTTCCCTGCTTGCAAGGGTGGGATGGGTCTTATTCAGCACAGCATCTCTCCACTCGTCACGGTCCCTCGTCATCTCCACCGTGAGCTTCAATGATCTGAGGTCTGTTCTCACCACCTCCGCCCATGTTTTTCGTTGTCTACCTCTACCACGTCTTCCTTCAACTGGCATTTCCTGGCACTTCTTCACCCATCGGTCATCCTCCATGCGCATCACATGTCCATACCACCTCAGTCTCCTCTCCCGTACACTACATTCTATCCCTCTCAGACACAGTTTCTCTCTCAACACATTTATGCTGGGTCGTTCACGCACATTTACACTGCACATCCAACGGAGCATGCTTGCCTCATTTCTCTCCAGCCATCGCATATCCTCTGCAGTTGCTGCCCATGTCTCACTACCATGCAGAATCCCGCTCCTCACACAGGCATAATATAACCGGCCTTTCGTATGCAGGGAGAAACCCTTCTTCGTCAACAGAGGAAGCAGCTCCCTAAACTTCTTCCAACCCGTCCTTATTCTAGATACTATGGCCTCGGAACACCCTCCTCCCATGCTAATCTGATCTCCTAGGTACCGGAAGCTATCCACCACTTCTATAGCGCCCTCTCGCATTTGAAAAATGTGTCTATCAGTGCGACTTCTACTGTCTAATTTCCCTGTACATCTACTGCATACATATTTCTCCCTACCTGTTAGTTTGCCTGCTATCCCGCTACATCTCTTGTGTACCCAGGATCTGCATTGTGTGCATTTTATAGAATTTATGCCAGTTCCTTTTCTGCATATCGAACATGGCCATTTCCCTGACGGAATCAGGGTTTTGTCCTCTTTTCTACTCAACACTTTTGTCTTAGCTAGATTTACTCTCAGTCCTCTTGCTTCCAACTGCTGTTTCCATAGCCGGAATTTATTCTCTAGCTCCTCTACTGATTCTGCCATAAGAGCCAGATCGTCAGCATAGAGAAGTTCCCATGGACAGCCAGTCTTAAACTCCTCTGTTATGGCTTGGAGGACTATAATGAACAAGAGCGGGCTGAGGACCGAACCCTGATGTACTCCTACTTGTATCTGGAATTCCTCACTAAACTCCATTCCTACCCTGACTTTACTGAGAGTACCTCTGTACAAAGTTTGCACTGTCCTCACAAGCCATTCCTCAACACCCAGCTTCCTCAGGGACCACCAGATGGCAGATCGGGGTACCCTATCAAAGGCCTTCTCTAGGTCAACAAAGGCTAAGTATAGTGGCTTATTCTTCTCTAAGAACCTCTCTTGCATTTGTCTCACCAAGAAGAGGGCATCTGTTGTACTCTTCCCAGGCACAAAACCAAACTGCATCTCATCTAGTTTGACCCTTTCTCTAATTAGTTGTGCTAAAATCCTTTCTGCCACTTTCATAACCTGATCTATCAGTTTTATACCCCTATAATTGCTCCTCTCCAAAGCATCCCCTTTACCTTTGTAGCAATTTATGAGAATACTGCTGCACCAGTCTTTGGGTATGACACCACCATATATAGCCTGATTGATGATGCGTGCAACCAGTTTAGTGCCTACGTCCCCTGATGCCTTCAGCATCTCGGCAACTATTCCCGATGGTCCGGCAGCCTTACCATTTTTCATTTCCCTAATCGCCTCTTGGACCCTATATTCGTCAATCTCAATAGCTGGTCCCTCTGTCGGATCTACCAAGGGTAATTTCTCTCTCTCCCATTCGTTCTCCACATTTATCAGTCTCTCATAATGACATTTCCAGGCCTCCTTTTTCTGGTCATTCGTGACACTAAGTACACCGGCATCATCCCGGACACATTTATCACCAACAACATCCTGATTTGCATTGACACACTGCCTTGCAATGTGGAACACCGCACGCCTCTGATCTTCCCGTCGCAGAACATTGGCAAACTTCCTACTCTCTGCCTCCCTGCGTGCTAAGTACACCTGACGTCTAGCTTCTCTCTTAGTGGCTGTATATTCTTCCCTACTCCCACCCTTTTTCCAAGCCTTCCATGCTAGTCTTTTGTCTCTAATAGCCTTATCTACTGTGCTGTTCCACCACCAGGTCACTCTCTGTCTGGTTGGAGCTCTGCTCCAGCCACAGGTTTCATCAGTAGCCTGCAGCAAGTTGTCACGTAAGAACTTCCAGTTATTATCTATGTCATACGTCTCTAAATCGTCTTCTTTTTCGTCATATACATCTTGAAGGGCTTTCCTAAATTTGAATTTTAGTGAAAGGTCTTTTAGCTTCCAGACCTTTCTTCTCCACACCTTCCTATATGTTTCATTCCATCTCTTGCTTACTGAGATATCACTAACAACTAACCTATGCTGTGGGGTACATTCTTCCCCAGGGTATGCCTTGGTATTAGACACTATCTGCTTGTCCCGCTGCCTAACTAGCAGGAAGTCAATCTGGCTTATGTGCTCACCAGATTTGTAGGTTATTAGGTGATTGGCAGGTTTCTGGAAGTTTGTGTTACAAATAGTCAATGTACTTGCATCACAAAATTCAAGAAGTCTCACTCCTTCTTCATTTCTTGAACCGTAACCGTGCCCACCATGTACCCCAGTGTAACCATCCTGGAGCTGTCCAACATGACCATTGAAGTCTCCTGCTAGCATAACGATGTCTCCGTCCTCTGTCATTGTGGTTGTTTGCAAAAGTTGCTCATAAAAGCAGTCTTTCTCATCTTTGCCTAGGCCTGCTTGGGGAGCATAGACCGAGATGATTGTCAGTAGTCTCCTACCTACAACTAATCTAAGCTTAATTATTCGATTACTAACTCGAACTACCTCTATTGTCTTATTGATCCATTTCTCAGCCAGGAAAATGCCTACTCCCCCTAACCCATGATCCTTACCTACCCAGAATAGCTTATAGCTAAGACGCTTGCCTACGACTAGTCTCGCAGAGGCACCTCTCCATCTCACCTCTTGCACGCAGCACACATCCACCTGCCTTCTCTCCAGCATCTCCGTTATTTCAGCAGATCTACCTCTGAGAGTGCCAACATTAAGTGTTGCAACTCTGAGATGCAACGTCTTCATGTTTTTCTATGCTGTTTTGTTGCTGTGCTGATAAGCTTTTTGGCATTGATACACTGGTTGGATGCCCTTCCTAACACCAGCGCCACTTTACAGCATGGACTGGGTGCTTTTATTTGTGCCACCAGCACTAGACTCAAGGGCCCTCTCTACCCCTCCATTTTACAGCATGGTCATTAAAAAAAAAAAAAAAAAAAAAAACTTATTGACACGACTCACACACCAATACTCATGCATACAAACCACAACCACACATACCAACACTCATTCATGCATACAAACACACACACCACTCACAAACATATATATATATACATATATTACCGACAGTACTGATACAAAATCAAAATCTTATTAATTTAATTGCAATAATATTACTATTTTATATGGTATAAGCCAGTTGGTAGAACTATTCCAGCAGAGTATTTATTGTGTAAATAGCAATTAGTCTTTTTATAAAGTTCAATATCATAATATAAAATAAATATTGTGATTAAATAACATAATATACTATGTTCTTTTTATAAATAAAGTAGAAACATTGAAATAGTTCTGGAAATGTATTTGTAGCACAAACTGAATATATGCTTCCAATATATAAACCTCTTTCTTACATTTTAGCATTTAACCATTAAAATTATTTTCACGCACTATTTTTATATTTTTCCAGGATGACCTTGATTTACCAGTGAAGGTAAAAGTCGGACATATTGGTAAGATATATTATTGTATGCTTTTAAAATTAAAATTTCCAAATTATCATAATCTATACCTCCATCATTTCAGGTGTTTATACATCCTTTTTTTAACAAAGAGTGTAATGAGTTGCATAAAAATGTTGGGTTATCTCATTAATTGCATACAAAGTGGATGAGAAATTACATTAGGAATTGGAGCAGCTGTAGATTCCATTTGCTCAATCAAGAAAAACCTACACTTAGCAACATTTTTCAAACATTTTCCACTACTTAGCTGCTTCCTTTTTCTGTCTCTTACTATTACTTCAATAGTTTCTATTCATCTCAACTTGTTGATAATATATATCTTTACTTAACCCTCGCCTGTCTCACTTATCTTCTTCCACTAACTTTTATGTGACTCATACATTAAGTACTTTTCTCAATCCTTCCTCATCAGAACTACATGGTTCTAGAAATCCATTTTTCCTGCCAATATTTTCTTTTCAACAGCTGATCTCATAAGGGTTAAAATAAGTAGAGATCTATTACTAATTGTTATCTCCCAGGCTAAATTATGCCCTTTCTTACAGGCTAAATTATCTACAAAAAGAAAAAAGGTGTTTAATTAATCTATAGACTTCAATTTTAAATATGTAAATATCCAAATGCATTTTCATAGTGTGTCTTTTTAAGTTTGTGTGAGTTTGATTTCTGTATTTGAAAAAAAAAATTAAACAAATTAAAATAACATTTTCGTTACAGCTAAACTAACATTGAAAATACCCTGGAAGAACTTGTATGAAGAACCTGTTATTGCAGAATTAGATGGCATCTATGCTTTGGCTGTACCAAATATTGGTGAATATTTACATATTTTAATTGTTTTATCAATTTTTGTATTTTATCTTCTTGTATACTTTTAAGGGATTTTAAAAGCTCCAATCAATGATTTAGCAATGTTATACTTAAGGGACTGTGATTGACAGAATTGGTCAAGCAATAGACAAGATGCTGTTTGGAATTTATGTCAATTTTTGTTTTGAGTTCATATTCCACCAGGGTTGATGTTACCTTTCATTCTTCCAGGACCAACAAAATGAAGTACCAGTCAATTACTGTTTTCTTTTTCCATCAAAGTTTATGGCTGTGTGCTTATGTTAGAAATCAATATTTTAATTGTCAATAATTTAGGTTGTTTTACTTGGTGTGTTGAACTGTTCACTGTTTAATGTCACCATCATCATCATCGCCGTTTAACGTCCATCTTCCACGCTTGCATGGGTTTGGACAGGAATTTTCCCACTTGAGGCAAGATTGGTTGTCTTGCTCATATAGAACTGTCTGGCGGGTTTTCTACGGCTGGATGCCCTTCCTAACACCAACCACTAAGCATATTCTAAGATGGTTATCACTTAACTTGTCACATAAACAATTATAGTATAGTGTTATGAATATAAAAAAATTAGCATACTTAAGAGGATTGAAACATCTAACAAAATTTGTCACATGAACATGAAATATGTGATAACCATCTTAGAATATGCTTAGAAAGATAGAAAGAGAGAGTGTGTGTGTGTGTGTGTGTGTTTGCAGAGGTTTCAAAAGATGGACTGGCATATTGCCCAATAAAAGTGGTAGCGGCTTAACAGAATAGTTTTATGGTCTGTTTGCCATGCTTTCTCTCTGTTGCTGGAATACTTTTTCATTGAAGGCACATAGCAACTATGGTGTTTTTGAGATTTTATGCAGATTCTGTGTATTTGACTAGGAAGCGATGAAATTTCTTACTTCTGATAAATACTAATTGGGGGGGGGGGGGCTGAAGAAATGTGCATGTATTTATCTTTGAGGTTTTGTCAAGTCTTCATCTGTATATTGTGATTTTGAAAATGTTTTGATTTATTAAGAATAGATTTTTGTTGGGGGCTTTTTTTTTATTTTTTATTTATTTGTCGTCGTCGTCGTCGTCCATGCTGGAATAGGTTTGACAGAAGTTATTCCAGTTTTCTGGAAATTAAGCAACTGAAAATACCAGTTCATTACAAGGTTTATCCTAGCTGCTGGTACTCATTTTCAGACGATTTTACTGAAGCAATGTGAAACAGAGTGCTTTGGTCAAGGTTACAATGTGGCACCTGCAGATACATGAATTAAACCCACAAACTTACAATTGTAGGAACAACATCCTAAACACTAGGCTGCATGTCTTCATTTTAATTATGTCTACCATCATCTGTGGTTCACATGTTAGTTATTCTAATTTTGGTGTTCATAGAAATTGTGATGGCTCCAGAAAGTATGTTAAACAATTAGGATTTAAATGGAATAAACTTTAGGCCATGTGGTATTTATTTGATTTTTACATATTTTCCATTTAATGAACTGTTGTTCTTTGTAACTGGATTAAGCTTCTGCAGTTTACCAGTTTTTACCTATTTGGTGGTTCACCTTAATTTGGTAATGTTGGTAATCATGAGAAACTATGTATATGGTCCGAAAAGAGCCATTAAATGTAGTGACTTAACAGTTGAGAAAATACAAATCTGTATAACATTAAATAGGAAACAATATTATTGTAGCTATAGTAAATGGAGAAGACGCATATGAAATAGGAGAATTATCTTTATTAGGTTTACTGAGACCAGGAGAATAATGTGCTCTGTACATGGCTGATATAATGGCATAAGCAATGTTTGAGCTAGAAACTCTTTGAAGCAGAATAATGTTAACAGTTCAACATCCTAGTTAAACAGTTGTTACTATTTAACCCTTTTGTTACCAACCCACCCCAAACTGCCTTTGGTTCTATGAAACAAAACCATCAATTTTTAAAGGATCCTATTTAAATTTAGATTTTCTAATTTCATTTTATATAAGAACCATACATTAAGAAAACTATCTTAGTAATAAAATAATTAATAATTTTAGTAAATCTCTCAAAATTCTTCATAATTATAGTGTCTTTTATTAGAAATATGATCAGGAAAAGGTTAACAATTAGTAACCTTTTGAATCAGATTAATTTTAAAGAGCATTTGAACATCTAAATCATTATTCTGCAAGTATCATTAAAACTCTAGAACCATGCAGTGTTGAGATGGTAATAATTAAATGTGATCAAACGGTTTTGTATTCAATCTAACAACTGATACTGAACAACATTTTTTTTGTTACCATATTGGCTCTTATTATTCACATTTAACACTTCTGATACCAACTGCCTGAAACCATCTCTGATTTTAAAATAAAAAAAAAAACTGTTCATTCTTATATTAAAACCTTTTACCATAATTTTATTTAAGAACTTTTTTGTTAAGTAATATTTCAAACATCAGCTTACTAATGAAAAGGTTATTTATTTTACTAAATTCTTCAAAATCTTTTAGTATTTTCAAAAATAGCTGAAACGCATTAATGGTGTATTTCAAAGAAAAAATAATTGATATTTATTGATTTAAAAATATATTTGATAAATTCATACAATTAATTTGCTCACATTTTGAATTGGTTGTTATATATAAAACTACTTTAGTTCAAAATAGAAATTGTAGTCTAACAAATTTGGTATATGGAAGTTGTTAAATCTTGTATATGCTCACTGGTGTGGCGTAAAAGATGACATAGCCATTCAATAAATAAGTACCAAATTGAAATAAGTACTAGGGTCTATATAACAAAATATTTAAAGGTAATTCCACAACATGGCCACATTACAATGACTAAAGCCAATAAAAGAATATGTAATGTTTAATAAACTCATTTAGTCTTGCTGTGAATGTTTATTGAACATAAGGTTATGAATCTTTGTACATATTTATTCATAACCCATACTGTATTGATACTTTGAGTATTAATGTTCAGCTACCAGTTTTGTATCATTATGTAAATGATTGGTCTCCATAATAATCTCATTTACATTTGTTAATAAGTAGTTCTTCATTACTTTCCTTTATCAGTTTGGAAAGCAGCGATAAGCAATCTGTGGTGTATTTTAACAGAAAGCTAGCAGTTTTGTTCTTAATTGCAAGCTGGCAAAAGCTATGTAGTTTAATGACAGAGCCCAATTTAACAAAAAAACTAAATATAAATTTATCAAATGAATGGAGATAACTATATCATATTCATTTATATTGTTTATGTAGCCCATGTTATGATTTTTTAACTTATTTTAAATATATAGATTTAGAAATGTTCTAATTCAGCCATAGTAAACCAAGTTATAAATGGAATATATGAGCAAGACATGGCCATCTGACCTGTCTAGCCTCATAACATAACAGCCTGTCTATACTGTGCAAGCATGCAAAATAAATTTTAAACAGGGATGATGAAGATGACATAGAAATTTTTTTTTTTTTTCTTTCATTTTAAGATAGAATATTAATTGGAATCTCTTATGTGAAGGTAAACGTATTAGGAGAGAGAGAAATTGATATTTGTGGTGTATATGTAAACATTCTGAACCACATTAATGATATCAGTAAAGGAAATCAATCTGTAGAGGAAATTTGAAACTGAACACAGACTTGGTTCATTGAGAATTTACTATTACACTTCAGCACCTACTACATGGTGATAAAGATTTCTAACTTAGATCTAAGGCCTTAATGAAGTCAGTGCTCTAACATGGACAAAATAAACTAAAGAATTAAAGACTACATGGGTGTGAGGCGTATAGTATATTTGATGCTACACCTACCCATGTACTTGAGTAGTGCCTATTTCATTGATTAACCAAAGGAGGAAAGATGAAAATGACTTCAGTTGGAGTTAAATTCAGAATGCAAAGATGCATTACTAAATATCAATCCTACTGTCTTTCATTTTCCTTTTCATTGTGTTTAATAACATAATACAAATTCAATAACAATTGGCTTCAGCAATATCAGTTTACAGGCTTTTTCACTTTATTGGGGAGCTGGGTGGGTTTATATATGTAGATATTATGTGAGTTATTGATGTATCTTTGTATCCATATGGTTTTTTTTTGGTTTTTTTACCTAGTCACGCCACATAAGCATGAAATAGGAGAATTATCTTTATTAGGTTTACTGAGACCAGGAGAATAATGTGCTCTGTACATGGCTGATATAATGGCATAAGCAATGTTTGAGCTAAAAACTCTTTGAAGCAGAATAATGTTAACAGTTCAACATCCTAGTTAAACAGCTGTTACTATTTAACCCTTTTGTTACCAACCCACTCCAAACTGCGTCTGGTTCTATGAAACAAACGCATCAATTTTTAAAGGTTCCTATTTAAATTTAGATTTTCGAACATCATTTTATATAAGAACCATACATTAAGTAAACTATTTTAGTAATAAAATAATTAATAATTTAAGTAAATCCCTCAAAATTATAGTGTCTTTCATTAGGAAAAGGCTAACAATTAGTAACCTTTTGAATCAGGTTAACTTTAACTGTGCAACATCCTAGTCAAACAACTCTTAACATAAGTTATTGATTTATTGACACTTAAACAATAAATATTGATTGTTTTCCCTTAAACAATGGCTTGAATTGGGGGAAAACCAAGTTGAAAGTTGAGTTTGGATTAATTATTGAAATATATTCCCCAGGGTTTAAATAACAATCCTCCATTGTTCTTTGAAATTATTTTGTCTTATTAATATTTCTTGTACAAAGGAAAACTTGATTATTGATTGTGTGTCAATCTCAATATTCTATGTAAACTTGAAATGTGTTACATTTAAGTGTGTGTAGTGACTGAGAAATGTCATCAAATGCTGTGAAATAAGGAGATATGTAAATCCTATCAATGAATAGAAGGTTGACTTTAGTAGCATGAAAATAAACAATACGGAGTAGAAGTGCTAAATGACAAGTGTAGAAGTTGGTTAATCCTTTCATTAACATATTTCTAATGAAAGACACTACCTATGATTTCCAAGTCATATTGAAAATCATCTAACCCATGGTAGCATGGAAGGTGGACATTAAACAGCGATGATGATGATTGAAAATAATTAAGAATTTGGGGGAATTTAGTTATACAATGATTGTTTTGCATTATTAATTTGGTGTTTGGAATATAACAAAGGTTCTTGCAAAAATTATTATGGGAAGTTTTTAAATAAATGTATACAGATTTGTATTGTAGAACCAGAGGTAGTTTCAGGCAATTTAATATCAAAAGGGTTTAAAATAATTCAGATTCTTGTATTCTGGAATGACTCGGGTTAACTTTGCCTTTCGTCCTTACGCGGTTGATAAAAATAAAGCACCAGTAATGCACTGGGGTAATTGCTGGTCTTGTGGCAAAAGTAGAAATAGTAACATACAGAAATTATTAGAGATAAAACATATTAAGAAAAATGCAAGACCTCCAAATGTAGAAAAAGAGAAAAAAAAGTTGTATAACAATATATAAAGAATTACCATTTTGTATTTTTTTAATGCCTCATACAACAGATGTATTTGTCAGAATTATTGCATACCTGAGCTGTTAACTTTAATGATGTATATCTGACACTTTGTAGATATATTAGATATATTATGCAGGAGTCATCATCATTTAACATTCGTTTTCCTTACTAGTAAGGGTTGAATGGGTTATCATAGGCCATATCAGTACTTAATCAGAGCCACTGACCTCCGAGAAGAGCTGGGGACTGAATCTCACTTACATTTCCACACTTTACAGAGTGTGCTGAGTATGTTTTATCATGGCACCAGCACCAGGGAATTTGTCATGCTCTTGATACAACTGAAAAGTCCTTTCAACTCTTTCTGGATGCCATTTTACAGGGTGTACTGGGTGCCTTTTTTATAGCACCAGCAGTAGAGAGGTTGCCATGTTCATGATGTGACTGGAGAGTCCCCCTCAGCCCTTATTGGCATAGTTCCTGCAGTTGGATGCCCTTCTTAATATCAACCATGTTACTGAGGGAACTAGATGTATATTATTGTGGCACCTGAACTAAGGAGGTTGTCAGCCATTGACTTGACTGAAGAGCCTTCCCTCCCTTGTGAGGATGGATTACTTGTCCCAAGTAGGTTTAGGGGAAGTATTAAGGAAATATTAAGTTTTAAATCATAATGGTCTCTGCGAAAATAGACTCACAGCGCAATGGTTCAGTGAAATTATTATTGTCTGATAATGTTTTTATAAACACTAGCAGAAAAACCGCCATCGGGTGATTTTCTGCTAGCATATGTAGTGTGTATATTGGTATTATCATCATCATCATCATCACCGTTTTACGTCCGTTCTTCCACGCTAGCATGGGTTAGATGGGTTGTCCTGTTGTGGGCAGTGTCTGGTTGGCTGACCATGCCTTGCTCATACAGGAACTGATTTGGCTTGATTTCTACAGCTGGATGCCCTTCCTAACACCAACCTCATTTATAGTGAGTGCTGGGTGCTTTTTCGTGGCACCTACACATCCACTTTACAGTGTGGGCTGGGTGCTTTTTTGCCGTGGCACCTACACGACCACCTTGCAGTGGGAGGGTGTGGGAGCATGTTGTCTATATGCTTCAGCTTGTACCCATAGGAGGTCGGGTACTCTGTATTACTGCGTGACGCCAGAGGTCATGGTCGTGTGTCATCGCCTTTGAGAGGTGTAATTGAGTAAGGTCGGCTTTTATCACCTCATCCCAGGTCATCTTGGGTCTCCCCACTCCGCGGTTTCCATCGACTTCTAGTGCTCTGCACCATTTTATGCAGCTATCATCCTTCATATGCATCACATGTCCATACCTACACAACCGTCTCTCCTGCACACAGCATTTGATTCCTCTTATGCTCAGTCTCTCTCTCAATTCATTTATGCTTTGTTGTTCGCGTATATTACTATTACACATCCATCGGAGCATGCAGGCTTCATTTCTCTCTAATCTACGTAAGTCTTCCACCTTCAGCGCCCAGGTCTCACTACCATGTAACATTGCTGTTCGGATACACGCATCATACAGTCTGCCTTTCATTTTGAGGGAGAAGCCTTTTGCAGCTAGCAGTGGCAGTAGTTCCCTGAACTTCTTCCATCCCGTTCTTACCCTAGTTATTGTACTTTCTGAACACCCACCTCCGCTGCTAATTCGGTCACCTAGGTAGCAGAAGCTGTCTACTGTTTCTACAGAGCCCTGCGAGAGATTGGTGGTACTTGTTTCCTGTGGCTGTTTGCTGCTTGCTGTCCCAGCACAGCTGCTGCATGTGAAGCCTACATTCCTAATTAAGCTTCCTGAGATCCCGCTACATCTCTTGTGTACCCATTGTTTGGATTTGGGGCAGAGAATGGAGTTCCTACCTACACCTTTCCTACATACTGAGCAAGGCCATTTCCCTGAGGGGATCTGGGTTCTGTTTTCTCGTCTACTTACAAGGACCTTAGTCTTTGTCATGTTGACTTTGAGACCCTTTCTTTCTAGTCCCTGCTTCCAAGTTTGGAATTTATTCTCTAGTTCTACCATAGATTCAGCTATGAGTGCGAGGTCATCAGCATACAGGAGTTCCCATGGGCATCCGGTCTTAAACTCCTCCGTTATTGCCTGCAGGACTATGATGAACAGGAGGGGGCTAAGAACAGAGCCCTGGTGGACCCCAACCTGTACGCTAAATTCCTCGCTATACTCATTGCTAATCCTAATTTTGCTGACTGCTCCCCTATACATGGCTTGTACAGCTTTCACAAGCCATTCATCTACTCCTAGTTTTCTAAGAGCCCACCAGATTACAGCACGTGGAACTCTGTCAAAGGCTTTCTCGAGATCGACGAATGCCAGGTAGAGTGGCTTACTTTTAGCTAGGTACTTTTCCTGTAACTGCCTCACAAGGAAGAGGGCATCAGTGGTGCCTCTTCCTGGTACAAACCTAAATTGCATCTCTTTTTTTTTTCACCCGTCCCTAATCAACTGTGCTATAACTCTTTCTGTTACTTTCATGACCTGGTCCATCAGCTTTATACCTCTATAGTTTCCTCTATCGAGTGCATCACCTTTACCTTTGTAGCAGTTGACAATGATGCTACTGCACCAATCTTTTGTTATGGCACCTTCTAGTATTACCTGGTTAACAATACGTGTGGTTATAGTGTGACCTACAGACCCAGATGCCTTCAGCATCTCGGCAGCTATACCCGATGGACTGGTTGCCTTCCCCATCTTCATATCTTTGATTGCCTTACTTACTACTCTGCTGCTGACTTGTACTGCTGGCCCCTCTATAGGGTCTACTTGGGGTAGGGTCTCTTCTTCCCATGCATTCTCCTCATTTAGTAATCTATCATAATGACTCTTCCATGCATCTTTCTTCTCAGCACTTGTGAGGGCAAGCTCACCTTTATCATTCCGGATACACTTCTCTCCAATGACATCACAATTCTCTCTGACACACTGCCTCGCAATCTTGAACACCTCCTGTTTCTCCTGTTCTCACGTTGCAAAACATGCTTGAATTTTCTATCCTCTGCTTCCCTCCTAGCTAAGTATACTTGTCGCCTAGCTTCCCTCTTGGTCTCTATGTAATGTACCCTGCTCCCCCCGTTCTTCCATTCTTTCCATGCCTGTCTCTTAGCCTTAACTGCCTCATCTGCCTTATTGTTCCACCACCAAGTCACTCTCCTCCTGCTTGTGGTCTTACTCCAGCCACAGACCTCATCCGTCGCCTCTAGTAAGTTATTTTTTAGGAACTCCCAGTGCTCTTCTACATTGAATGTCTGTATCTGTCCTTTTTTTACTGTCGTAGGCGTTGAGTAAAATATCTTTAAATCTGTTACTGGCTGAGGGGTCTTTCAGCTTCCAGATCTTTCTTCTCCAGGTTCGTCTAGTTCTGACCGTGAGGTTGCTGACAACTAAGCTATGTTGGGAGGTATATTCCTCACTAGGGAAGGCTTTTGTGTTTACGACCGTCCATCTGTCACATCCTCTGATGAGGATAAAATCTAACTGACTAGAGTGCTCCCCTGATCTATAGGTGATCAGGTGGTTGTCGGGTTTTTTGAAGTTTGTGTTACATATCGACATGTCATTGGCATCGCAGAATTCTAGAAGTCTGAATCCTTCTTCATTTCTTGTGCCAACCCAATGGCCTCCATGGACTCTATTGAAGCCGTCACAGTGTTTACCTACGTGTCCGTTAAAATCTCCTGCGATGATTAGGAAGTCATTGTCGTTTGTTAGAGCAGTAGTGTGCATTAGGGACTCGTAAAATCTATCCTTAAGTTTGTCTGGCAACCCCGATTGGGGTGCGTCAGCTGATATTATTGTGGTAATTGTTTTATTCAGGACTAGTCTGAGTTTAATGATTCTTGCATTTACCCTGTACACTGAGATTACTTTATCTACCCACTTGTCAGCTAGTAGTGTACCTACACCACCCATCTCATCGTCATTTCCCACCCAGAAAAATTTGCAGCACTGACTTTTTCCTACAAGGACTCTAGCAGACTCTCCTTTCCATCTAGTCTCTTGCACACAGCATACATCAATTTCCTTTCGCTCTAACATTTCTACGATTTCTCCTGCTCTTCCTTTCATCGTGCTTACATTGATGGTACCAACTCGGAGTTTGGGGCATTTGTCGACACTCGTAGGGAAGGATCGATTTTTGCAGGGGTGTGTGTGTGCTTCCTCTCTCTGGATTGGGGCTTCACATGGGTGCTTGGTAGCTCACGGATTCATATTCATTTCATCTATTAATTCAGAGTTGCTCCAATTTATTCTCAGCTCATCCATCCATAACGGTAGGAAAATTCAGGGCTAGAAGAACAGTGGTGGTGGTAATAATAGCAGGGTGTGTTAGGCTTGGACGGGGGAGGAGAGAGTTGGGTAGCTATGCACTTTATCGAGTAACGTTACTCCAAAGACACTTCAGAGGAATCCCATTTCTGCCGCTTTTATTTGCAATGAGTCAAGATTCATGATCCTCGGTAAGAGTTGGCAGGAATACCAGGAAGACATTCACATCTATATAAATTTGAGTGACTTCTGTCCACCTGTCCATCACACAATATGTATGTGTGTTTGTGTGAATGTATGTAGAAGGAAGGAAAGGAATACACACATATATGTCTTTAACTTAAAAACAGTGATACACACACACATCTCTAATTTAAGAACACCGACAAACTCAGCATAGGGGGCTTGGGCAGGGGTAGTACCCTTGATGGTTGACAGCTGCACCCTAACGGGTAGGGTGGTCAGTCATCACCGGCTCCCACCCATCCCCTAAATCTCTCACGTGTGGCTCCAAGCGCCATGCCCCAGCACACCGCTTCAGCGGGTGGACTGAACCATGTGAGGGGTGGTGTTGACACGGCACCACTAGGCGTATGAGCTTCAACAAGGAAGCCACTGGTTAAAGCAGAAGGAAATCCTCCCTCGGCACCGGTCCAGGACTGAAGGCGACCCACACCATATTCCGTGGCCATCGGTTTGCAGTTCTACTAGAGACTACTCCACTTACTGTCTCTTTACTAAATGTCAGTGGTTGGGCTTCAGGTCAGCGACCTGTTCCCGGAAAAACTCTCCTGCTACGAAAACAATTCATAGTGCATCAGATTTAAACTCCAAGCAGTCAGGAGAATGGTTGTCTCTAACCGGAGATTGTATGACGGGTGTCGGCGAAAGTCTCGATGAGGAAGCCGACATCCTGAGGACCAGAATTCTGTCTGCAAAAACAACCACGCGTATTGGATATTGGAACATAAGAACTCTGTACCAACCATCCAAACTTGCGCAAGTTATCGGAGAAATGGAGGCCTACAAAATTAACATCCTGGGCCTCAGCGAGGTCCGCTGGACAGACTCTGCGAAGTTTGTCCATGAAAACAAGACCATCTTGTTCTCTGGCCGTCAGAACGGGACCCACCGAAATGGAGTTGCAATCATCAGGGACAGGGCTGCCAGTGGTGCCCTTGAGGAGTGGACTCCTATCAACGAATGCCTAATGACAGCAAGATTCACCATAGCTCAGTGCTATGCTCCAACCAACGAACATAACAACGATGACAAGGACGTTTTCTACCAGCAACTACAAGATGTTGTCAACAAAACCCCACGTCATGATATCCTGGTCATCATGGGAGACATGAACGCACAGATTGGGGTAAGCAGGGTTGGCTTTGAACATCTCCTTGGCCCCCATGCTTATGGAAACCGCACGGACAACGGGGACAGGTTTGTCCAGTTCTGTGCCATGAACAATATGAAAATCGGCTCGTCACTATTTGACCACAAGAACATCCACAAGGTCACATGGGCTTCGAACGACCACAGGACCAAGACGCAAATAGACCACATTGCAATTGGCCCAAGATGGAGAACTCCTTGCCTGCAGGACGTCCGAGTCTACCGAGGCGCAGATGTCTGCAGTGACCACTATCTGTCTGTTACCAAACTTAAAATCAGACTGAGGAAGCAGAAGAAGAAAGCACCCACTACAAGGCGTTTTGACACTACCAAGCTGTTTTGACACTACCAACGGTGACACAGACGCACAGTTCGAGGCTGCTTTGAGGAACAGATTTGCTGTCCTTGAGGAGTCTGCACCAGGCTCGGTCAATTGATGGAAGCTGCAGGGGAAGAAATCCTGGGCTACAGGAAGCCCCTCAGAGAAGCTTGGGTCAGCGACAGCACCTGGCAGCTGATTAATGAAAGGAAAGCCCTACACCAGCAGAGGCATGCCACTACCCCAGAGTCCATCAAAGTATATCAGCAGTATGTTGAGAAGGACAAGGAAGTGAAATGCAGTGCCCAAAAGGACAAACGAATGTGGCTTGAGAGTAAGGCAGAGGAGGCAGAAGCAGCTGCGGCATGCAATGACATGCGCTCTGTGTACCAAATTGCCAAGAAAATCACTGGCAGTTCTAGAGCTAACTCAGGCCCGGTGAAAGCGAAAGATGGTACGCTGCTTTCCAAGGGTGAAGAAAAGTTAGTCAGATGGGCTGATCATTTCAAGGAAGTCCTCAACCGACTGGAGCCACGTATTCCAGCAGACACTAAGGAACTTACTAGTTTGTTACCTATCAATACTGATAACTTCACCGAGAAGGAAGTCCGCATGGCCATCAAAACCCTGAAGAATAACAAGTCACCAGGTATGGATGGCATTTCTGCTGAAATGCTGAAGTCAGGAGGCAAAAGCATGGTCAAGTGGATGGGCCACTTATGTAATCTTGTGTGGAACACGGGTGAAGTCCCAGAAGACTGGAGAAACGGAGTGGTTGTCTGTATCCCCAAGAAGGGCAACCTTGCCGATTGTGACAACTGGAGGGGAGTGACACTTCTCTCCATACCAGAGAAGGTCTACTGTCTAGTGATCCTGAACCACATGCATGGCATGGTAGACCGGGAACTGCGAGAACAACAAACAGGGTTCCGACCAAAACGTTCCTGTGCAGAGCAGATCTTTACGCTACACCACATCATTGAGAGGTACAACAAATTCCAGAGGCCCCTCGCCATCAGCTTCATCGATTTCTGCAAAGCATTCGATAGCATTCATAGACTCTGGAGCATCATGCATGAGTATGGTCTGCCCCAGAAAGTCATTTCGGCAATCAAACAGATTTACGCAAACTCCAAGTGCTGCATACGGACAGAGGATGGTTACAGTGACTGGTTTGAGGTGGTTACTGGCATGCATCAAGGTTGCTCGCTCTCTCCAATTTTCTTTGCCATAGCCATTGACTGGGTACTAAGAAGAGCGTTTAAAGACCAGGGTGTATCAGGGTGGGAGAGGAAAAGTTGTCTGACCTGGACTTTGCAGACGATATTGCTGCACTTGCAGAGAGCACAGCTGACCTGCAAATCATTATGAACAATATCAATGTTGAAGCAGGAAGCTTAGGTCTCAATATCAGTGCCAAGAAGACCAAAGCATGTTATCTGGGACACACCCACCACCAACCAGTGTCTTCATTGAACAGAGGGAGGTGAAGATAGTGGACAACTTCACCTACCTAGGAAGCTCCATTAATAATGAGGGCACCATGGACAGTGAACTGCAATGTAGAATGGGAAAGGCTTCAGCAGCATTTAACCAGCTTGACAAGATCTGGAAGAGCAGGAAGTTCACCCTCAAAACAAAGATGAGATTCTACAACAGCAACGTGCTGTCCACACTCTTGTACGGAAGTGAAACATGGCACCTTAAGACCAGCCAAGAGAAGAAGTTGGACATATTCGATTCCAGATGTCTGTGAAAGATCCTGGGGATTAAATGGAGTGACCATGTAACAAACCAGGAAGTCAGGAACCGCACCAACCAGCAGCTAGTCTCTTCGACCATCTGCAAGCGACGCCTGGGCTGGTTTGGACACGCTTTGAGACTTCCCCCGGAGAGACTGGCGAACCAAGTATTTAAATGGAGCCCGCAGAGAAGCAGACGGAGAGGGCGACCCAAAATGAACTGGCGCCAGACAAACAGACAATGGCGGGATGCTGTGCAACTGGCTGCTGACCGAACGCGATGGAACACTATGATTGCCTCATGCGTCGCAAGACGCGGGAGCTTCTGAGTCTGACAAACTCACACACGCACATACACACACTGTCCTATTTCCACTCAAGAGCTTTGGCCCAGGCAAACATCCCCTCAATTTTGGAACTGTCTGGGTTGTCCAGAATTGATGGGAAAAGACTTGAGTCTTACTCTGTGTTCCTGGTCAAGAGGCAGGTGCCTTACCTGCGACGTCACAGTTAGTGACTCTTTTGCTTCTTCCCACATCCTGGATGCAGCAGTATGGACGAGAGCTATAGCATCCACAGCTGAAAGGAACAAAATCCTAAAATACTGTGTTCTGTCAGCTAACTACATTATCCAGCCTGTGGCGTTCGAGATGTTTGGGGGAGTCGGGCTACTGACAGCGAGGTTCTTATCTTCACTGGCAGCTCGCCAAACAGAAGTAACTGGTGCTGCTCGTGAGGGCACTTGGTTGTTCCAGCACCTCAGCCTCACCATCACCCCAGGTAACGCTGCGAGTGTGCTGGCTTGCCTCAAAAATTATTAGAGAGGTTTCCCAGTGCTCCTCGCTATATTGCTATCTTTTGCTCTGGTAGCATCTCATTTTCCACTCTTTCGCTTGCATATTGTTCTATGTGGTCTAAGATGTATGTATTACATGCTTGTGTATTTTTCTCTTTCTTTTTTTCCATGTCCTTTCCTTTGTATATATTATATTTGTTAGTGTTTTCGTGTATGTATGTGTTTGTATGAAAGTATGTGAATTTGTGTGAATGGGACGTCACAGTTAGTGACTCTTTTGCTTCTTCCCACATCCTGGATGCAGCGGTAAGGCTGAGAGCTACAGTATCCGCAACTGAACGGAACAAAATCCTAAAATACCGTGTTCTGCTGCTAACTACATTATCCAGCCTATGTGGTCTTAGATGTGTATTACGTGCTTGTATATTTTTTCTTTCTTTTCTTCGTTTTCCTTTTCTTTGTATATATTTGTTTGTGTTTTCGTTCTGTAAGCATTATATTAAATGCTTTCCAGCAGAGTTACGTCCCTTTACGATCTGAGTTCAAATCCCGCCGAGGTTAACTTTGCCTTTCATCCTTACGGGGTCGATAAAATAAAGTACCAGTAATGTACTGGGTATTTGCTGGCCTTGTGCCAAATGTAGAAACAATTATATTAAATTTTTATACAAATGAGTTGAACTGTGTTATTAATAAATTAATAAAACGCTATACTTGTTTTACCCTCCCATTTCCAATTCACCAAACACTGCTATCATGACTGTATGTGTGTGTTTGTGTAAATGTATATGTATGAAAGTATGTGTATTTATCTGAATGTATGTCCATGAGCGTGTATGTTTATAAGTTTGTGTTTGCGCGATTATAGTTATATACTCATACATATAAATGTATGTATGTGCACAATCATACGCGTCAGCATGTAGAAATCACTCTATCTCTCTCATCACAAACTCTCTCTTTCTATATATATGGTAGTTGAAGTGGTGGTGGTGGCGATATACCGGAAGTGTAGAAATTTGAAATTTTGAAAAGAAGTCAATTTTAAATTATTTATATTTACGAAATTTAGTTATGAAATTTAGTACATAAATTATGTAATATTCATTCATTATTTATTCAAAGTAATCCAACTTATTTTATTAGCTGGATTAAAGAAATAAACCGTATGCAGTCCCGCACTCCTTACTTTATTATAGTTTAGATTGATAAAGTAATATTAATTGACTAGTATCCTCAGTTTAATAAGGCTTTTAATACAATGGCTGAGAAGTTGAGCAACAATGAATGAGTCTTTTTACCATCTTTGTTTACACAGATTTTATTCTTGTCTTTAAAAAAAGCTATCACATCATGACAATATTTTGAAAGTTCACAACAATATTTTTACCTTTTTTTTCTTGATCTTATTTGTTTCTCCCTCTTCTTCAGATATTGATAATTTTAACTTAATAAATATTTTATTCACAGTTATATAAATAACATTACAAATTGTTCGGTCAGAATTCTCTCATCTCTTTCTGTTCAAACTGGCTGTAACCGGCTGCTCATACTTATGTTAAGGTATTGTTCTCAAAATATATAATATCAAATCTCATAGATTCGATATTATGTGAGATAATTATGTGAAATAAAGTGTTTACCATGAAAATATAATAGTAATAGTAAATATAGAGTAATGTAAATGCTAAAGGGTTAATAATTGTTTCCCATTTTGCCAGACTTATTTTTTGAGCATTTTCATATTTCATTTCTTATGAATTATTTCTGAATGTGTTTTTTTTTTTTGTTTTTTTTATTTAATTGAGGCTGCTCAGACTTTAGAATGCTTCAAATTTATGTCCCCTGGTGGATGAATGACAAAGTTGACCTCTGGGAAATTTGAACTCAGATCATAGAGGAACACAACGAAATACCACAGAGTATTTCATCCACAGCTCTATTGATTTGCCATCCAAAAATAATTCTCTCTCATAGGTACAGGGTTAGCAAATTTGGGGGAATGAGAAAGTCGATTATACCAGCTCAAGTATTTAACTGGTACTTTGTTTTATTGACTTCAGAAGGATGAAAGGCATAGTTGGTCATGACAGGAACTCAGAAAGTAAAGACCTGTAACATATACTTCGAAGTATTTGTCTGGTGCTCTAATGCCAATCCACTGCCCTTAAAATAATGGCTTCTAATTTCGGCACAATGCCAGCAATTTTAGGGGGAAAGGAAAGTTGATTATATCGATTCCTGTACTTGACTGATACTTTAATTTAGTCACTTCAGAAGGATGAAAAGGAAAGTTATCTTCAGAGGTATTTGAACTTAGAACATAGAGCTGGAGTAAATACTGCTAAGCACTGCCCTCCCCTGTCTTCCAATAATAATGAAGAGGTCAGAAAGTTTAGCCAATTATATCATCCCTAGTGTTTGACTGATACTTAATTTTATTGACACCTTGAAGGATGAAAGACAAAGTTGTCTTCCAGAATTTAAACTTAAAAGTAAAGGGACAAAAATAAATACTGCAAAGCATTTTGTCTGACAATCTACTGTTTCTAACCTAATATTAATGAAAATAATTTTAAATCTATTTCACCACAATTAGACATATAGAGTTAATTGTATACTTATCTGTTCATGTTTAAATATTCTTTGATTACAGTTTATTTTTAAAATTTTACATTCATTTAAAAAACTATATTTCATTGTTAGCCATCAAATATGATGAGGACAAAGAAGAGACAAACAAACAGAGTCAGAAACAGAAAAAACTCAAATCCGTGGAAGAAGCTAAGAAATTGGAAGCTGAAAAGGGTCAGTAAAGAATCCTTATTACAAGAACTGGAAAAGAACAAAAGTATTTCTCAAGTGAACATTATTAGTCTGTTGTAGCATGATAAACATTAGTAGATAATTGTCTACATGGCTGTTTATCTGTATGCTTCTTTCTTTGGCTCATACACTCCCTCATTCATTCAGTGTCTTTCTTATTCACTGTTTGCGTGTCTCACTCATTCATTGTATGTCTCACTCATTCATTGTATGTCTCACTCATTCATTGTGTCTCTCACTCATTCATTGTGTATCTTGCTCATTCCTTGTGTGTCTCGCTCATTCATTGTGTCTCTCACTCATTGTGTCTCTCACTCATTGTGTCTCTCACTCATTGTGTCTCTCACTCATTGTGTCTCTCACTCATTGTGCCTCTCGCTCATTGTGTCTCTCGCTCATTCATTGTGTCTCTCACTCATTCATTGTGTCTCGCACTCATTCATTGTGTCTCTCGCTCATTCATTGTGTCTCTCACTCATTCATTGTGTCTCTCACTCATCGTGTCTCTCGCTCATTCATTGTGTCTCTCGCTCATTCATTGTGTCTCTCACTCATTCATTGTGTCTCTCACTCATCGTGTCTCTCGCTCATTCATTGTGTCTCTCGCTCATTCATTGTGTCTCTCACTCATTCATTGTGTCTCTCACTCATCGTGTCTCTCGCTCATTCATTGTGTGTCTCGCTCATTCATTGTGTGTCTCGTTCATTCATTGTGTGTCTCACTCATTCCTTGTGTGTCTCGCTCATTCATTGTGTCTCTCGCTCATTCATTGTGTCTCTCACTCATTCCTTGTGTGTCTCGCTCATTCATTGTGTCTCTCGCTCATTCATTGTGTCTCTCGCTCATTCATTGTGTCTCTCACTCATTCATTGTGTGTCTCACTCATTCATTGTGTGTCTCACTCATTCATTGTGTGTCTCGCTCATTCCTTGTGTGTCACGCTCATTCATTGTGTGTCTCACTCATTCCTTGTGTCACGCTCATTCATTGTGTCTCTCACTCATTCCTTGTGTGTCTCGCTCATTCCTTGTGTGTCTCGCTCATTCATTGTGTGTCTCGCTCATTCCTTGTGTGTCTCGCTCATTCATTGTGTGTCACGCTCATTCCTTGTGTGTCTCGCTCATTCATTGTGTGTCTCGCTCATTCATTGTGTCTCTCGCTCATTCATTGTGTCTCTCGCTCATTCCTTGTGTGTCACGCTCATTCCTTGTGTGTCTCGCTCATTCCTTGTGTGTCTCGCTCATTCATTGTGTGTCTCGCTCATTCCTTGTGCGTCTCGCTCATTCCTTGTGTGTCACGCTCATTCCTTGTGTGTCTCGCTCATTCATTGTGTCTCTCGCTCATTCATTGTGTGTCTCGCTCATTCATTGTGTGTCTTGCTCATTCCTTGTGTGTCTCGCTCATTCCTTGTGTGTCTCGCTCATTCATTGTGTGTCTCGCTCATTCATTGTGTGTCTCGCTCATTCATTGTGTGTCTCGCTCATTCATTGTGTCTCTCGCTCATTCCTTGTGTGTCTCGCTCATTCCTTGTGTGTCTCGCTCATTCATTGTCTCTCGCTCATTCATTGTGTGTCTCGCTCATTCCTTGTGTGTCTCGCTCATTCATTGTGTCTCTCGCTCATTCCTTGTGTGTCTCGCTCATTCCTTGTGTGTCTCGCTCATTCATTGTCTCTCGCTCATTCCTTGTGTGTCTCGCTCATTCATTGTGTCTCTCGCTCATTCATTGTGTCTCTCGCTCATTCATTGTGTGTCTCGCTCATTCATTGTGTGTCTCGCTCATTCCTTGTGTCTCTCGCTCATTCATTGTGTCTCTCGCTCATTCCTTGTGTCTCTCGCTCATTCCTTGTGTCTCTCGCTCATTCCTTGTGTCTCTCGCTCATTCATTGTGTGTCTCGCTCATTCATTGTGTGTCTCGCTCATTCCTTGTGTCTCTCGCTCATTCATTGTGTGTCTCGCTCATTCCTTGTGCGTGTCTTACCTATTCATTCTGTGTTACTCTCTCGCTCACTCTCTCTCATACTCTCTCACTCACACTCTCTCATACTCTCTCACTCACACACTCTCACCCACACTCTCGCACTCTCTCACTCACACTCTCGCACTCTCTCACTCACACTCTCGCACACACACTCTAACACTCTCTCACTCACACATTCACATACTCTCTTTCATACTCTCTCACCCACACTCTCTCACCCTCACACCCCCACACCCTCACACCCTCTTACCCACCCACTCTCTCACCAACACACTCATACTCACACACTCTCACTTTTATTCACACACTTTCACTCTCTCACTCATTGTCTGTCTCTCACTCACTAACTGTCTATATCTCTCTTTCTCATTGTCTGTCTGTCTCTCTCTCTCTCTTATTCTCTGTCTGTCTCTCTCTCTCACTCACTTTCTGTCTCTCTCTCTCACTCACTTTATGTCTCTCTTACTCACTCTCTCTCACTCTCTCCCTCACCCAATCTCTCTCTCTCTCCCTCACCATCTATCTATCTCTCTAAATAAGGAGAAAGTTAGTTATATTATGAAATTTTGGATTTTAAAATTCTTTCATATCCTAGATATTGTTTTTCAGTAGAAATATGGTTATAAAAGGGTTAAATTCTGTTTAAAGTGTCTCAAATTTTGCTAAAATTTCAATATTGTTTTGTTTTTTTCTTTATTCATTTACTTTTTCAGACAATCCCAAAGAGGTGAAACAAGATTCTTTTGCTGAAAAATTGGCGGCTAAAATTATAAAAAATCTTCAGGTTCAAGTTAGCAATATCCATATTCGTTATGAGGACAATTATACTAATTCAGCACATCCATTTGCTATTGGATTTACTCTTGAAGACTTAATCTTCCAGGTTTGGACTTTTACTTCAATATTTGATTTTTATTTATAATCACGTTTCTTCTTTCTTTTTCTTCTTTCTTCTTTCTTCTTTCTTCTTTCTGCTTTCTTCTTTTTTCTTTTTCTTCACCCACTTATTCCTGAGAAGGTCCTTCCAGAGGGTCCTGTCAGAAGCAACCGTCTCCAACTGATCTGGCTGGATCCCCAAGCGGGACCAGCCAAGCTCATGGATGATGTTATCCAACCATCTTGCTTGGGGTCTCCTGCCAGTTGGTTTTTGCCTGCAAAATCTGTCCAATGATTCTTTTCTGAGACATTCTAACCACATGTCTATAGACTCAGAGCTGTGATCTCTTAATTCGGAGAAGTAGCGGCTCTACCTGGTGTAACTCTCTGATCTCTGAGCTGCACATTCTATTGAGTAACATTACTCCAAAGACTCTTCGGAGGAACCCCATTTCGGCCCTTGTATTTGTGGGTTTGACAAAGTACCAGATTGGTGACAAGTGTGAATAAGACCACTGAAACATTTCTTACTAACTCATAATTTTCTCCATTCCATTCCCAGACATAAATACTTTTAATAAATTATGTATGTACATATATATAAAATTAATAATTACAATTTGAAATGGTTGTGTCCTAATGCAAATTACCATAATAGTTGTTGGTCAGTATAAATAATAGTTGAGAAAATTGGGTAAAGTACTCCTGGAGACAGAAAAAAAGTGTATAGAGATGTCCTCAAGTAATCTAACCCCACATCTCTGATACTAAATGAGTACATTAACCACTACGCTAAAGAACCAGTGGCCACCATTTCCATCCTTTTAGAAGATTTTAAACTAGAAGTGTAAACAAAAGCATTGGTAAAATTTGAAATGTGTGTGCTCCTTGATATATTTTGTAATAGTTTTATATATTATTAAGTATCAGTCTTATATCATACATCAAATTCCTAATCACTCATACTCTATTTCAGTGATATGAAACTAAATGTTTTCTCCTTTATAAGTTCTTTCTTTAATATATTATTAACTTTACTTCTGTTCCATTGGGGTCAGTAGTATGTATGCCACTTGGACAGTGACTAAGGCATGATCATTCTTGTTTGAGTCATCTGGATGAAGCTGTATATTGTAAGACCTGAAACACCCAATGTCTTCAGTTTTGACCGAGTAATTACATCTGCAGTTGGATTGCCTGGATGAGGTCATATTTTATAAGACTTGAAACACCCAGTGACTCCAGGATACAACACTGATGTGTTCAAGGTTTTGCATATGTAGATGTTTGAAGAATATATTATTTTTGTTCCATGTAACAATTTACCAAAGTTTATAACCCTTTGGATACCAAACTGCCTGAAATTGCCTCTGGTTCTACGATACTAACTATACTTTAAAGTGTTTATATTTATCTAAAAACCTTCCATCATAATTTTATGTAAGAACCTTTCTTCAGTTATGCTCCAAACACCTGTTTAATAATGAGAAAGTTAATTATATTATTAAACCTCTCCTATTCAAACTTACCTGAAAATCATAGGCAATGTTTCATTAGAAACTGAACTGCCATGAATTTCTCCAATGATTACAGCACTTATATTTGTATGTTGATATGAAGACAATACTACATAATCTACACATTGTATGAATTATATAGAATGTAATGTTATATTTAGTCATGTGGACCATAAAAAAGAGTCAATTCAAATTGCGTTCAGCCACTTACGTTAAGAGGTACGGCATCACTGTAAAACAAGATTCCATACATAAGAATAGATGTACACATACACGTACACCAGGTCTGAACACAGAGGAGCCAAACTCCCACTGTCATCGCCTCCATCTCTCTTACCCACCCCATCTCTCACTATTATGAGCAAATGGGGTCCCACGTGCTGGTCACCCCCATGGCCCCGGCGGACAGAATAGAGAAGGTGTTTTCATGGAGGATGGTAAGAGAGATGCACTGGAAGAGCATATCTATCTCGCGAGACTCAAACCTGTGGCTAGCCAGCTCAGCGCCAATGGTGGTGAGTAGGAAGGTAGCCCTAGGGCCAAGGACACCAGAAGTCTCCACTGCTACGGGCTTGACTGCAAACCTGTCAGAGAGCGACTGATACTTGGAGAGTGTACCTTCCTCAGTCCGAAGTGCAGCTGAGCCTGGGTTAGTTGCAGACTGCACCAGGTTGCCACTGGAAAATGTGTCACTGCATGTGGCATCCCAGCCGAGAGATTTATCACTACGGAATGGGAAGATGGTCATGCCGTCTGGCTTTTTGCCGTCCCCTCAGTCCAGCCCCACTGACTTGAGCTGGGAGGGGAAGCCTGCAGCTTCCAAGTCTTGCTTTATGACCTCATTGAGAGCAGCATGACATGGAAGGTGGCCAAAAGAGTCTATTTCGTTAGAAATATGGTACTGAAAGAGTTAAACACAGGTCAGCACTGATCAAATCTCTCTCCCTTTCTCTCTCTCTATTTATTTACCTTTTATTTTTGCGAGCAAAATGTCCTCTTGTTATGAGAAAGTTTATTATATTATTAAATCCCCTCCAAATTCTTTAATTAATTTCAAAATTAATTGCAAATCATAATGTCTTTCATTATAAATATTGTAATGAAAATGTTAACAAGAAAAAGAAAAGAAATGCAGCATATAAGCTCTCTTTTTGGTTACAACTAATATGTACTAGAAGAATATCATTATTATCTCTGCTTACTTCTGGTAATTTAGAATATACAACTGTATAGGAAAGAGACCAGAAAATAAAGCCTATGCTATGTCAACTGTCTCTTTAAAAGCCTAATAGATTTGACCTGCCAAGCGATGCATCAAAACACATCTACACATTTGAACTTATGGTAGATGAGCTGGGTGTTCAAAACCATATCTATTTCTGCATTTTCATTTCCATTACGCAAACTGAAAATCTAGTTTGATTTTTATACCCAAAAGCTGGATAAACTATTAATTCTATTCTGGATATCAGTGAAAATCTGATGCAAAATGGGTGATATATGGGATATGACTTGTCAAAATATTTTCATTGAATAATAAATGGTATGCTGACCCGTTCAAGCATGGAAAAGTGGACATAAAAATGATGATGATGAATGTTCCGAATAATATTTTAATGAAAATTCCCAGAATAAGTTGTTCATTCAGTATTTTACTCTTTTTGTTTTTCTCTATTCTACAGACTACAGATAAAGATTGGAATCCATGTGTTATAAAAGAAGCAGTCACACAAATTTATAAGGTTAGTGAATTTTCCCATTATCAATCTTTATTGTAAGTATGCAACAGATAATTTCTTAAATACAGAGGAAGAATTAGAATTGTATAAAATCTTTCCTTACAAAACAATATTCTAATGTTTGTAACACCATTAAAATCTTATAACACATGTGCAGGTAATTTCTTTTCCTTTTTCAATATAGTTGTTGTTAATTTCTTTCATTGTTTGAATTACTTTTTTGCAGAACTGTTTCATGACTATACACTAAAAATATTTTCCTTTTATATTGTTTTAAGCATTTTACTTTGCCTCCTACCTGGTTATAACCTTGATGATGAACCCAAACTTAGTTCCAGGGGCTTATTTAAAATTAAATGAAGGATGAGTTTAATATAAGTTAAAATGCCAAGAAATTTTCTAATTATTATTTTTTTTTTTTTAGACTTTTTTAATATGATTTTCAGTGATATGTTATAATCTTTGCATTGTTCTGTAGCATATATTACTAACTTGAACTCTAGGTTAGGTTATTTTCAAAATCATGAGCTTGAAACAATTAACCCTTCAGGCAATATCTTGACTAAACATTAGGCTAGCTGTACCATGTTCCAAACAACATTTGTTTTACTCTTGAGAAAGCATTATCTATCTTATTAAGTACCAGTAATTTACTGGGTAATTGCTGACCTTGTGCCAAATGTAGAAACAATTATTTATCTTATTACACTTGCCTAAAGTATAAGTATTTAATTGATCGAATTAGTAAAGATATAAAATTGCTCTAAATATATTTATATATCTGTTTTTCAATCATAATTCTACTCATTTTAACGTGTATAAATGGATGTAAAAGAAATCAAAATTTATTATTTTTGTTGTTTTTGATCCATTTCAACATAATGATTGTGCCTTTTGAAAAAGGTACTTTTCTGTACTAGAACAATAAAATGCATTGCTTGTAATAATGTTAGATTGTAGTACACTCTAAGAATGTCAACTATGGTGCTGTACTCTGGTTTTGCATTATAGAGGTTGTTTTTCTCAAGAATCAAGTGACACACTAAGGTTATTAAGTGTGTAAGGATTAGTGTGGCTTTATTGGTAAAGGAACATTAAGCTAGTTGTTAATGGTTTTCTTTGAATTTCCAGAAAGCTTGCTGCCAGAAAGAGAAACCGTTTTAGTGAATGAGTGAGTTCTGGGGTGATTAACATTTCAGAAAAAAGGGGGGTTTTTTTTCATTTCAAATGAAACATCTTTCCATAAGTAATTTCAACAAAAATGTAGATGATATAAACTACTAATTTACTCAAACTACCAAATTGTTTTTGCTTCATGTTCATTCTTCCATTGTTATTAGAAAAGTTTCACAATTGTTTTCTATAAGAAAGCATCTTTCATGTTCAAAGTATTTCTGCTTGCATCATCAAATGTTGCTTTCACTCATCTTCTCATTTTCGCTTTTCTTTGTATGTGGCTACAAAATTAAACTATTTTCACATCCCATCTTTTGAGCATTTTTTCCTATTTAAAGGTTTCATAAACTTCACCTCTGAATTCTAACTCCCATGTTGCAGCATAGAAAAATGGGGAAAAAAATCAAATTTTATGTAGCAAAACAACCCTAGAAATATTAATTCCACAGAATAAAATAATTCTGTTGAGAATCATTAATCAAAAACTTTTTGGAAAATTTTCTTTTGTCATTACTTCTGCATTTCTGATACTTTGGTAATTGAAGTGTAAAATTATGTGATGGTTTAACAATTGTGTTACCTATCAATGTTTAAGTAATATTTATTACTTACAAATTCATATAAATACAATCCCACACTTGGGATTTTTTGCCTTTTGGATATTATTTGAAATCATCCAAAATGTTTGCTTGAATTCAAAATAAAATACAGAATTATGTGCAACAATATGTGTATTTCAATTTAAACTACACATATTACTGTAGATATTTCAGCATGATGTGATTAAGAAAGTATGCTGAAACTCCTGTGAGCTATATATTGGTTTTTAAGTTTATCATATGCCTAATGATGGTTATGTGTCTGATATTGAGCTTTGGAGATTTACTAATGATAATATCAATGTGATTAGATGAAGCAAATATCAATCTTTGTTTGTCATTACTTTAACATCTTCATTGTTTATCATGTATTATTTTCATTTCATAACTCAGAATCAAATTATCATATATCTGATGATCTTTCAAGTCATTATAGAAAGTAATGTTTTAACATGGATTTCATCACAACTGCTTACAGATTTTTTTTGTATTAATGAGGGAAGACAATATAATGGGAAAAAATAAAAGCTTAACAACGAATAAGCTATTTTTTTTTCTCACAATGAATGATGAAAATACTTTGTTGTTAGCCATATAAAATTTATTTTGCTATTTGATTTGCTTCTCAATTGTTACTTCTCTTAATGTTTTGAATTAATATTTTATTAAATATTTTCTTTTCATTTTTAAAACCTGGATATCTATTATGTTTATTGTGTTAGATTTTCTTCTGTTAGATTGTACATCCCAAGTGATTTAGGATTTCAGTTCTTCAGTTTAAAATTTGTATAGATTCCTCCTTTTCTTCCCTACAGATTCTATTTCTGTTATTTCTAACCCTTTTCTGTAGATTTAGTGTACAGTTTACAAGAAAAAAAAAAGGTTTCTTAAACTTTTCATCCAAAATGTTTCCCAATTTTGATATATCATTTCATCCTCCTTCTGATCACCTGACACCCCTTTTTTTGTCACAAGACTTAGTTTCTGTTTGATGTCAGTTGAGAACCCCTTTTATTTACCTTTTATTTTTCATCTATTCAAATTAGTTCTTTAAAACAAAATTCTAAAAGAAATTTCTCTTAAAATTTCCTGTATTTTAGTGCCCCATTGACCCTTCATTTTTCGTAGAAAAGGTAAGCACGTCAGATCTCTTAGAACATTATTTTTTTTTCAACTTAAATTCGTAGATAGCTTGTTTCTATTTGTGGTAGTGGTTTCACTCGTGCCTTTTTTTTTTTTTTTTTTAGACAGTTTAGTTGTCGTGTGTGTCTGTCTTCATAATATATTGTTGTCTCATTATTCAAATGTAATAGCAATTTCTTTCAGAATACAAGTAAAGAATATTGACTATTTTGGCTGAAAAGTGGTAAAGTGCTGCTTTGTTGTGTGGTAGGGTGGTTTCCTTTTTTATTTTTGTAGTCTAAAAACTTAAACTCTGCTATAGGTATTAGAGGATTATGTTCCTTTTTATAGTTGTTAGTATTGGAAAAGTCATCCTGCCATATGACTTGATCCAACAATTAATACAAATATTTGAATTTGTTCACTTGCTCAAACAATCAAGAAACACAAATAAAAAAAATATGTTGAAACTATACCAATTGGAATTTGGGGTGGAAAGAATAGAAAAATCATTTTACTAATAATTAGAAAATATATTAGTAAATATTTATTCAGGTATTTTTATCTATTTATTTATTAAATGCAATTAGAGGCAATAAACTCATAAGATATTGGGTTTTAAAAATAAAAATGCAATAAAATAATATGTGGGGTGACAGTGGATCATACTAGGGCAGAGAAAGAGGGAGGGAAAGAGAGAGAAATCAGCAATACATGATCTGACGCGAAACAAAGGTGATCAACACTATTGAGACTGTTAATTATTGTTCTATTTTCAAGCCAAATCTATCTTCAACTATTGTTTATCAATAACTGTATATACTTAACAATTACTCTGTGGAAGAGTCATTTTAATAACTTAAAAACAAAAACTCTTAACTTTATATATTTATCATTTATTTTTTATGTCAAAATTTCCATCATACTGTCGGTGACCTAGTCACTCACAAAGTTACTGTGTTGCAGTGGAACTGTGTCCAGTAGCCAGGTCATGTCATTTCAATAAAAAATTTGACATAAAAAAATAAATGATAAATATATTAAGTTTTTGTGTGTTTTTAAATGACTAAAATGACACTGCCACACAGTAATTGTTTAATTTCAACACACAGTCGCAGATTAAGTCACTTGCCAGATTACTCCAACATATATATATATATTTACACTTAGAAAATTGAATTTGGATATAGATACACAAGTTCCATGAAATAAAATTCACATGACACACACACGCATGAAAAATCAAGTACTTGTTGTCTCTCTGTTGTGTCCCTAGGTATCTGTATCTACATTTAGATTATATGTGCAGGAGTTCTTACAAAAATTTTAGTTTAATTTTAATATATATATGTTTTAATAATAATAAAATGTAATAAAATGTATCATTGGTTTTTATCTCATAGTTCTCTATTCTTTAACAAATTAGATGAGTCTGAAGTTTTCTCTTTCTCTGTATTCTTTAATCTGTTGTCTGCAAAGTTGTAAACAGTGATGACCTATACACTAAAATCCTTTTTATTTTGTGTCTTCTATAACAAGGTCATGAGAATATTTTCTTTATCATCATCTGTTTCTCTTTACTTAATTCTTCTCTTTAATAAGTCGTAGTTGTGAATCATCTGATAACATTTTTACTTCTTCATTCATTTACTTCATAAACTGACCTGAGACAATTTTTGTTTGGAATTTTTCTTCTTTTTTTTTTATTTTAAAACTATTTAACCAAACCATCTTGAAAATGTTACTGTTTTATCATCTTTTCCTTCATGCTCACTGCACCATATTTCTGTATTTGCAACCAACTTAAGGATCCTCTAATGTGCTGTTATCATCTTAGCATGTTAACTCTTTAGCATTTACATTACTCTATATTTACTATTATAATATCAAATCTATGAGATTTTGTTATTATTTATGTTGAGAACAATACCTTAACATCAGTATGAGTGGCTGGTTACAACCTGTTTGAACAGAAAGAGGTGAGAGAATTGTGGCCGGATATGACCGGTTTAAATGAGAAATGACCATGTTAAAATTCAGTGGACTTAGTCTCTTAATTCTTGTTTTATTCTGAAACCTTGTGAATATCAGTGATTTCAGTAGGATTCTGTTAACAGCCTTTTTTTTGTGTGTCTTTCTAATCTTCTCTCTCGTCATTTGCACTGATATCTTCCTTCTCAACACACAAGAGACATTATGTGTCTCATTTTTAAAGTTATTTCTGTAGTCCTTGATTCTTAGAGAAAATATATGAGGATTGTTTGTTTTTTCTGAATTAGTTTTCATTATAAGTTGATATATTGTAAAAATGTCATTGGTTGTACTAAAACAATATCAAGAAATTTCATTCATAAAAAATGTTAATATGGACTTGGACTTCTTATTCACTAGCCTAGTTTTTATCAATAACTAAGGAATTGCTGCTAAACTCCATTCTCAAAAGTGGACATATATTTTTGTATAAATGAATACATTCATCTTTTGTTAATGAGAGGTGAGTTGTTATTCTGTAATATGAATCATCATCATCATCATCATCATCAGGTTTAGCGTCCGTGTTCCACGCTTGCATGGGTTTGGACGGGGTTTTCCCACTTGAGGCAAGAGTGGTTGTCTTGCTCGCATAGGACTGTCTGGCGGGTTTTCTACAGCTGGATGCCCTTCCTAACACCAACCACATTTACAGTGTGGGGCTGGGAGGTTTTTACCGTGTTGCCTACACGGCCACATTACAGCGTGGACTGTCTGGCGGGTTTTCTACAGCTGGATGCCCTTCCTAACACCAACCACATTTACAGTGTGGGGCTGGGAGGTTTTTACCGTGTTACCTACACGGCCACATTTACAGCGTGGACTGTGTGTTTTTTTGTCGTGACACCTACACGATCTCATTTGTTTCGGCCTGGATGGTGCGGCACCAACATAACTTTACATAGAACGGGGTGGTGTGGATGGGATGGGGGTGGTGGAATTTTGTTAGAGATGCCTACTGGCTGTAGTAGGTTTTACTATGTATTTAGGTAAGGCGGGTCTTCTCTGTTACTGAGTACTGCCAAAGGTCTCGGTCCAGTGACATTGTCTTGGAGAGGTGTAAGTGTGTGAGGTCGGAGTTTATCAGCTCGTCCCAGGTTTTTCTAGGCCTGCCTATTCCGTGGCTACCGTCTATCTTTATTGCCCTGCACTTTGTTATACAGCTATCGACTTTCATGCGCATCACGTGTCCATACCAACGTAGCCTTCTCTCGAGTAAACAACATCTGATCCCTCTTATTTCTAATTTTTTCCTTAGTTCGTTTATGCTTTGCCGTTCACGTATATTACTGTTACACATCCAGCGGAGCATGCAAGCTTCGTTCCTCTCTAGTCTGCGTATATCCTCTGCACACAATGCCCAGGTCTCACTGCCATGCAACATTGCTGTTCGTATGCAGGCATCATACAACCTGCCTTTCATTTTTAGGGAGAACCCTTTAGCAGCTAATAGTGGTATAAGCTCTGAACTTTTTCCAACCAGTTCTGACTCTAGCTACTGTACTTTCAGAGCACCCTCCCCCACTGCTGATTTTATCGCCCAGGTAACGGAAGCTGTCCACTATTTCTATAGAACCCTCTGCGCAATTGAAAGAGCTAGTATTTAGTGGGCACTTGCTGCTACTTATTGCACCAGAGCACCGGCCACATGTAAAATCTATGTTCTTAGTTAGCTTACCTGTGATCCCACTACATCTTTTATGCACCCATACTTTGCATTGGGGACATAAAATGGAGTTTCTACCTACGCCTTTCCTACACACTGAGCATGGCCATTTCCCGGAAGGGACCACCGCCTTATTTTCTTTCCTACAAACTAGAACTTTAGTCTTAGCCAGGTTAATTTTAAGGCCTTTTGATTCTAGGCCGTGCTTCCATGTTTGGAATTTCTTCTCTAGTTCGGTCATTGATTCAGCTATGAGCGTTAGATCATCTGCGTATAGGAGTTCCCATGGGCAGCCGGTCTTGAACTCCTCTGTTATAGCCTGAAGGGCAATAATAAATAGTAGGGGGCTAAGAACAGAGCCCTGATGGACACCAACTTTTACGCTAAACTCTTCACTATATTTGTTGTTAATTCTAACCTTACTGACTGTTTCTTTATACATGGCTTGTATAGCTCTCACAAGCCATTCGTCAACACCTAGTTTTCTAAGAGCCCACCAGATAATGGAACGGGGGACTCTGTCGAAGGCTTTCTCCAAGTCGACAAAAGCTAAGTATAGGGGTTTACTTTTAGCTAGGTACTTCTCCTGTAGTTGTCGTACAATGAAAAGAGCGTCTGTGGTACTTTTGCCTGACACAAACCCGAACTGCATTTCATCTAGATCAATTCTCTCTCTGATTAGTTGCGCTATTACTTTTTCCGTGACCTTCATGACCTGGTCGATTAATTTAATGCCTCTATAGTTACTCCTATCTAGGGCATCTCCTTTTCCCTTATAGCAGTTAACGATGATGCTGCTACGCCAGTCCTTCGGAACAACCCCATTCTGTACGACTTGGTTAACTATCCGGGTGACCATGGTGCGTCCCACCGAACCAGATGCCTTCAGCATCTCAGCAACTATTTCCGAAGGCCCAGCCGCCTTACCCGTCTTCATATCTTTGATTGCCTTACTTATTGTACTACCCTCGACTAACACTGCTGGTCCCTCTATTGGGTCGATGTGGGGGAGACTGTCTTTCTCCCATTTATTCTCCTCATTTAGAAGCCTTTCGTAGTGACACTTCCAAGCTACCCATGCATGCACATCTCCTCCTCGCCATGTCACTGTTGTCCAAGGTTGTCACTGTTGCAAAGGCTGATACAGCTTGGTACCAGTGATATCACAACTCCTTTTTTCCAATTGATTGGACTAGAGCAATGGGAAATAAAGTGTCTTGCTTCAGGACACAACATACCATCCCATCTATAACTCAAACTGAAGACCTGATGAGCTAAGCACCCTAACAACTAAGCTACATGCCTTCACTATGAAGATCAGAGATCATTTTTAAGTTAAGAGATATATAACCCCCCCACACACACACACACACACACACGCTGCCGAAAAAAAAACAATAACATTATCTTTAATAGTTCAATAGCTGATGTAATTGAAGGTTTTTCAAATAGTTCCTGCTAATATGCCTATGTTGTAAAAAATGACATATTCCAATTGAGGTTTTTATTCTATTTCTACTTAATATAATTTAAATTTTAGACTTAGGTACAGGCTTGCTTCTGCGATTAATGTGTTCACTTCACAATCACATGGTTTTGGTTCAGTTCCACATCCACAATGTTGCACTTTAGGGAAATGTCTTTTACTAATGCCTCAGATTGATCAATGCCTTGTGAGTGAAATTTGGTAGACAGAAACTTTGTGGAAGCCTGTTGTATATGTGTGTCTGTTTTTACATATATTGTTTATGTTCTATAACTTAGCAATTTGACAAAAAGAAATGATTAAAATAAGTACCAGACTTGAAAAAAAAAAGTTCCGGGGTCAATATAATTGACTAAAATCCTAGAAGGTAGTAAGTACCCTTGCTTAGTCGCAGTTTAATGAGTGAAACAAGTAAAAGAATAAAATAAATATCCCATAGGTAAGTTTTGTTTTTATTTTAAAATTCAATTTTCTCTGATTTTCATCTGGGTTTCAACTGTTTAATATGTTCTGTGTACCACTATTTTCAAAAATAGTGATGCAAACGAAGATCAAGCATAATAATGTTTTTGAATTTCATTTAAGTTAAGTGTGGTGCAGTGAGACTGATGTGAAGAAAAAGGGGAATAAGTAATGAAGGAGTGTGTGGAAAGGTACTGTGAGTGATGATGAGAATAATTCTAAAGAGTGGTTGCAGCACAAAGGATGCAATTGATAGGTGAATGGGGAATAGAGGGATATAAGGGCATAGCAGCTAGTACATTAGAAATGGAGGATGGTTGGAGTTTATAGGGGCATATAGGGCATCTTGCTTTTATACTATTGGTCAGGTAATTTCTAGTATCACATGTTGTCAATCATCGAGGTCCTTTGTCATCTCTGTCATGAGATTCTACTTCTATAGTCAGTTTTCATCATTTCACCCCATGTCTTCTTGGTTCTACTTCTGCCATGAGACCCATCCACTGTGATTGACCTGCTTTTCTTTATACAGCTGTTATCTTCATACACATCGCATGTCCATACCAGATCAGTCTGTTCTCTTGCATCATATTTCTCTTATACTAAATCTTTCTCTCAGTTCACATAGGCTGCCATGTTCATGCACACTGACATTATACATCCATTGGAGCATCCTAGATTCATTGCTTTCTAGCCTTCATTACAATGTAGCATGACAGTTTGCATGCTGGTATCATAGTCTACCCTTCAATCTGAAAGAAAAGCCCTTTGTTGCCTGCAGAAGTATTAGCTCCCTAAACTTCTTCCAGTGTGTTCTTACTTTAATTAGTATGCTTTCGGCACACCCTCCTCCACTGCAGATTAAGTTTATTTTCAGGCATTTCAGTTCTAGGTTTTGTTTCCATGTCTGGAATTTTGCCTTTAACTGTTATTTAACTAGGTTATTAGCATACTGGAGTTCCCACAGACAGTCAGTCTGAAACTCCTCTGTTATGGCCCGGAGAACAATGATAAACAGGAGGTTGAAGACTGAATCATGGTGGAACCTCATTTGCATGTAAAGTTCATTACTGTACACATTGCCAACTCTCACCTTACTGCTTGCACTTCTATACATGGTTTGCATGACCCTCACATGTCATATTTCCCATCTGTTTACAGATTGAGGAACACTGTCAAAGTCTACCACTAGATCAACAAATGCTAAGTACAGAGGGTTACTCTTAGCTAAGTACTTCTGCAGTTATTTTATGGCAAAGAGGGCATCAGTGGAACCTCTTCCTGACTGTATGGATTCATATTTTCTGATGATGGCTACCTTTTTTTTTTTTTTTTTTTTTTCCATATCATATAGATATGCCTACATGCTTTGGAGAATAGTTAATTACATAAATATTCACATACATACATGTATTCATACAAGTGTGCATACACATACATACATACATACATATACATGTTCATACATTATCACATTTGCATAAGCTTGTTCATGCACACATGTGTTCACTCACATTCATTCATGTGTGTGATTTTAAAAAATAAAACTGTTATTGGAAATTTTGTAGTCTTCTGTAAGCTACATCATTTCTTCCAAACAAAATAAAATGAAATGTGTACCATATATATATATATATATATATATATATATATATATATATAAGATCAACAGTAATAAGGGTATATAAACAATGAAATACTAGAAGTTGTGAAATTGTTAATCTGTGATCATGTATGGGGTGGGGGGGGGGGTCCAAGAGTTGAAATAAAATACTTATACAAGTGAAGCTAACTATTTGAAAACTATTGACATGAAGAAAATCATGCAGTAAATCTCTAATCAGCCAAAACAGAAAATACCTTTACTTGTTAACAAAAACTTTAAAATATTTTGAATGCCATTGTTTTAACCTACATCATCTAAGAAATTATTTTCTTTAACTTATCAGATTATTTTGTTTTCACTTCACTTGTTTTTCTTTCTTTTTTTTTTTCATACAAAATAACATTTTGTTGTCTTGGTGTTTTAAAATGTTTAATTCTTTTTTAAAAATGAGAAAAAATGATTATAAATTAGTAACTTCTATTTTATCAAACCCATTAATTAATTTTTACATACTGACAGGAATGTTTTGTTTTTTTTTTTAAATTTTAAGTATTTTCTTTTTTTTTTAGCTGGATACTCTTCCTGCTGATAACTGTAAAGTAAGAGTGGAACCTGCTTTCAATAAAGCAGACCAAGATAATCAGGGCTATATAGGTGGTTCAGAGACATCTAGTCATACTAAGATTAGACTTCATAACTTCATAGCCATTATCAATGGTGATAATTAGGTTTTATCTTCTCACTTGATAATTTCTAGATAATTGTTCTTGACAGTTTAAAATTCTATACATAAGTGTGAAGGTGCATGACCTAATGGTTATGGTGTTGAACTCATGATCATAAAGTCATGGGTTCGATCCCTGAAACAGGTGGTGCATTGTGTTCTGGAGCAAGCAAGACGCTTAATTTCATATCGCTTTTCCTATGACTAGGAACCCTATCGTGAAAATAACTGAGAAACCTCCAAAGTGATGCAACCATGTAGGAAGCCAGCTAAGCCTACATAGGTGTGAGCTGTAAATTTCCTTTTTTTATACACATTTTCTGCTAAATCATTACAGTATGTTAAGAGTTCACATATGGAGCAAATTTGCTTAACTGTTCTAAATTAAAAACCAAAATTATTCATGCCCTATTTATAAAATGTACATGTCACTGTTAAATCAACTTAAATAGATCATTCAGCTGTTGAAGGTAAATAAGTAACATTTATTTATATAGATTCCAACATCTTGCAAAATGTTACCCTGCTCGATTTAAATTACTATAAAAATAGATGGCAAGATTAACCATCCATAATTTCATCTCTCATACAATTTTTATTGACTTTCTTAGAATGTCAGACTTCCTCAGTTTATTTCTATCTAATGTCAAAATGTATAAAGTTTTATACTTGAATAATTTTCATTTCCTTCTCTTTTTTTCTTTTTCTATTATTGGTTTAAGGTTAGCATGATGGATTGTAGAATCCTTTGAATGCTGGACAAAATGCTTTGCAGTATTTACATTCTGTTAAAATACTGCTTTGGTCAATTTTGCATTTCATCCTTCTGGGGTCCATAAAATAAAGTACCAGTTAAGTACTGGAGTTAAGTTAATCAACTTTCCCTTCTCCCCAAATTGCTAGCCTTGTATTTAAACAAGAAAGTACCAGTTAAGTACTGGAGTTGAGTTAATCAACTTTACCCCCTCCCCAAATTGCTAGCCTTGTATTTAAATTAGAAACCATTATTAATTTAAGGTCAAATGTATATGTTGAAAACCTGTTGGGGTTTTTTTTTATGTAATAAAATGAGCTGTGATTTTATTTCTTGTGGTCATTTGCCATTACTATACATGCTGTGTTGTTTTGTTTTTAGACATGGCTGTGATGTTAATAGATTCAAGTTGATGTTCTTATAGATAGTTGGGTGTATTTTATTTCATTAACTATTTTCATATTTTCAGTTCAGTGATTTTCCTTAGGGCGGTTTTTCTAATCTCTGTTTTATTCTTATTATGTGGATGTTAGGTATATATTTAAAATTTTAGAGAAAATCTCCAACATATGTATTACTTTATTATTTTACTATTTTTAGTCATTGAACTGCAGTGATGCTGGGGCATCACTTTCAAGGATAGTGACCCTAGTACATATTTTAGTCTAGTGTCTATTTTATTGATCTCTATTTGTGAAACTGCTAAGTTACAGGACATAAAGGAACAAACAGAAAAAAACGGTTTTTACACCATGAACATAAGCAAAAACACATACATACAAACATGAATAGCATCTGCACAATTTCTATACACCAAATTCCACTCAAAAATTATTAGACAACCCAGGGCTATAGTGTGATGAAACCCAGAACAACATAGTTGTGCCATGAATTACTTAAATGCATAGTTCTCAATAGATTATTAGCTCATCACTGAACACCTCATATTCATATTGAGTCTGCTCGAGCAGAGCTGACTTTAGGTTTCAAATCATCTTCGTCATCGGTGAATCAGCTAGACTACAACATCACTCTTCGGGTTATATGACTGGAAATATCATTTACAAGAAGCTGAGTGAAATAGATCAACCAGAAATCCAACCTACAAGGCAGACTCAGTTTACCAGGAGTTGAGCACCACGCTACAAGACTCACACATTTAAACCAGCCATATCCGGCCAGAATTCTCTCACCTCTTTCTGTTCAAACTGGCCATAACTAGTTGCTCATACTTATATTAAGGTATTGTTCTCAAAATAAATAATATCAAAATCTCATAAATTCAATATTATATGAGATAGTTATAGTGAGATAAAGATTTTACTGTGAAAATACAATAGTAAATATAAAATAATGTAAATGCTAAAGGGTTAAACCTAGCAAGTAGTTGCTTGACATATGAGAACAATGTTTTTCATAGATGAAAGGATGCAAGATCAAGATATATGGAGTGTTTGCGTATTGCAGACCTGTTCAGCCCATGCCATCATAGAAAAACAAACAAGGAAACTGTAATAAAGCATTGTTATTTCTATACTATATTATTACAGCTTAAAAGGCATATCCAGATAGTATATTCATTTTATTAAAAACAAAACTCAATATAAGGAATATAATTTACAATAGATATAAATTTTTAAAAAATTAATCAGAAAACAAGAAAAAACTGAAAATATCCACACTCAATTACACCCTAAAACAGGGCTACTGAAATTTTTGTCTAATAGCTTTTGAGGTAAGCCAAGACACTTGCGGTATTGCTGCAGATGATAGCAAGGCTTAGGTGTTGGAAAAGTCAAGAACCCTCACAAGCATCACCTCATATGTCAGTAAGACGAATTGGCAACAATAACAAAAACTTAGTTGTCAGTGGCCCAACTCCTCAATCTTCTTAAGTGCCACTGGCTGAAAAAAGTTTGCCAATAATTCATGGTATTTCAGAATTTTATTTTATTATAATCTAAAAAAAAATTATTATTATTAGGTACCTTTATTTGATGAAATGTTTGGTTAACAATTATGTAACCCTTTTCACATATATTACATATATTTCTTAGTGTCAATTTAGTCAAGTGAATATTATTTTTCCTTTTTAATTCATTCTGTGAATCCTATTAGAAAGAAGGTCATCTTGATTATTAGACTCTTCAAAATTTCCTGTTTTCTTTTTTCTACACCTTTTAAGATTTACTCTGTCATGTTTGAATTACTTTTCTTTGTAAAGGCTCATACTCTCTCAAGCTGCCCATCTATCAATTTAATCTTAGTGTTTTATGAGGCTCTGGATATTTTGTTAAATTCTGGATTGAGTTCATATCTGTCAAAATTGCTTTCCTTTGGATACATTTCTGAATTGTTTGCGTAAATATTTATCTTTTCCTGTTTTCCATGTTTTACAGTATGCATAGAATCTAGTTCTTAATTTGGATTTTCATTTTATTATTCATGCTAAAATCTTGTTGAAAATCACTTGTCTGCATGTTCACTTTTGTGATCTATGTATCATCTATGCACAATGTTCTTTTTTATTCCTCCCATGGCATAGATATCTTTACCATATCACCATACCTTTTTTATCATTCATCTTATATTTCCTACTTACAAATTATTCATTGTAAATCTAATATTTCTATTTAAGCAAAGGAAAACAAACCTAGTAAATTTTTGCCAATTGTTTACAGTAGCTAGAGTCAGAACTGGATGGAAAAAGTTCAGAGAGTTTATACCACTATTGGCCGCTAAAGGTTTCTCTCTAAAAATGAAAGGCAGGCTGTATGATGCCTGCATACGAACAGCAATGTTGCATGGCAGTGAGATTTGGGCATTGTGTGCAGAGGATATACGCAGACTGGAGAGGAATGAAGCTTGCATGCTCCGTTGGATGTATAATAGTAATATACGTGAACGGCAAAGCATAAATGAACTAAGGGAGAAATTAGGAATAAGAGGGATCAGATGTTGTTTACTCGAGAGAAGACTACGTTGGTATGGTCACGTGATGCGCATGAAAGACGACAGCTGTATAGAAAAGTGCAGGGCGATAAAAATAGACAGTAGCCACAGAGTAGGCAGACCCAGAAAAACGTGGGACGACTTGATAAATTCCGACCTCACACACTTACACCTCACCTCTCCAAGACAATGTCACTGGACCGAGATCTTTTGCGCTACACAGTAATACAGAAGACCCGCCTTGCCTAAGTACAAAGCGAAACCTACAGTCAGTAGGCACCTCTTAACAAAAATACACCCCCACCCCATCCACACCACCTCTTTCGATGTAAAGTTATGTTGGTACCACAACATCCAGTCCAAAATAAATGAGGTCGTGTAGGTGTCACGACAAAAAAACACACAGTCCACGCTGTAATGTGGCCGTGTAGGTAACACGGTAAACGTGGTTGGTGTTAGGAAGGGCATCCAGCCGTAGAAAACCCGCCAGACAGTCCTATACGAGCAAGATGACCAATCTTGCCTCAAGTGGGAAAATTCCCGTCCAAACCCATGCAAGCGTGGAAGATGGACGTTAAACGATGATGATGATGTTTAACCCTTTAGCATTTAAACTGGCTGTATCCGGCCAGAATTCTCTCACCTCCTCCTATTCAAACCGGCCATAACTGGCTGCTCATACCAACATTAAGGTATTGTTCTCAAAATAAATAATATCAAAATCTCGTAGATGCGATATTATGTGAGGTAAAGCCTTTACCACAACATTACTACAGTAAATATAGAGTAATACAAATGCTAAAGGGTTAAAGAATAAATCTTTTATGCATGAACATACTGCCATAAAAGGATTAATTCAAGTCTTCTACATATTTGTCTGCTTTCATAAGAGTTAAACCACAAACATTTGTTTTAACTGTATGTTAGCAGTTGACTCTAATTACTAATATATTAAACCTACGTAACTCTGTCCTATCATTTTCCACAATACAAGGCATGTAATATACATCATATCCAACATATTTTTCAAAGTGATTTTCAAAATGTCATCCACCCCATTTTGTGTGTGTATGAGATGAGAGAGAGAGTTGAATTTCTTTTTTTACTTGTTCTTTTTTTACTTGTCCTTTTTTTACTTGTCCTTATAAATTAAAATATACTGAATTTTTCCAAGGTAGCAATTCATTTTTTGTTGCATCTGCTATCCAAATTTCTTTAACTGCTAATATTTGATTATCTTTCCTTACAACCCTTCATTCCTAACCCAGCAAAGCATGCTTCCCAAAACTAGTCTTCCTCCTCAGTGCCAGAAAATACTTCAGTTATCTATAAATTTCAATTAACACGCACAATGAAGTACTGCTGTCACATTTGGTATGGTATGGTATGGTATAGTGCTGCTGCTACATACACACAAACCTCCAAACCATGATGATCTGACCAAATGGTAAAAACTCACTCACCAAACACACTACAATACCTAACCAACAAACAAGCAGGTCTAAAAAATAAAATGTTTCCTAAATTTCGTAGCACTATATTGTATGTTCATTCAGTTATTGTAATATATGCTAATATTTTAAAATTTGAAGTGGACTTATATAAATATTTTAAAATTGATGTTTAATTTCAGAAAACTTTTTGTGTAATGAAGATTCTGGGTTCACAATTACAGATTCTTCATTGTACATACTGTGTGGAACTTCAAATAACAGATTCATCACATAATTACTAAGAGACAGTCATAAGCTGATTTGCAATGCGTGGCATACAAGCTTATCTTGTTTTTTGTTGTTTTTCTAAATCTACTTCTTCATATCATTGAAATGATGAAATTAACATTCATTGTCAGCAGCCAATATTTCATTGATACTTTCCTACACAGAATATTTCCAGCTATTTTTCTTGTAGTTTTAACATATTTATTTTGTTTTTTTCTTATTCAATTGTTTCTTATCAATTTTTCCTTTCTGTTTTCTTTTTTATTTTATATATATATAGCTTATACGGCTTGATTCTCTCTCTTTATACTGGAATAGCAGGACTGAGTTATATGAACATTTTGTAAGGGAAAAGGCTTTAGTAAGTGCATCTACTTTTAATTTTCTTAATTTCATAACCTATTAAAGAATATATTTAACTATTGTGTGTTTTTTTTTTCTTTCTTTCTTTTTGTATATTAGAAACATAGTACATATTACCAGTGCTTGCAGAATTTCCAGTTATTTTGATAACTAAGTTTGCTGGAAGTTTATAGAGAACTGCAAAATACTAGTGTCTTTTTGAAATTGTATTTTCTGAAGTATTTGGGACTTAATTAATGTGATATAAAGTCGATATAGGTAGCACTCAAGGTGCAGTCCTAAGAGAAAACATCTTTGAAAACTATATTATTTGTTATACACTTGTCACTCCTGGAGTTCAGCTCCCCTGCGTTCAGATCTGGTGTACATGTGTGCGCATGTTTACTTCTATTCATTGGCAGTATCGGTAGAGAGTCGGACACCATGAGTTACGGCCCTTTATGGTCTGAGTTCAAATCTCGCCGAGGTTGACTTTGCCTTTCATCATTACGGGGTCGATAAAATAAAGTACCAGTAATGTACTGGGTAATTGCTGGCCTTGTGCCAAAAAGTAGAAACAATTATTGTTATCTTTACATCAAGAGATAAACATACTCTAGAAAGAAAATTTTGGTTCACTTTACTTCAATTTTTCAGTGTTATTATGGTACTAAAATTATTGAAAATGTTGAAAAAATAATGAATGAAGCAAACACTTTAAATAATCTTAACTATGGAGTGTAATTAAAGACATAGTCTATCTATATTGTTATGTTACATATACAACTATATTGGTAATGTTTTAATAAATCTTAATATGCTGTGCTACATTATTCTTTTACTATCACTTGATCCCCTAGTCCAAGTTAGTGAAATTCAGTAGTTGCCCCACAGAGTTGTGCATTCTAAAAAGTATATATTAGTAATATGTATATCACATTTAATTTAACCCTTTCAATACCAACCTGCCTAAAATCACCCCTGTCCATTTTAAAGTGTTAGATTAAAACTTTCCATTGTAATTTTGTGTAAGAACTTTGTTGTCGGGTTCTTAACACAAAGAGCCAGTAACAAATTTAGAGGTATGTTGCTCGATGCTTTTGACAGTAAGGAAGAGCAAATAGAGGCATACAATATAGAGGAGTAGTGGGATTTCCTGAAAGATAACTTACTGAAGGCGATACTGAAGGCAACAAATGAAATCTGTGGTTGGAACAGGTCTCTAGGGAGAAGGAGAGTGACTTGGTGGTGGAACAGTAGGGTGAAGAAGACAATTAAGACCAAAAGACAGGCATGGAAAGAATGGCAGGATGGGGGAAGTAGAGAACACTACCACGAGGCTAGGAGCAAAGCTAGGCAACAAGTATACCTTGCAAGAAGGAAAGCAGAAAATGAAAAATGTAAGCATGTTTTGCAACACAAGAATCAAAGATGGGAAGTGTTCAGGATTATGAGACAATGTGTCAGGGAAAATTGTGATGTTGTTGGGGAGAAGTGTGTCCGTGATGATAATGGAGTACTTGCCCTCACTGATGCTGAAAAGAAGGTAGCATGGAAGTGCCACAATGAAAGACTACTAAATGAAGAGAATGAATAGGATGAAGATAGTTTTCTCCAAGCTGACCCAACAGAAGGACTGGCTGTACAAGTTAGTTGTATAGTAAGCAAGACAATCAAGGATATGAAGACAGCAAAAGCAGCTGGACCTTCGGGAATAGTTACCGAGATGCTGAAAGTATCTGGGATGGTGGGTCACACCATGGCCACCTGTATTGTAAACAAATTAATACAAAACGGTGTCATACCCAATGGCTGGCTGAGCAGCATCATTGTCAATTGATACAAGGGCAAAGGAGTTCTTCTAGACTGAGAAAACTGTAGAGGCATTAAGTTAGTTGACCAGGTCATAAGGAACCGAGTTAACCTAGATGAAATGCAGTTTGGACTTGTGCCAGATAAAAGTACCATGGATGCTCTCTTCCTTTGGAGGCAACTGCAGGAGAAGTACCTAGCTAAAAGTAAATCCCTCTACTTAGCTTTTGTTGACCCAGAGAAAGTCTTTGACAGAGTCTCCTGTTCCATTATCTGGTGGGCTCTTAGAAAACTAGAAGTAGATGAGTGGTCAACCAAGGGACCAACAATAGCTACTATATAGATTAGATGTTATGTGAAGTTTAGGACAGCTTTTGTTTTTTTAACGTTTACATTACATGTGACCATTTAATATTGGGAAATATATGAATTTATCATAGATTGTGAATCACATGTTTTCCAACAACTACATTAACGTTAACTTCTAGAATAAGTAGCAGTTTGTTTCAATTCAAAATCATCATCATCATCATCATCACCATTATAATAATCGCCATCATCAGCTTCACCATCATCATTATCATTACCATCATAGTGTGGTGGATTGGCAGTATCGGTAGAGTTTCAGACACCATGCTTTGCATTATAGTTATGACCTTTATGGTCTGAATTCAAATATCCACTGAGGTTAACTTTGCCTTTCATCCTTACAGGGTCGATAAAATAAAGTACCAGTAATACACTGGGATAATGTGTCAAAAGTAGAAACTATTATCATTACCATCACCATCATCACTATCATTATCATCATTAAAATCATCTTAATCTTTTTCTCAGTTTTCCATGACATTCTTTTTATGTATTTTATTTATACATACATTGCTTGACTTTTTTTTTTTTTTAGAAATGTTTGAAAGAAAATATTGCTGGTTCAAAGAATACTACAAAATATACATACAGTGAGTTTATGAAATATATATGTACTATCGTGAATCATTGATGCAATTACACAGCAAAGGCTATGTATTGTCACAGTTATAATGAATTTTGAAACATATTATTTTCCTCAAGTCTACAAAAATAGAAATCTGCAATATTTCTACATTATTCTAATTATGTTAATGATGTTTAGCCATTAAAAATCTAAAAAGAAAACCCACAGATCTACAAATTTCTTGCTAATTAAATTAGGAGAGTAACTATGAAATAGATTAATTTCTTATAAAGTTTAGTTTTCTTCTATTTCATTGGCAGTTAAAATTTGTCTTATATAATATAGGCACAGGATGACTGTGGTTAAAGAGTTTGTTTCACAATCACATGGTTTCGGGGTTCACTTGCACTATATATATGTATGTGTGTATGCACTATATATATGTATGTATGGAGGCACATGGCTTAGTGGTTAGAGCATTGGCCTTGCAATCGAAAGGTTGTGAGTTCAATTCTCAGACCGGGTGATGTGTTGTTTCCTTTAGCAAGACACGTTATTTCACATTGCTCCAGTTTACTCAGCTGTAGAAATGAGATGATAGGACTGGGGGTCCCTATCATTCCACTGCAAAGTGGTTGTGGAGGTGCCACAGCAAAAAAGCACCCAGCCCATACTGTAAAGTGGACGTGTAGGCGGCACGGAAAAAAAAGCACCCAGCACTCACTGTAAATGAGGTTGGTGTTAGGAAGGGCATCCAGCTGTAGAAATCAAGCCAGAATCAGTTCCCGTCCCACCCTTGAAAGCAGGGAAAAGCGGACGTAAAATGATGATGATGATGATATGTGTATGTGTTTGTTTACTGTTTCTTTATGTTCCATAAGACAAAACGAGATTAATAAAATAAGTGATGTAATGACTAGAACTAGTCCTTAGATTTGTATTTCAGTCCATAAACAAAACTCTAGGATAACCTTCTAGCAATGATTTCATTTTCATTCTTTATTGGTTGATAAATCAGTGTAGCTATGCTAAACCGTATCAACTACTATCAATAGTACATATGGTGTGAGGCATCAGTTTTGACATACAAGAAAATACAGTTAAAAAATACAGAAATGATTAAACTACAAATAAACTCATAACTGAATATCACTAAGATATACAATACTCTGCAATTTGGAGAGATGAACATGTTGTTATGCCATAATATAGATAGTGCTACTGATGCTAATCCACCTGATATTAGACAGTTGTTGAACAAAATAAAATGCCAAATATGACATGAGGTATTTGCTATGCATTTTTCTTTTCCTCAAATAATTATCTTCTGTTTTCTTTCATCTAGTGATCAAACCTATATGCTCTGTAGCACACCTGCGACTACATACAAAACCAGAAGAAGACAACTTCTCGATTCCTAAAATCTTTCTTACTGTAATATTTGATAACATTGTACTTTCTTTGTCTAAACACCAGGTAAGGTGAAATTTAATTGAAACTTCTTATTGGTGCTACCAAAATCTTTTAAATGATTTCAAAATGTTGTTTAGGTCTTTATTGATCAGACCTATGGTCAAAGATATTTCAACCATATACATCCTGTCTATATTTCATGTATAATGCATTTAGAACCACTTTATCAAAATGTTTTTCCTTTGCTATCTCTTGCAAGTTAAGCAACCATGTATGAGCACTTTTGCTGCTTTACAACATGCTTAAATATTTTGTAGCTCTGCTTTTGTCAAACATTATGAAAGTTTTTGTTTGATTGACTTTAAATTGAATTCCACTAGAGTGAAGAACTGGGTTTTGATGTATATAAAATGTCATTTATTTACTTATCTATACAGTGGTTAGGGTGTTGGACTTTTATCATAATATTGTGAGTTCAATTCCTTGACCAGGTTGTGGGTTATGTTCTTGAACAAAACACTTCATTCCATGTTGTTCCAGTATACTCAGCTGAAAATGAGTATCAACAGTAGCTGGGGTTTAACCTTGTGATGGACTGACATCCTGTCCAATGGAAGTCCTTGTATCTTCAGTCACCAAGGTAACCAGGTTAAGCACTGACCTTATTAGCTTCCAGGCTTGAGATTGACGTTAGTAATAAGTAATAAAAACATGATAGCACTATATATTAGCATGTCATTGTTCAATAAATTGATTCAATAGAGACCAGTTATACAACTTTGTTCATGTTATGTATTTAAAAGGTGATAGATTGAAAGTATTGGTAGAACAGCAGACAAAATGATTTGCAGCACATTGTTATGGCACTGCACATTCTGAGTTAAAACCCTGCTGAGATCAACTTTGCCTTTCATCCTTCTGAGGCTGATAAAATAAAGTAACAGTGAATTACTGGGTTGATTTAATTGACTTTCTCCTTCCATTCAAATTTCTTGCTTTGTTTCTTAAGTAGAAATTTTGTTTATTAAAAAATTAATTATTGTTTTTTTTTTCTATACTTGAAAAATTTGCTTATATCAAATGGAAGTAGGCTTTTCAGTGAACTAAATCATTGACTCGTGTATGAATCTCCAGTGACATGTATTTAAGCTTCTGTGCATTTTTCTTGTTGTTTCTTTTTAAACTACACATTTCATGTCTTTAACCCTTTAGCATTCATATTACTCTATATTTACTATTGTATGTTCAAGGTAAATGCTTTACCTTACATAATTATCTCACATAATATCAAATCTACGAGATTTTGATGTCACTTATTTTTAGAATAAAGGTATATTAATATAGGTATGAGCAGCCAGTTACGGCTGGTTTGAAGAGAAAGAGGTGAGAGAATTCTGGCTGAAATGCTAAAGGATTAAATGTTTCCCTACCGAAGGATATATTCTGCTAGGTTGAATTGACATTGATGCTTTATTTGAAAATGTTGTTGCCTAGTCACAAGTCAGTATCCATCAACCAGACTTATGAATCAAAGGCATTCCAACCTTGGCCATCTTGTCTTTCTTTTCTAAAATATATCTAGGACTGCATTATCCTAGTCTGTCGTTTGAGGTAGATTTAGCTATTTTTAGTAAATCAAGTGACATGCAGAATCTCTGTTATTGGCTTCACATGCAAATATAGATTATAGTGATGGTCTCAACAATCCAATAGATTATTGGATCATTCAGTTAAGATCCTTCATATAATTAAGCTACGAATTTATGGATTATCATGCATGACAAGAATCAAGAATGACATGATTTTAATTTTAAAGACACACTCATAAAATAATATTCATGTGTCAAAAAAGCATTCTTTGAATTTAAAGATTTATTTTGTAGTAGTTGAGGATAAGTATATGTGTAATGAAGGCATGACTGTGTGGTTAAACATTTTACTTTGCAAATATGTGATTCTGGGTTCAATCCTGGTATATGGCACCTTGGGCAAGTACCTTCTAAAGCCTCAGGTGGACCTTGTGAGTGGAATTTGACAGAAATTGTAAGATAGCCTGGCCTGCTCTGTCTCTCTCTACATATATATATAATCATCATCACCGTTTTATATCCATTCTTCCACACTAGCATGGGTTAGATGGGTTGTCCTGTTGTGGGCAGTGTCCGGTCGGCTGACCTTCTCTTGCTCATACGGGAACTGATTCTGGCTTGATTTCCATAGCCTGGGGAAGAATGTACCCCACAGCATAGGTTAGTCGTTAGTGACATCTCAGAAAGCATGAAAAAGAATGAGACATACAGGATGGTGTGGAAAAGAAAGGTCTGGAAGCTAAAAGACCTTTCATTAAAATATAAATTTAGCAAAGCCCTTCAAGACGTGTACGGCAAAAAAGAAGACGATTTAGAGTTGTATGACATAGATGATAACTGGAATTCCTTGCATGACAACTTACTGCAGGCTACTGAAGATACTTGTGGTTGAGGCAGAGCTTCAACCAGACAGAGAGTGACCTGGTGGTGGAACAGCACGGTAGATAGGGCCATTAGAGACAATAGACTGTTATGGAAGGCTTGGAAAAATGGTGGGAGTAGGGAAGGATACACAGCCGCTTAGAGAGAAGATAGACGTCAGGTGTACTTAGCATGCAGGGAGGCTGAGAGTAGGAGGTTTGCCAATGTTCTGTGACAGGAAGATGAGAGACGTGCGCTGTTCCGCATTGCAAGGCAGTGTGTCAGTACAAATCAGGATGTTGTTGGAGATAAGTGTGTCCGGAATGATGCCGGTGTACTTAGTGCCACGAATGATAAAAAAAAGGAGGCCTGGAAATGTCACTATGAGAGACTGATGAATGTGGAGAACGAATGGGACAGAGAGAAATTATCCCCAGTAGACCCAACAGAGGGACCAGCTATTGAGATTGACGAATATAGGGTACAAGAGGCAATTAAGGAAATGAAAAATGGTAAGGCTGCTGGACCATCAGGGATAGTTGCTGAGATGCTGAAGGCATCAGGAGAAGTAGGCACTAAACTGGTTGCACGCATCATCAATCAAGCTATATATGGTGGTGTCATACCCAAAGACTGGTGCAGCAATATTCTCATAAATTGCTACAAGGGTAAAGAGGATGTTCTAGAAAGGAATAATTATAGGGGCTCATGGATCAGGTTATGAAAGTGGCAGAGAGAATATTAGCGCAACTGATTAGAGAAAGGGTCAAATTAGATGAGATGCTGTTTGGTTTTGTGCCCTGGAAAAGTACAACAGATGCTCTCTTCTTAATGAGGCAACTACAAGAGAAGTTCTTAGAGAAGAATAAGCCACTATACTTAGCTTTTGTTGACCTATAGGAGGCCTTTGATAGGGTACCCCGATCTATCATCTGGTGGTCCCTAAGAAAACTAGGTGTAAAAGAATGGCTTGTGAGGACAGTGCAAGCTATGTACAGGGGTGCTGTCAGTAAAGTGAGAGTAGGCATGGAGTTTAGTGAGGAATTCCAGATACAAGTAGGTATACATCAGGGTTCGGTCCTCAGCCTGCTCTTGTTCATTATAGTCCACCAAGCCATAACAGAGGAATTTAAGACTGGATGCCCATGGGAACTTCTCTATGCTGATGATCTGGTTCTTATAGCAGAATCAGTAGAGGAGCTAGAGAATAAATTCTGGCTATGGAAACAGCAGTTCGAATCAAGAGTCCTGAGAGTGAGCATAGCTAAGACAAAAGTGTTAAGTACAAGAGAGGACAATACTCTGATTCCATCAGGGAAATGGCCATGTTCAACATGTAGGAAAGGAACTGGCATAAATTCCATAAAATGTACCCAATGCAGATCTTGGGTACACAAGAGATGTAGTGGGATAGCAGGAAAACTAACAGGTAGGGGAAACTTCATATGCAGTAGATGTACAGGGAAAGTTGGCAGTAGTAATCGCTGTGATAGACACATTTTTTCCTATGCAGGTGGGTTCTATAGAAGTGGTTAATAGCTTCCGGTACCTAGGTGCTCAGATTAGCATGCGAGGTCATAGTATCTAGAATAAGGACGGGTTGGAAGAAGTTTAGGGAGCTGCTTCCTCTGTTGACAAAGAAGGGTTTCTCCCTGCGTGTGAAAGGGTGGTTATATGATGCCTGTATGAGATACGCGATGCTGCATGGCAGTGAAACATGGGCAGCAACAGCAGAGGATATGCGCTGGCTGGAGAGAAATGAAGCAAGTATGCTCTGTTGGATGTGCGTGAAAGACCAACCATAGACGAGTTGAGAAAGAAACTGGGTATAAGAGGGATAAGTTGTGGTGTGCAGGAGAGAAGGCTGAGATGGTAAAGAAGTGCCAAGAAATCCCAGTAGAAGGAAGTCGCAGTAGAGGTAGACCACAAAAAACATGGGGGGAGGTGGTGAGGCGCTGAATCTCACTGAGGAGATGACGAAGGACCATGACAAGTGGAGAGATGCTGTGCTGAATAGGACCCATGCAACCCTTGCAAGCAGGGAAAAGCGGATGTAAAATGATGATGATGATGATAAGGTGTCCACAAAAAATGTATACACACTTGGATTACCTGTACAGGCAATATTTATTAGAATGCTGTTGAAGTGTGTGTACATTTTTGGGGGACACCCTGTGTATATATATGTATGTGTGTGTGTGTGTGTGTGTGTGTGTGTGTATAAATGTTTACATTGGCCCAAAATTCTGTGTTGGTATTTAGATCATGACTCTAGCAACTGGACAAATAGAAATTAATAAAATATGTACTAAACATAAATAGGTGCTAGTGTTGGCATGATTGATTAAAAAGCCCTTGAAGTGGATGTCCTAGCATAGCCATTGTCAAATTGAATAACTAAACCACAAAAAGAATATTGGAAGATTGTGTGTATGTGATCGTTCTTTTACATCCGTTTTGGATGGTAATGATGATATGTATATGTTTATTTGCGAAGGTGCATGGCTGAGTGGTTAAATTGGATTCTCAATCGTGAGGTTGTGAGTTCGATTCCTAGACTGAGCGATGTGTTATCTCCTTGAGAAAGACACTTTATTTCACGTTGCTCCTTCTGCCTGGATTTGTGACTAGTAGATAGAATTAGTAATTGGAAAGACCAATGGAAACATTGTTTCCTCGGTCTGATTTGACGAGGTCTTGGATCTTGTCGATTGACTGTCGATATGTTTATTTATGTTGCATTGATTAATATTTTAGTTAATACTATTTTATGAACAACTTAGGAAATCCTAATCTGAGGTAATTAATTTTTTTTAATGCATGGTAATTACTACTATTATATGAAGGTAAGCTTCATATGAGACTGACTATTGTTTTCAGTTGTATGTTTCTCTTGGTATTAATGCCTTTAAGAAAGATATGAAAGTATATAATTTCATTTCTTTTTGAGCCTATGTAATAAGGCTGTGGGTGTTTTTTTTTTACTGAATGAACTTTAATTCTTTAACATTTACATTACTCTATATTTACTGTTGTATTTTCATGGTAAAAGCTTTACCTCACATAATATCGAATCTATGAGATTTTGATATTATTTATTTTGAGAACAATGCCTTAACATCAGTATGAGCAGCCAGTTACAGCCAGTTTGAACAGAAAAAGGTGAGAGAATTCTGGCCGGATTTGGACGGTTTAAATGCTAAAGGGTTAAATGTTCAGTGACAACCTTTGAGTCGAGGTTATTTTTTGTTCTTACTTTATAGTTGGGGAGGAAAGAGTAGTGCTCATGACCCTCATCATGTCCTCCTAAACTGATGGGAGATAGAAAGGTCTTCTCAAACGGGATTTGGCCCAAATGCTTGCAACAGAGTACACCATACTAAAGGCTCTAAATAATCCAATTATCATTAAAATGATAAATGGATTATGTTTCTCACCCAAATATGATTGGAACAATCATTCACTGTTTAATCTTTCCCACTTCAGTGATCACCACTGATATCTCTGTAGAGCCAGATTTCCTGAAGAATTGTCTTATACCACTCAACAATGATCTGTCCTTTGAGAACTTGAATTAATACTAAAAATAAAAATGGGCCTTTCTCAGAATATTTATATTTACAAATAGAAACAAAATATTTAATAAACAGTGCTATTATTTGAAACAACAAATCCCGCCGAGGTTAACTTTGCCTTTCACCCTTACGGGGTCAATAAAATAATAAAGTACCAGTAATGTACTGGGTAATTGCTGGCCTTGTGCCAAAAGTAGAAACAATTATTTGAAACAACTTTTATTTCCACATTACAGTATGATGATGTTCTGGAACTACTGGAATCATTTGAGAGAATGTCGATTTCGTCTTTGTATCGCAAATATCGACCAAGTGTTCCCCTCAAGTCTAATTACTCCACATGGTAAGTTCCAGATTCTTTTCATGTCTTAAATCACAATGTATTCATGGAAATAAATTAAGATAATTTTTAAAGCCTAATATTTCTTAAATGATAATAAATTGAGATAATAGCTAATACTAGAAGTATTGTATTTGACTGGTGTATTTATATTTAACCGTTTCAATACCAATCCACCTCATTTTAAAATGTTCATATTTGTATTAAAACCTTCCATCATAATTTTAAGAAATTTTTGTTAAATCGGCTTACTAAGGAAAAGGTTAATTATCTCATTAAATTCTTCAAATTTTCAAAATTACTATATATATTTGAATATAAGTCGATCTGAATATGTCAACCCCCTATTTTGTGTCTGAGAAATGGGCAAACGTCCAAACCCTGTGTATAAGCTGAGGCAGCTAATCAACAATGTTTAGATGCTGCAGTTTTGAAATGATTATATGAGTGGAGAATATATTTATGAAGTTTAAATATTTAGATATTTAAAATGTTTTAAGTGTACAGTTTTTGTTTCAACTCCATTATGTAATAATTTTTTACCAATATCTGATCGTTTTTGTGACCTCTGGCATCACGCAGTAATACAGAGTACCCAACCTCCCATGGGTACAAGCTGAAGCATATAGACAGTATGCCCCCACACCCTCCCACAGCAAGGTGGTCGTGGAGGTGCCACGGCAAAAAAGCACCCAGCTACCACTGTAAAGTGGATGTGTAGGCGCCACGGAAAAAGCACCCAGTACTCACCGTAAATGAGGTTGGTGTTAGGAAGGGCATCCAGCTATAGAAATCAAGCCAAAATCAGTTCCTGTATGAGCAAGGCATGGTCAGCCGACCAGGCACTGCCCACAACAGGACAACCCGTCTAACCCATGCTAGCATGGAAGAACGGACGTAAAACGGTGATGATGATGATGATTCATTCAAAACACATTTAAAAAATAAGGAAACAAATTTCATCTCCAAAGTGAAACCAGTGTAATAGTCACCTCAAATATGTCGACCCCCTTTTACCATTGATTTTTTTTATTGTCACATATTTCTCAGATTATATACGAGTATATATGGTAATTAATACACGTTGGCAGTGTATTTCATTAGAAATATGATAACAAAAGAATTAATAATATAAAAAATGTCCCAGAACATTAGCCTGTATCTTACCACAAAGTTGTGATTTAGGTTACTGGCTTGTGATGATTCATAGGCTGCCATACCCAGTAAATTAAACTGCAAACATCTCTTTCACAAAACTGCTTTCTAAAGTTATAAGTATTTTCTTAAGTGACAATGCTTATGAATAGTGGTAAGAAACTCTCAGGAGAGCTGGACAGCTGAAGGTCTTCAGAGAAGAAACCCTCCTCAAACAAATGTTTCATCATATAAAAAAAATCTAGTGATATCACTTGACCATGCACATAAACTGGTTGATGTGTGCTCCCATTGCTGCTAGTTGGTTATCACATTACAGGAGTTATGTTTTCTCCTTCTTCACTTTGTTTTGTAGTCTTTCAACATTTGCACCAGCTTCTATTGATAAAATTACAATTCAAGAACTTTTCTCTATTCTTCTAGGTGGAAATATGCTTATACATGCATATTGGAGGAAACTGTTCGGCGTCGAAGGAAGATGTTTTCCTGGAATCATATATCAAATCACAGATCTATTATGAAAAAATACAAGGAAGCTTACGTTAACAAACTTACCCAGAAATCAGTTGCAGCAAATATTGCAAAAACTATTGAGGTAAGCTTTTATAAATCCTAATTAACAGCATGGGGTTATTGTACAAGCCACTTTATTTTTGTTTACATTATATGGTAGTTAAAATTGATAGAATGTGGGGATAACTTTTTCTTTCATTTATACTTTAACATTAATATCTTCAATTTTTTTTTTTTAGATGAGTTATAGATAGGCAGAATGTTTCACAGAGTTGTTCCTTGGGTTGATCAATAGTGAATATGACCATGTAATTGAAGTAGGGAAACCGATTTCCCCAAAGCATTAGTATTTGAGTGTATAAGGATCATGAAGGAAACAGAATTAACTTTGAAATATTTATTGCCAGCCATACTACAAAACCATATTCACTCTACATTAAAATAGATTCCACAGAAAGTATTTTCTCTGTAATGTATGAGCTTAGGTGAAGTTGTATTGGGGTGGGAGGATAATTTGCTTTGTGTATACTGTTTACAGGGAAAAACAGACTAAAATATGAGAGTAGAAAAATAGAACTGACAGCTTCTGACTGGCCCAAAATACAGTCACAACTAGCATACCCCAAGCATTATATTTTGCTTGGTGTATTCTTCAAACTTCTTGTGTTTTATTCTTATATATAAATATTTCTTTTATTAAATGAGAGCCCTAAAATTAGAGGGAGTGAGTGAAAGCCTGGGGATGCAGACAATAGGGAAAAACGAAAAAGTTTGTCATGGGGACTGCAATGCTAACCCTTGCTTTAGAAAGGAAGGAAGACTTTCTTAACCCTTTAATGTTCAAACAGGCCAAAACCGGCCAGAATTCTCTACCTTTTTCTGTTGAAACTGGCTGTAACTGGCCACTCAAACTGATTCAATATTATGTGAGATAATTATGCGAGGTAAAGCCTTTACCATGAAAATATAATAGTATATATAGAGTAATGTGAATGCTAAAGGGTTAAAACACTTGTCATTGTTTTTGTATTATTAAAAGAGAGCTCAATCTCTAAATCCAACATTGACTTTAATATACTATGGGTGTCTTGAAATTAATTTAAATATCATTTGACTAGTGATTGACTTACTTCTGCTTTAGAAGTAAGTTATGAGTTTAAATTCTGTCAAAGAATGTGTTTATTCATTGCAATATGATTGCTGAAAATGATCAGATAATATACCAATAAAAGCATAGTTTAAAACCTGAAAACATAAATCATAAGGTCAGTTGTTCAGGAATATCAAGCTAGACCTATCATTATCTGTAAAGTAGTATTTCTGAACAACTGACCATATCATTTATTAAATCAGTATCAGTAATAGTATCATTTTATCATTTTATTTAATTGAATTGACTGAAATGCATACAGTAATATGTCTTTCTATTAGATATTACATTCAATCTTCAAATGAGGAATATTAGTCTTTTAACTTCTATAATAATAATTATGAGCATTTTTGACAGGAAGTGGTTATTTAGATCTGTGTAGATCTATTATGAAAGTGGATCCCTGAGCTATAAAGAGCAACAAATAAATAAATATTTCAAGGCCATTTTCTCTGCTAAAACAGGGTTAGCATTGTGTACAGTCTTCATCATACTCATGGTTTCTTTTTTGTGATAGCATTTTAACAACTGGATGCCTTTCCTGTCAACAACTCTTTCAGTTGCCTCTTATGACATGCAGGAATACAGTGTATTTATTCTAAAACTGGAATTTATACAGTACGATTCTTTATCCAAAACTAAAATGAAATTTCCTTAATGATGATTCATTTGTCATTATCAGTAGAGTGTCGGACAACATGCTTTAGGGCATAGAGTTATGGCCCTTTACGTTCTGGGTTAGCTTTGCTTTTCATCCTTATGGGGTCAATAAGATAAAGTATCAGTAACACACTAGGGTTGATTTAATTGACTTTCGCCTTCCCCAGAATTGTTGGCCTTGTACCTAAATTAGAAACCATTATAATAATTAGTTACTACTAATTTCATTTCAGGATTCAGAATACTATCTGGATGTCTTTTGTATTCTTATGATGAGACAGCAAGCAGAAGTAGAGGTATGTATTTCACTCTTCAAGAATCTTCTTGTTTTTTATTAGTTAAGAGAAAGAAATTCAGAAAGTTTCTTTTTATATTTTATAAACAAGATTATAAGGCATACCCAGACATAATAAGATAATAATAATAATAATACGATGCCTATATTTTCATATCTAAGTCTAAAGTTTGTCTTAAGCCAGATGGCTCATTTGGCCGGTACTTATCCCGGTTTCATGGAGTGAAGTGACTGAGAGTACAAGACTCTCCCCTGGACAGGATGCCAGTCCATCGCAGGGTTAAATCCCCAGCTATTGCTGGTATTCATTTTCAGCTGAGTATGTCCAAACCCATGCAAGCGTGGAACACGGACGTTTAACGATGATGATGATGATGATATACTGGAGCAACATGAAATGAAGTGTTTTGCTCAAGAACACAATATGCAACCCAGGAATCGAACCCACGACATTACGATCGTAAATCCAACACTCTTACCACTAGGCCACGTGCCTCCACATATTTTCATATAGGGACTCAAATAAATATCAATTTTTTTTCTTGAAAGCTATAAAATCTAGGTATTTCTGTCTCTTATTTAATAATCTTTCTGTAGTGTCTTGTATTATCAACCTCATCTTTGACAGTGGTTATTAGTATTACTTTTGTGTAGTAAAGAGAAACCATAATAGTAATCCTTCTCTTGCATTATTGATTATTTGATGTTATTGTTACTGACATAGTCACTTTGAAAGCTGCCAATAGTACTGGGTAAATTATTTGCTATGTTGGCTGCAGCCCAGAGCTCCACAATATAAAGAGTCTGCTTCTATTTTAACCCTTTTGTTTCCATATTTCTAATAGCATACAATGTATTTTATTAAATTGAAGAATTTGGAAAGATTTGCTAAAGTTATTATTTCATTATTAACCCTTTAGGATTTAAACCAACTGTATCCAGCCAGAATTCTCTCACTTTTTTCTGTTCAAACCGACTGTAATTGACCACTCATATTGTTGTTAAAGTATTGTTCTCAAAGTAAATAATATCAAAATTTCATAGATTCAATATTATGTGAGATAAAGTATTTACTGAAAAAATACCATAGTATATAGAGAGTAATGTAAATGCTAAAAGGTTAAGATAGTATTTGTAACAAATGGTTCTTGTATAAAATTATTTTGGAAAATTTCAATTCAAATAGAAATCATATAAAATGGATAGTTTTCTTTCATAAGATCAGAGCCAGGTTAGTATCTTCTTTGCCTACTTATTCCTCGGAGGGTAGTGGGGACAATGAGTCCTGTCAAAAGCAACCATCTCTAATTGATCCAGCTGAGTCTCCTACCAGTTGTTTTTGCTTGTAAAATCCATCCACTGATTCTTTCCTGAGATATTCTAATCACATGTCTGTAATATAGGAGTTATGATTTCTCAATTCGGAGAAGTAGCAGCTCCACTCAGAGCAACTATCTGGTCTCCGAGCTATGCACTCTATTGAGTAACTTTACTCCAAAGACCCTTCGGAGACACCCCATTTCAGCCACTTCTATTCAGAATCATATTCTTGCAGTCATTATGCAAGATTCATGACTATTGGTAAGGGTTAGCATGAATACCTAATTGAAGATAGCGAGTTTGGCTTTTACACCTACCTCCCTTCTGATCACCAAATGCGGAAGTTGGTGTATTACTGCACTAGCTTCTGCAATTCTTGCACTTAATTCAGCCTCCTGCCTTCCATCACTTGTGAACACAGCCCCTAAATACTTGAAACTCTCCACCTGCTTCAGTGGAACTTCACTTATATGAAGAGTGCACTGTGCAGGCTTCCTTGACAGAACAAGTTTCTCAGTCTTCACAGCACTGATTTTCATTTCTGCTGTGCAGCACTTGGCATCAAACCTCTCAAGTGCATGTCGGAGATCACTTTCTGTTGAGTTAAGCAATACCATGTCATTTGCAAATTCCAGCCATCAATCCCATACTCTTGCAGAACAACAGGTTCTGTGGGATATGGCCATAGGCTTTTTAAAAATTTATGAAACAAGCATGCACGTTTTGCAATACTCTCAAAGACTTTCCACAATATGAATATTTGGTTGGCTATACTGTCTTCAGGATGAAAACCACACTGTTCATCAGTTAGCTTGGACTCGTCAATGCCCCTACATCTCTCTGCCAGACATAGACTTTACCAGGGATACTTAACAAGGAGATCCCTCTATAATTGGAGCAATCTCTCTTGTCTCTCTTTTTGAAAATTGGGATTATCTCTCCTGATTTCCATTGTCTAGGTTCCTTTTCAGAGATCCAGGCCACCTGGCACATGAGTCATCCAGAGAATACCTTCTCTATTTAAGGCTTTTAACATCTCAGGCCAAATTTCTACCTCCCCAGTAACCTTACCACATTTGAACTCTTTAATTGCTCTTGTGACCTCAACCTCCAAGAGATTAGTCATCACTCCCAAATGCACTTTGTGTACATGAAAAGATGCTGTTGTGATTAGGTTTAGATCAGCAAAGTATTCTCTCCACCTCATGAGGATATTAGGATACACCTCTCTGAAGAGAGAACTCCAGAAGCATTCCTGATAACAGGCATGGAGAAGGACTTCACATCACAAAGTCAGTGCATGGTCTTCTGAAACACTTTATTTGCTAATCTGAAGTCAGATTCCAGCTTAACCTTAAAGTCCTCCCATGTCTTAACTTTGGATGCTTTTACTGACTACTGTGACTGTTCATGCCTGCTTGTACCGCAAAGGCAAGAAGGAAGACTTTTTTCCAAGCCAAGCTTTGTATCTCCATCTTTGCTTGGATGGCATCTTTGACCATTTGATTGAACCAAGGAGTCCTCTTGTCACCCTGCAACACACCAAGCTGCTCTCACCCACAAGATTTAACAGCTGAAGCCAAAACAGTCGAGCTGAACAGTCTCTTAGCCATTTCAAAGTCCTCAGTTTACACAGTGAGTTCTCTGAATTTGGATGCAATAGTATACACAAACCTTTTCCTGACTTTCTTCCCACTTTATCCTGAAGATTGAGTTGGACTTCCAAGTTGTGTGGCCTTTCTTAGCTTTAGGTAGTCTCAAATTGCATATAACTAGATGGTGATCAGTTGACAGCTCAGCCCCTCTCTTAATGCATACAGCACAAAATGAAAGATATCAGAGACAATAACAAAATCAATTATTGATCTTTGTCCCTGATTTCTCTTACACTATGTGTATTTATGGATGTCTTTATGCTGGAAAAAGGTATTCATAATAGAGAGTCCATTTGTATAAGGCCTCTCCATTTGTATTTAGATTGGGATCACTATTCCTTCCATAACTGCATCTAATGCTGCAGTGACTTCATCAAAGAAGGGTCTATATTTGGGCTCTCTGTTTGGCACATATACCTGCACCACCCACAAACACATTTCTTTCAGCCTAAGCTCTATGAGGCAAATCCTTCCTCCCTTATGGGATCCAGTCCATAACACATTCTGACCGCGGGGGACTTGTGAGTATCTCCCCTCCCATCTCTACAGTCTTTTCTGGTGTCACACCTGAATAGTGGAGTGTCCATCCTATATCCAAATCTAGTGTACCAAAGCCACAGAACTTTGTTGAGGAAATCACAACTATATCAAGCCAGTAGCCCTTGGCCTCCTCCACTAGTTCTTGCTCCTTTTCTGTAAAGGTTGTCATGTTCCAATTATCAACTGTCAAGGTTTGCCCCTTCCAGACCCTCTCTAGAGTCTCAGGATACGTAATCTTTGTGCTTCTATCCCATGCCTCCCAGGATAGGTTGCAGGTGCATCACCAGTTTTTGTATCATTGGGTGGAGACTGCTATGTCTTTTTCAAAGAGGCTCCTCTACCTAAAGCCTGAACGCATCTCTTGTTATCCTACATGATGGGTGTTTTTGCTATTTCCGGCCATATTGCAGTGTTTTGGTGGTCTCGTTTGTGCCAGTCACCAATTTGGTACTTTTATCAGATCCTTGAAGACTAGGCTTTTTTAGAGGCAGCCTTGAAATAGCTACATCACTAAGTTGTGATAATTTTCTTGGGAACTAACAGTGTCACCCATTGCTCCATCTCTCCTAGTAGTTTACCACTGTTGGTTGAGTTTGCTTATTTGTCTTGCTTATATGACAACTAACCATCATATCTAGTGGATGTATCACTGTCTGCCACCTGTGACCCATTCTCTAACAGAACATCTCTGCCAAGGGTTAAATATATATATTAAAATATAACTTTGAAATGCATTGTTTTCAAATTTAGAATATAATTTTTTTCAAAATACCCTTTTTTTAAAATCCTGATAGACTTCATTAACAGATGATAATTACTTTGTTTTAAAGGCTGCCAAACTAGAAATCGTAAAATCCCAGAAAAAGAATCAAGGGTGGTTTGGAGGTTGGTTCAGTTCAGAAAAAGCAGGCCCACAAAAACAAGAAAACAAAGGAATACGTGAGTTTTTATCTTTAATCCCTTTTCATTTCAATAAGAGCAGAGCTAAATGTAAATAATATTTAATTCTTAAGAGTTTGTGAATCCTTAAAGATATTGCTTTACAGTTTGAGATTTTGTGATAAAAACATTTCAATTTTTAGATATTCTGTAAATGAATGGTTTTATAAAATAAACCATAACATGGCAAGAACAAAAACTAAAAGAAAATATTTTGTTTTATATAGCTCCTATGAAGCTTTGTAGACATGAGTAAAAACATATTGGGATTAGTTTCTCATCTTAATTTCTTGGGGAATTTGTTTCAATTTTGCAGAAGCTGTAACTGATAAGGATTTTAATATCCTTAAACCCATATTTATTTCTTACATAGATTTAGATTTACCATGGTTTTCTTGAAACAATGTTTGTCAGCAGTTTGTCTCTACTCACTGGCATTTACCATGAAATTGTTAAATTATTCCAATAATTTTCCTTTTAATTTGCTAAAAAAATGGATTAATTCCAGAAAGGTTAATCACAAATCAACAATTCACACAAATATTTGAATTTACCTGCATCTGTTTATACAAAAAAATGCATACATAAGTATTTAAACAGAAATAGTTCCGATGTTATGATTTTTGCTTTTTAGATTTGATTTCACTTTTTGTTTTTGTAAACTGTTATTTCAGTCAATTAATTTGTTTTGCATTTTTTAAAGCTGTATTTATGTAAATGAGCTTGAGCTGGAATTGAAAGCACATAGTTTTCTTTTGGATTGGCAGTATCGGTAGAGGGTCGGACGCCATGCTTTGCAGCAAAGAGTTACGGCCCTTTATGGTCTGAGTTCAAATCCTGCCACGGTTAACTTTGCCTTTCATCCTTACGGGGTCGATAAAATAAAGTACCAGTAATACACTGGGATAATTGCTGGCCTTGTAGAAACAATTATTAGACCATGCTTTATCCATTGGAACCACAGCCTAATGGAGAAGTCCATTAGAATTGTGTGTGAAATAGTTTAAGAATTCAATCTCTGTGTAAGCACATGTACATAAACATATGAACTTTGTTGAACTAATAGAGGACCCTTTAGTGGTTGTTTTGACCTGTTAGAGATTGCAGCCAAATCTCTTTCAAATCTCATCTTTAAAAAAGGAGGCATTGAAGACTGTAGTTATGGATATACAAAACAAATTAAAATAACATGTAGATGTTCATAGTTTGGATGCCTTTGCTCCTAGGCCTGGTCAATTAAGTCTGACTCATGGCTAAACATCAAATATGGCACCTGATACTAAATAGAGATCAAACTTTAAAACACTCTCAGTAAACAGAAAATTTGAAGTTGAAAATGTTATTCCATTAATATGAAACTAATTTTTTTTAATTTGTCAAAAATAATTCTGATGTCTTTGATATATTCTGTTCTTTGTAGAGGATCAGTTCTATGAATTGTATACACCTGAAGAAAAGGCTCGTCTCTATGACGCCATTGGTTATGAAGAAAATGTCAATGAAGGCATTTTCCCGAAGGAGGTAATGTTTTGTTTAATCCATTAATTGTATTAAAATTCGTTTTAGGGTGAAAGAGAAATAGTTAATCTTCTTACTGTCCATCTCAACTTTGTCTTTTTTTCTTGATTAGCATTATGTTTGCCATAATTCCTCATTTGCCTTAGATGGTCAAGTACATGTCTCGGTGTACATATGTATATTATGTTGAATGAATCTGATCAATGTTGAGTAAAATACCTGTTACATCTACAGTCAGATGTCTTCACAAGTATTCAAAATCCTATACAGGTAGACAAGTGAAGTTGTGGTGTATAAAAAAACATCATCTATATGACATAAATAACACCTATATTTGCCAAATTCTGTTGAATTTTGAAGTTAATTCAATAACAGCTTATGCTTTTCCATCATTTCAAATATTTTTTCAAAAAAATAAGTGAGTGCGTGAGAGAGAATTAATGACAAAAAAGATTTGTTCAGAATCATTTTGAATATTTCAATTGAAGTGTTCAATTCTCTATTTAACTTTTAGTATGTTGCTGTCCAACTGGTCACTAAACTGAACTGTCTAGCTGTTGTCATAAAAGATGATAACAAAAAGTAAGAACCTTTTTTTTTCCCACTCTTTTAACATAATTTCACTTGAAGACCTATGATGTATTTTCTCAATATGTTCAACTTATTTTAATGAAATTATTTTTGTTTTATACACCATTTTATATTTTTGTAATTTCTTCTTTACAGTCACTTTGATATTATGAAGCTACAACTGAATGAAGTATTTGCATCTGTTGCCCAGAGACCATCTGCTAATGCCCTTTTGTAAGTATTTTGTGATGTTTTTTCCTTACCATATTTGTAATGAGAGACATTGTATATGATTTTGAATATCAATGATATAACTTTCTCATTATTGTTTGGCATATAACCCAGTCAGGATGAGCTCTGCATCTCCATTGCACTCTGAGTGGGAGCTGATGTCTGGTCAAGCTAAACCTGATCATTAAGTGAACCTTAGCTTGGATAAATATCCCCTCAGTTCTGAAGCTGGCTGGATTATCCAGAATTAATGAGAAAAGACCAGATGGTTTTAACCTTTGTCCCTGGATAAGAGGCAGATGTCTCATCTGGGACGCTACAGTCAGTGACTCTTTTGCTCCTTCCTACATCATGGATGCCATGGTAAACAGCTTCTGTTGCCAAACAGAATAAAATCCCAAAATACCAGGAACTATCAAACAATTATTTTTTTCCAGCCTGTGGGATTCAAGACGTCTGGAGTTGGGCTACCAACTTATCTACTGGACCTACAAAAACTCAGTTCCGAATATATGGAGCATTATAAATATTTTATATAAAATGAAAGTGCATCGTATCTACATACATGAGTATATATATGGCATTTACATTGTGGTTGTTGTATTGTCTTTTTTCTCATTACCTGGTAAACCTTTTTATAGAGTGATTAAAATCTAATTAAATAATTTATTATAACAGGTTGTAAATATTTGGCTGGTAATTTTTAACCATTTTCTTTGACTTTTATTATCAGGGTCAATACCTCTATGAAGCAATTAACAATATTTGGTTCACCACAAAATAAACTTGTCCCAAAAATGATGAACTCAAAGATGAGTGATGTTGAGTCATCTGCTCTCTTATCTGTCAAATTTGAAACCAATCCTCTTGATGGTAACTGTGATACTAGAGTTATTGTGAATTCTGAACCACTGCAGATAATCTATGATGCTGTAAGTTATTTTTTTAAATATTATTTACTATCAAGTATTTAATTAATTATATGCACATTTTTGCCTAACTCTTTCTGTCTTTTTCAGTTTGACATTGAACTTGTCTATATATTTTTTTAACGTTAATTTAAACCAGGGGTGTGCAACTGGCGGCCCATGGGCCACAATCCAGCCTGCCGGACCAGTCAGAGTGGTCCGCAATAACCATTTTTAATTTTTACCTTGTAGTAATTTAGAACTTTTTCCGTAACCATAATATAATTTTCTGTTAGTTGACCTATACTAAAGGGCTTCACTGATAGGGTTATGTGTGTTATAATTTTCCAGTTCCATGTTATGGAAAGAAGTTGTGGTGAATCTTTGGAATAGTGCTTAATAAATATCAATGGCCCTAATAGTTGTTCCAATGTTCAAAAGTGGCCCGCCAATGGAATATGTTGCACACCCCTGATTCAATATTTTTAACCCTCAATATTTTTAACCCTCCAAAGAACATTAAAATTGACTGTGATAGTACTATTATACTATAAATTCTGTATAACTAGAATCAGCTTTGTCTTCCATTATTTTGATAAAATAAATGGCAGCTATCTAAAGGTTTTGTTTCAATTAACTACATCATTCTTCTACGGAACAAAAGAGAACAAAATTTGCTGTGCACTTAGTTTATAAAATTGATTAAAAGAATTTTTTTATGATTAATGTATTTTACAATTTATTTCTTAATACTGGATGGCTGAGATTAAGTTCAGTGGCTGTTAGTGTTTGATAAAGAAGAAATGTTATTTGAAAAATATCCCTAACGCTCAAGCAAAATGTCAAGATTAAAATATAATCCATTGTGATAAATAACACTACACTTTGCAAATTCCTCAACAATGTTAACCCTTTAGTTACTATATTTCTCATGAAATATAGTAACTAAAGGGTTTGAAGTTATGATTGAAGAATTTGGAGGAATTTACTAAAATTGTTTCATTAAGATGCTATTTGTAACAAACATAACTTAACAAAAGGTCTTTATATAAAATTATTTTGGACAATTTTATTTAAATAGGAACCTGTTAAAATGATGGTTTTGTTTCATAGAACCAGAGGTGATTTGGGGCAAGCTAGTAGCTACCAAATCAGAAGTGTCAGGAATGCAAGAATTGTACCTATAACATCCCATACATTTATGAAATGTCTTACAGAAGAGTGAGTGAGCAGAATTTGACGTTTAGAATAGGAAACAATTGGAAATCCTTAATGACAGGAGAAATGCCAGTTGAATATATATGGTGCAAGGAAGGAAAACATAACATTAAGAACTGAAATGTTCATACACTTGTTGATAACAAAATAAAAACCATTGTTACTATTACTAAAAGATCATTACCATTACCGTTTTACATCTATTTTCCATATTTACATAGGTTAAGCAGGTCATCATGATTGCATCTTACTCATATATTCCAAAGATAAAGTTAAATAATCTTAACTATTTGTACATGTACCATTGGCTTATTCAATGACTTTTGAATCCAGCCTGGGACAATGTTCATATTTATAAATATGAGACATAATGACTGCAGATTGAACTAATAAAAAATTGATTATAATGTAAACGTTGTAAATATACACTCTAAAGATGAAGTTAATAGCTTGAAAAATTATCATCCTAAATAAAACTTCATAGAATTTTTAAATCACTATCACTTTCAACACTACAAGGGAGTCTATAAAAATGGCACCTGAAAACAAAATTGGATTACATTGGTCAAAATATAGTTTTATTTTCACAAAAATGAACAGGTTAATGGTCTGAATAACCTTTTGATAGTTTAGAAGTAATTCATCTTCTGAAACAACAAACCAAAACACAGTCCATCTATCATGTAATAATGAGGTTTCAGTTCAAGATTTTGAATTTAAATTTGAACACTTTAATAGACATTTTGGGGCATGTTGGTATTGAAATAGTTAAAAAAATTAAATACAAACCATTTTCTTTCTCTTTAAAACCATGTATATTTTCTTTAGTTATTTATATATACTAAAAGTGAAATCCTATTTTATAATCCTTTTTTTTATAATGTGCATTGTTTTGTTATTTATATATTTAAAACCAAACATTTCTCTAATAGCTTTTTTTTTCTTTCTAGGTGACTGTCAATGCATTGACTGTATTCTTTAAGCCTCCTGAATCAGTCTATTTAAAACAGTTAGTATGAGTTATTTATTTTAAGTATTACAGTTACATTTTTTGTCAGATGAAAAAGTACTGAATAAAGAAATAAGTAGAAAAACTGATTTCAAAAATCAAAGGAGATTTATTCAATATATCAATCAATGTAATAATAGATGAAGAAAGAGGTTAGGTATTTTTGTGAGTTTCTGAAAAGTGGGGATGGATAGCTGCCAGAAATTGTAGATATACACAAAAAAAAGAGCAAGCAGCAACAGTTGGTGTGTGTATTGGTCAGCATGAGTATGGAGGAAGGAGGACAACTGTATGAGCTGAAGGAATGAGTAGTGTGAGTGTGTATGTGTGCAAGGAGAGTAAATGGAGACAAGGATTTAGAAAAATAATTGTTTCTACTTTTGACACAAAGCCAGCAATTACCCAGTACATTACTGGTACTTTGTTATCGACCTCGTAAGGATGAAAGGCAAAGTTAAATAATGGTTGCTGATACTAGGAGAGAAGTCACTCAGTTGAAAAATCAGTCATTATTCACAAAGCAGTTTAGTGGAAGTGGATCAGCGTATTGTTATAGAAAATTGAAGACAAAACAGTGGTGAGAATGGTCTTAGGAGTTTAAAAGGTACCTGGCACATTCACCGGTTCTAGGGTTGTTGTGACATACACCAAGCAGATGCTCTCTAAACCAATTTCTCCTACCATATTCTCTATCTCTTAACATTTTGTAATAAGTTAGTAGAGAATATCTAAAAATAGCTTTGTTAATTCAAGTGTCTATAGTATCTTTACTGGTAAACAGATTATTGTAAGAACTTGCATTGCTAAAGTAAAGACTTTCATTTTTAATGTGATGCAGTCATAGTGCTGCATTATTTGTACTTTTTGAGAATGTCATGTTAATATAATTTCATGTGATACAGGACATTATGAGCTAAAATACACAAATCAAATTTGTTTTAGTCAGGAATTTGTTCCTTCTTGTAGAATACAAAAGCACTGTAACTTTTCCTTTCATTTTTAATTTCAATGCAGGTTATCACAGGCAGCAATGGCTAAATTTAATGAAGTAAAACAGCTGTCTACCACTGGACTAAAACATGCAATTGATCAACACAAATTCACCGATATTTGTGTTTATTTGAAGTCTTCTTATGTAATCGTGCCTGAAGGTGGCTTCAATCGCAAGTAATTATCTATTCTTAATTAACTAGGAGATTTATTTTATAATATGTATTAAAAACAAGAATTTGCCTTTAACCCTTTAGCATTTAAATCGGCCATATCCAGCCAAAATTCTCTAACCTCTTTCTGTTTAAACCGGCTGCAACTGGCCACTCGTACTGATATTAAGATATTGCTCTCAAAATAAATAATATAAAAGTCTCATAGCTTCGATATTATGTGAAATAATTATGTGAGGTAAAGCCTTTACCACAAAAATTCAATAGTAAATATAGAGTAATGTAAATGCTAAAGGGTTAAAGAGTTTCCATTCAACATCTATTTCTGATGGAAACACTAAAAGTATTCCATAACACTTAGTGAACTTATATATATGAGGAGTAAGAAAAGTGAATTGATTCAATTAGGAATCAGTCAAACAGATACAGATAGGCAAGAACTTACCTACAGAGCAGACAGTCTGATAAATATATTATTGTTTTAAAGCATTACTTTATTTTTCTTCAGTTTAAATAATTGTTTCTACATTTGGCACAAGGCCAGCAATTATCCCAGTGTATTACTGGTACTTTATTTTATCGACCCCCGTAAGGATGAAAGGCAAATAATAATTAATAAACTAAGTCGATATTGGCTGCCTGACATGGAAAGGAGTGATTGGAAGGAATGGCAACCCTGATCTAAATACGAATGAAGAGGCCTTACTAGACTTCTGTTCTAGCAATGGACTCTCTATTATAAATACCTTCTTCCATAAATATACATGGTATAAGGGGATTATAGCAACAAAACTTTACTAGTACTTTATTTTATTGACCTTTGGAGGATGAAAGGTAAAGTTGACCTCAGTAGGATTTTAATTCAGAATGTAAAGAGCTATAATTGTTTCTACTTTAGGCACAAGGCCAGCAAATTACCCAGTACATTACTGCTACTTTATTTTATCAACCTCGTAAGGATGAAAGGCAAAGTTAACCTCGGCGAGATTTGAAATGTAAAGAGCTATAATGAAATACAGTGATAATTAAAATAATGAGCCAGTATGTTTTGTGTTCTTTCAGTAGCACTTTCCTGTATTTCATTACTTTGCAATAAATGCTCAACATGAATCCTCCTGCGAGCAAACTCTGTGATAATCTTCATATACAATCCAAGCAGAGAAGTATCTCTCAATAAAGCCCATAAGAAAAGGATGTGAGAGGTTTATCCAGCGCATTGTTAAGGGTCCAGAAAGTCATGGTGGGGGCCTATAAATATCTGACAACCTCCACCTCAAAAAAACACTTTCAGCTCCCTTGAATTTTTAGAAGAGCCCTTTCATCTACAAAGAGCCTGAAAGCAGCTTTGTTCCACCTTACAAAGTTTCATTCAAATGCTCTATCTCTTAACTACTTAGTACATTGAAAACTGATGTTAGCTGTGATATTTCCCAGTAAGTATAGTGGATAAAAAGACAAGATAAATATTTACTTAAATATTTTCACAAGTGGAAATTGCATAATATGAAAAACTTCAACTTTTGATACTAACTTGCCTCAAGCTTCTCTTAGTTTTATGATACAAAAACGTTTGCTTTGAAGTATTTATATGTATCTAAAAAAACTTGCATCAGTAAGAAAGTTAGTTATATTACTAAATTCTTTCAAATTCTTGATTATTTTCAAAATTAATTTAAAATCATAAATTATATGATAATGAAAGGGTTAACTTCCTAACCTAATTTTACTTCTTATCTAGAAATGCTCGTCGGCTTATCCTAGACCTTGGTAACCTGAAAGTAAACAGTGAGAAAAACACCTCAGATTTCAGTGCATCACAGGTAAATAATATATATTTCACAATATTGCAAAATTTAACAGGGTTTTTTAAATAATTTTTATTTCAGTAATTGGAATGTTGTTGATCACAGGTAGCTTGTCTGTTTAAGGCTTAGGAAGTAGGTATAAAATTTAATCTTGAAGGTAGGTGTAGAAGCTATCTTCAATTTAGTATTTATGCTGACACTTAACTAAGACCATAAATACAAGCATCCAAAATGAGGTTCTTCCGAAGAGTCTGGAGTAATATTACTTGGTAGCTTGGAAATCAGGGAGTTGCTCTAGGTAAAGCCACTACTTTTCTGTATTGGGAGATCACAAGCCTAGTACTATAAATATGTAGGTAAAATGTCTAAGGAAAGAATCACTGGACAGATTTTACAGGCAAAGCCAACTGGCAGTAGACCCAAAAGTGGAGCATCAGAAAGATAGTTGGATAACATCCATAACCTAGATTAGTTCTACTTGGAGATCCAACGAGATCATTTGGTCATGGTTTCTTCCCTCTGGGAGATGTGTCTGAGGGTGGTGCCTCCATGACCCTATTAGGAATAAGTGGGCAAGAGAAAAAAAGTGGATCATAGGTCAACTCAGTAAAAGTGAACTTTATCTTGAAGAATAAAACTTTAAAATTGCTTCGCATAGTTTCTATTTCGGAGATAAAAAGTTTGTTAAAGATTTGATTGTTTACATTGAACAAAGCAACTATGTAAAATTACAAAAGGTGAGTTAAGGAAAATAACTCGAGTGGGCTAATGGCATAAATCCAGATCTGGATGATGTATGCAAAAAAATTTAATGATTAGAAATTGGGCTTTTAGTTGGAGAAAGAAAATAAAAACCTAGTGGCAACAGTTAGCAACTTTGAAAGAAAAAGGGAGATAATTTTACGAAATTAAGTATAAAGTTCACAGAAAATTTAATGTTCATGCATATGGAGAAATATCTTATTTTTATCAACAAAACAATGTTTTGGCTATGTTATAAGCATGATTTTAGAACATATTGAAGTATGGAATATCCAGCAGGTAAAACCTATACATACTTATGTCCTTTTATAATGTTTAAACCTCTTATAACATTTCTACGTTCTAGTCAACAATCGAATTGCTTCAGTCAGCCTACGACAAGTTCAGTATTAAACTAGATAATATTCAACTGCTGCTTGTTAAGCCAGGTAAGATCTTTTAGAGTATTTTTTATTCTTTTAAAATATTCTGTCATAAGACTACAGCCATACCGGAACAGTACTGGTGCTTATTTTATCGATTTCATTTTGTCAAACTGCTAAGTTACAGAACATAACTACACACACACATATACAACAAGATTCTTTAGTTTTCATCTACTAGGTTTCACATGCAAAACATTGGTCAAGCCAAGACTGTAGTAGAAGACACATGTCCAAAGTGCCATAGTGAGAGTGAACCCAAAACCACATGATTCTGAAGCAAAGAGAGCCATGCCTGAATTTTATATTTTCAGTATCCCAACCCTTCATTTTTTTTTTTTTTTTTTTAGTTTATTTGGAATTATATTAAATATTGTGGCACATAAAATTTTACAATCCAAAACCAAATGCCTTCTTGTAATGGTAAACTTGTACTTCAATTAGTTTTCATCTCTGTAAATAATTAAGAAGCATTCAAATATGCAGGCAGAGCAATGGGATTAAGAAGCTTGTTTCACAATCATATTGTTTTAGGTTCAATCTCACTGAGTAAATTTTCTTTCATACGGTTGGAATTGAATATTCTATAGGTCAGACCTCCTCATCATCATCATCCTTTTAACATACATTTTTCCTTATAGCAGGACCAAATCAGTAATGAAACAAAGCTACTGATCTCCCAGGCATGCCAGGGATCTGTGTCTCACCTTTGACACAACTGAGGGTTCTCCCAACCCTTGGCAACATTTCTACAGCTGGGTGCATTTATCATTGTAAATTACCATGACCTTGGCATGACTGAAGGGTCCACTCGGCCCTTTCTTTGGCAAGCTCTCCATGGCTGAATGTTATTCCTATCACCAACTATCAGCACTTCACGGGATCAGGGCAGCAGCTGCAAGAAATATGGGGGGGCTATTGAAGTAGTGATGTTGTGAATAGCTGTTAGAGAGTGTTAGTCATGGGGGGGGGGGGGGGGTAGGTCAGGTCAGATCATATTGTATGCTGCAGGTTGGGTCTTCTTCGGTACTGAATAGCACCAGCCCTTGTGATCTTTCATCATTCATGTTGCCAGGTTTAGCTTTTGTAGGTCAGCCTTCACAAGTTCATCCAATCTGCCTCTTCCGCAGGTCCCAACCACTGGGTTTTCTCTGCATTTCTTTATGAAGCTGCTATCTTTCATGCACACCACATGTCCATACCAATGCAATCTTCTCTCTTGTACACTACATCCAATTCCTCATCTGTCAAGTTTTTTCTCTGTTTGCTATGTCACTCATGCACACTAACATTACACATCCATCAAAATATACTTGACTCATTTCTTTCTAGTCTCCGCAGGTCTTCTGCAGTCAAGGCCTATGTTTCACTGCCATGTAGCATTGCAGTTCACATAAACATCATACAATCTACCCTTCACTCTGAGAAAAAAGTATTTTGTTGTAGTAAAAGTTGTCAACAACTTTTAGAGAGCTCCCCTGTGCATCTGCTGCATATAAAGTCTATCTTTTCCGATAGCCTACCTGCAATCCCACTACATCTCTTGTGTGTCCATAATTTACATTGTGTGCACCTTGTGGAATTTCTGCCTCCCTTCCCCCATTCTGACATATTGAACAAAGTCACTTTCAGCAAGGAACATTCCTACTCTGCCCACCATGTTTTTGCCACCCATCCAGAAGAATTTGTCCCGGTGCTCCTTGTCTGTGATGAATCTTACTGCCTCACTTCTTGCACACAGCTACTCTTCCCCTCTCTAACATCTCCACAGTCTCACTGCACTTACCTCTCATTGTTCTGATATTTAGTGTGACAAATCTGAGATCCCATGTTTGATGGGAAAGGGGCTGCAAGGCTGTCTTTCTCTTTTCCTGGATTTTAGGGGTAGGAGGGGTACCCAAATGTTTGGGGATTTTCATGCATGTCAGGTTCTTTTGTTTTGTATTGTTTTGTTTGTCACACAAATGTATGTGGTCATCCCCTGTACCAGCATCAGCAGTAGCCACAACCCTTCACTAAATCTTTTGAACCCTAAATGATGTTTCCAATGGAAGCTAATTTCTTTCCATGATAATGTTTAAAGCTCTCTAAAAATAAGTTTGAAAATTTGAGATTTATTTTCTTATATTATAAAAAGCTGCCACAATTCACATAATGACTATAAGATGGTTGAATAAGTTAGGTAAATTCCCATTGGAGATTGAAAAAAGGTGGACACTAAGTTTAATAAACTGTTATTTCTTTTTTGTTTAATATATTATAAGGCGAGGATTGGCAATCTGCCAGACAAGCAGGAAAATCCAAAATGCACATCTTGGAGCCTATTTCGATCAACTTGTTATTCCAAAAATGCATGTTTGATAATCAAGTACAACTTGCTAAGTAAGTGCAGTCATGTTTTCTTTATTTATTTTATTCATTCAATTAAAAAATAATCAAGTTTTATTTCGATGGTGGACTTTCTAGATTGGTTATGTGTTATTCCAAGAAATAAAACTAGAATAGTATTTGTTTCAAAGGATCACTTACTTTCACCCTTTAACATTTAAACCAGCCATATCCAGCCAGAATTTTCTCTCCTCTTTCTGTTCAAACCAACTGTAACTAGCCACTCATACTGACATTAAGGTATTGTTCTCAAATTAAATATCAACATCTCAAGATTCGATATTATGTGAGATAATTATGTCAGGTAAAGTGTTTACTGTGAAAATATAATAGTAAATATAGATTAATGTAAATGCTAAAGGGTTAAACTTTTTGATACCAATTCACCTAAAACCACCTCTCTTGTTATGAAACAAAACCACCCATCTTAAAGGGTTCCTACTTAAATTAAAACCTTCCGACATAGTTTTATGTAAGAACATTTTGTTGTTACAAATACAAATAGGTAATGAAAGAGTTAAAAAGTTTCATTTTTCGATGTTATAAGCTTGTTGCATTTCTTTTTTATAGATATATAATCAGTAACCCTACAAAAATATATTTTTATACTACCTCTTTCTAATTCATGTCTTCTTCACTGTTTGTAAATCTAGTGTACTTTCATTTACGAGTAATTTAAATAAAATAGTAATGTATAATAAATATATTTAGTTAAATAATTGTTTCTACTTTTGGCACAAAGCCAGCAATTACCCAGTGCATTACTGGTACTTTATTTTATCGACCCCGTAAGGATGAAAGGCAAAGTCAACCTCGGCGGGATTTGAACTCAGATCGTAAAGGGACGTAACTATGCTGGAAAGCATGGCGTCCGACCCTCTACCGATGTCATTTTAACACACTCGGTACACCAGTACATTTTAACTCTAAACATCTGAATATATGAATTAACAAACATGCTTTTAGATATTTCCAGATAATAATTCTCTTTTAGAAAAGGTATTTCTCATGCCATTTTCTGATTACCTTATTTTTTAAATGTTATTAGTGTGTACTCTAGTGGAAGATAATTTCTATATCTAACTGAATTGAGCAAAACCTGGTGTAATAGAATTACATTCTTGAAATAAGTTTAATCTTCCTATTTATTTAACTATTTTGATATCAAACCACCTGAAACCTCCCCCAATTCGATGATATAAAACTGTTTATTTTAAAATATTTACTTTGACTTAAAAACCTTCCATCATGTCATGTAGGAACCTTTGTTGTGTTGCATACATCAGCTTGATAATAAGAGTTATATTATTAAATCTCTCCAAATTCTTGATTATTCTCAAAATTAATTGAAAATTAGTCAGTGTCTTTCATTAGAAATATGGTTACAATGTTTAGTAAGCTAAAGTAAAATCTACATTCTGCTTTTCAATTTTATGAATGAATAATTAATGTCTATTTGATTAGAATGAAAGCCTCTGGAGAGCTGCCATTACTGAGTATGAGTATCTCTGACCAAAAACTACAAGCAATTCTTCAACTTCTTCAGAGCATTCCTTTTCAACAGTCTGAACCTCCACCACCAGAAGACATGTTTAAGGTGAGTTAAAATAATAAAAAAAGAGATCAATAAAATAAGTACTGGAGTCAATACCATCAAATGAACTCCTTTAAAGCAGTGACCCAGCATGAAATGAAAAAAAACTTAAATAACAAAAATAAGAGGAAGGAGTGAATAGCAAACTCTACACCCCAGCAGAGAAAACTACCAATTTATGTTTGTGTGTTTGTGTTTGTGCATTATGGCCAAATGGTTAAGGAGTTTGCATTGTAATCATTAACTCCCAAGTTTGAACCCACTGCATGGTATCTTGGACAAGTGCCCTTTACCTTGGGTCGACCCATGCCTCATGAGTAAAATTGGGTAGATGGAAACTGTTTGGAAGCCAATCAGATGGACTGTATCTGTAAAATGGCCAGCCTTGTTGCACTATGTGTTATGCTGAATCATTTTGAGAATTACTTTAAGTGTATGCATGTCTATGGATGTTCAGTCACTTACACATTAGTTGTATATGCATGTTGTTCCGTTGATCAAACAACTGTAACACTCATTGTCAAAATCAATGTAGATCCATTGATCAATCATGTTTGTGTGTGTGTTTGTTTGTTTTTGAGTGATATATAAATGGTTACAATTAGAAATGAAAATTAAATGACATTGAGAATTTGCCTCTAATCTACTACACTTAGATAATAAAGATATTTAAACATTTTTTACATGTATCTTTCATTTTCTATATCTTTAGGGCCCCAGTCTACTGCCAAGTGAAAACATTTCAACACTTCCTTTACAAGTGAGTTATATGAATTTGTGTTTATTAGAGATTATATGAAGAGGATTAATCTCTTAATTTTTAAAGTCCAGTTATTATTTTTTAGTCTAATCTTGTTACACTTAATTTTTAAGTAAATATACTAAAAAATTAAGTAAATTCATCATAATAATTTTTACATCTACCTTTCCATGTTTACATAGACTGGATGGGACTTCTTTGACACAGCTTCAATCCACTTGTGTTCCTTCATCATCTCTTCTGTGAAGTTCAACATTCTGACTAGCTTTTCTTTAGTCATCCTCGCTTGCAACTTTCTTCCTCTGGGAACTCTTGACCCTTCTTCATCCAATGATCATCCTCCATGCACATTACATGCCCATACCAGCACAATTTTCTCTCTTGCACACTGCATCTAATTTCTCTTATGCCCAGTACTTTTTTTCTCAACTCAGCTATATTACCTTGTTTATGCACACTAACATTACACATCCAACAGAGCATGCTTGATTCATTTCTGTCTAACCTTCACACAGTCCTTATGACCAAATTCTCCTCAAAAGTTTCAAATCTTAAATCAATTCAAATTAATCGTTCTACTACTTTAACTTGAATTGCAACATTGAACTTCTTTTTGGACACCCATAACAACAGCTTTTAACTTATTATTTGCAATAAATAGTACTAGAAAATATTTTCAATAGATTGACTATACAAAAACCTTATTTTGTTTGTCTAGCAACAGTCAGAAATTAAAAAAAGACAACTCCGAAAAACTACATCAGAGTATGTCAACCTTATTGACATGGAACTGAATTTCGAAATCAAAGAGGTAAATAACTTCAGCTCCTTAATTTCAGTCCATTATTTCTACTGCTTATCATGATAGTTCCTTCTTTTACTTACTTGAATTATCCGTATTTCTGTCAGGTCCGACTAAAGATTGCACAGACAGTAAACACCCAAGAACTTCCACTTCTAAATTTTTTCGTGCTATCTCTTGGTACTAATGTAGTCCTGAGAACATTTGATATGTCAGTCGGTGCTTATCTTGGTGGAATTTACCTTCAGCATCAGGATTTTTCCTGTGAGTACACTAACTTTTTTCTATTTAAATTAGAAATGTAATTTGTTATATCTGAATAGAAAATCATGCAAAATTCCAGAGCTTTCTCCTATAATTTCTTTTCTCTATCCATTTTGAAAAACTGGATATATATTCATGGAATTAGTGCTATGGTCACATATTATTCTTCATACTAATTATTTTTTATGTTGGTCAGCTAGTGAAAGTTGTGCTGCTTTTAAACGAGTAAAATATTTAACATAATTCTTTAACTTGTAAGGTAAAAATCTAAATTGATATACCCACCCTGAAGAGCATAAGTGTATTAACAGTTGTGCATATGAATATATTTTAAATGATTTCTTCTATTAGCTTAGATCGTCAGATTTATAATCTAATTACTAGTTCTTATTTTATACACTCTGGTAGGATTTATATTTAGGACATAGAAGGATAGAACTAAATATAAAAGCCCATTTAATCTGTTTTAAGAGCTTAGTCAGAGGAGAAGTAGTGTCCAAATGGTTTCAATAGAGTGGACTCTGATAAAGACCCCAAGACTTAGCTGGTGTTGTTAAACTGGGTAATGGATTAATCTGCCACCTAAAAGCAATTTAGTGTGTTTGTATACAGTTTCTGTCTACTAAATCGCACTCAAGACTTTTTTTAACATGGGGTTATGGTAGAAATCACTTGAAGAAGGTACAGTTTAAAAACCTTGAAGTTACAAAGCAAACTTCTTACCCACATAGCTGTATCTGTACCCATATTAGTATCTGTTGAGATCATACATTGGTTATCATATTAGATGTATATTTAGTTATTCCTAGGGTTTTAATCTAAATTAAATTGAACATAATAAGTTCAAATTTCAAGAAGTAAAAAAATGGGCAGTGACAGGACTTGAACCCTTGGCATTAGTATTACCAATTGCACGAGAGTCAACTGTCATTTTTCTCTCTTTCTTCCCAGCCACTACAAATCTATTGTTTCTGTTATTTTAACTGTGATATTCTGTTTGCATAAGATAATATAGTTGTAACAAAATAGCCTAGTTAACTAATGCCTAGCATATCAAGCTGTCCTGCTGTGCTTGCAATGAGAAATAACACCACAAATCATGTTACTGATATCATTTATCATAGCAGGGACTAGAAAGAAAGGGTCTCAAAGTCAACCTGACAAAGACTAAGGTCCTTGTAAGTAGACTAGAAAACAGAACCCAGATCCCCTCAGGGAAATGGCCTTGCTCAGTATGTAGGAAAGGTGTAGGTAGGAACTCCATTCTCTGCCCCAAATGCAAACAATGGGTACACAAGAAATGTAGCGGGATCTCAGGAAGCTTAATTAAGAATGTAGGTTTCACATGTAGCAGCTGTGCTGGGACAGCAAACAGCCACAGGAAACAAGTACCACCAATCTCTGGGAGGGCTCTGTAGAAACAGTAGACAGCTTCTGCTACCTAGGTGACCGAATTAGCAGCAGAGGTGGGTGTTCAGAAAGTACAATAACTAGGGTAAGAACGGGATGGAAGAAGTTCAGGGAACTACTACCACTGCTAGCTGCAAAAGGCTTTTCCCTCAAAATGAAAGGCAGACTGTATGATGCGTGTATACGAACAGCAATGTTACATGGTAGTGAGACCTGGGCGCTGAAGGTGGAAGACTTACGTAGATTAGAAACAAACGAAGCCTGCATGCTCCGATGGATGTGTAATAGTAATATACGCGAACGGCAAAGCATAAACGAATTGAGAGAGAGACTGAGCATAAGAGGAATCAAATGCTGTGTGCAGGAGAGGCGGTTGCGTTGGTATGGACATGTGATGTGTATGAAGGATGACAGCTACATAAAAAGGCGCAGAGCTCTAGAAGTCAATGGAAACCACTGAGTGGGGAGACCCTAGAAGACCTGGGATGAGATGATAAAAGCCGACCTTACCCAATTACAACTCTCAAAGGCGATGACACACGACCGTGACCTCTGGCGTCACGCAGTAGTAATACAGAGTACCCAACCTCCCATCGGTACAAGCTGAAGCATATAGACAGTATGCCCCCACCCCCTCCCACTGCAAAGTGGTCGTGGAGGTGCCACGGCAAAAAAGCACCCAGCCCACACTGTAAAGTGGATGTGTAGGCGCCACGGAAAAAAAGCACCCAGCACTCACTGTAAATGAGGTTGGTGTTAAGAAGGGCATCTAGCTGTAGAAATCAAGCCCAAATCAGTTCCTGTATGAGCAAGGCATGGTCAGCCGACCAGACACTGCCCACAACAGGACAACCCGTCTAACCCATGCTAGCATGGAAGAACGGACGTAAAACGGTGATGATGATACAAGCCATATCTCACTCACCAAATGAAACATTGAATAAAGTTTGTATATTTATATCTGCCATTTATAACTTTATACATAGACATAAAGATACTTTCTTTCACACAAAGGTTACATAGTATTGTCAAAATTGTTAATCATTAGGATCTGGAGCTGATTAGATATTCAAATACAACAGAGATTAATCTATTGGAATTTTTGTTAAGTAACTGTTAATAATTAAAGTATTAGAGAGTGGTGGGTTGGCAGAATTGGTAGAACATTGGATAAAATGCCATTGTGGTATTTGTTCTGGCTCTTAACATTCTAAGTTCAAATATCACTGATGTCAGCTTTGCCTTTCATCCTTTTGGTGTTGATAAACTAAAGTAACAATGAAGTACTTGAATTTATTTAATCAACTTTGCCCTTCCCCGATATTTGCTGGTCTTGTACCTAAATTACAAACTAATATCTAAAGTATTAATTTTTGCCCATTAGTTATTTCTGTTTTATTTTCTTAAATATTAAGTTTTATGAACTTGTGTTAAACTGATTTGATTAAATGGTGTAGCAAATTTGTTTCATATTAAATTGTATTACATAATACATTCTTTTTTCTAGCTGATCCAAATGGTAAAGTTATAAATCTAATTCACACACCAAATGCTGATAATACAGACAACAAGTTATTGATTTTGGATTACCTTAAGGTATACTCTTTTACAGTATCTCTTGATGTATCTGGGATATGTGAGGTTTTAATCTATTGCTTGAAATATTTTGGAAACTGGCTCGAAATTGTTTCCATTTCTCCAAATAACAATCTAAAAATGTAAAGTCTTTAGTTCTTTAGTTCCTTTTACTCCTCCAGAAATCTATTCCACACAATTGCAAGCCCTGTCAAGGGCCTGCTCTCAAACAAGGTATCTGTCATTTCTGTAGCAGTGGAGGTAAGTTGCTAGCCTAATGCTCCATCCCTCCTCTATTCTCAACATAAACTGAAAACTAACCGAGCATTTTAAAGTCAAGATGGGAGAAGGGGTTTATAACCCTGGATAGGAGCTTACTTCAAGTACTGAAGCCAGAGCCAGCTGAGCCTGGGACCCATATCATCCATTTCTTCAAATCACTTTACTCTCTTTTCAAAGTAACAGAATATAAAATACCTGAAGAAAAACCTTTATAAAAGACCTTTAAAAAACTAAAATTAAATGTGCCTTTGCTTTTTGTTTGTTTTTGTTTTTTTAGCATTGTAAACAAATAATTCTTTGTTTTACAGGCTCATCTTAATGCTCCTGACTTCAAAACGATCTACCATAACACTGAACAATCAATATCAGTCTCTTTCTCGATGCTAGAATTACTGCTTGACCAGACTGCAATCATTGACCTTTTACAATTTGCTCAAAAAGTATCACCCCCTGCATCTACTGCAAATGTATTACCACCTATTACAGAAAAAAGTGTTCCAGCTTTAAAAACTAATATTAATCAAACTGACAAAAAAACAAAACTAGAAAACAAAGAAAATAAAAAAGAACCTGAAAAGAAGCCTATCAAGAGTAAGATTTTACTGTGTTGTGGGGTGGTAGGGTATGTGAATGTAAATGTGTGTGTGTATGTATATATATATGTGTGTTTGTATATATGTATGTTTTTCTTTGTGTGTTTTTCTACATTTTTTGTGTAAAATTTATTGCTTGTACTCGAAGTCTTGTCTTTTCCATGTCAAAGCCCATACTAAATTTTTTTTTATACTGAATCCCAATGCACCTCGCCCACCTAAGTCCCCAAACCACACTGTAAAGTGATCATTTTGGTGCCATGACAAAAAGCGCCCTGTCCACACTGTAAAGCGGTCGTGTAGGTGTCACAATAAAAATTCCCAGACCATATTGTAAAGTGGTAATGTAAGTTTCACAACAAAAACACCCAGTACACACTATATATATGGTTGGCATTAGAAAGGGTATCCAGCCATAGAAACCAAGCCAAAATCAGTTCTATATGAGCAAGACACAGTCATCCAACCTGGTTTGTCTCACAACAGGAGAGCTCGTCTAACCCAGGCTAGCATCGAAAATGGATGTTAAACGGTGATGATGATGATGATGACTAAAATCATTCAAAGATATATCCAAATATTACTTTTGTATATTTTATACTACCACTATCACTTTTATTTATCAATAAGAGAAAAAACTTTGTCAAATTAAGATTGTGTCCTTTATTTTTAATTAATAATTATTTCTACTTTTGGCACAAGGCCAGCAATTACTCCAGTGCATTACTGGTGCTTTATTTTATCGACCCCGTAAGGATGAAAGTTAAAGTTAACCTCAGCGGGATTTGAACTCAGAACATAAACAGCCATAACTCTTTGCTGCAAAGCACAGTGTCTGACGTTCTACCGATTAATAATATTAATTAGAAATTATTAATATTTAATAATAATTATATTACCATATCCATCTATATATAATATACACTTATGCATAACAACTTTACATTACTCTGATGTTTAGAATTCCAAACATTTTACATTATATCAAATTTCGTTCCTTCTGAGGTTGATAAAATAAAGTATCAGTGGAGTACTGGCGTCATTGATAATGCCTCCTGCACCACCACACAAAGATTGTTGGCCTTGTGCCTAAATTAGAAACCACTATTACCATTAGTCATTTTCAGCATTTAAAACTGTATATTTTAATTGATTTGATCTCTGATTGTAACCAGCTGTCTTATTTCTGGATATATTTATCTTAGCAGACTGGATTCGGATTAAGAAGCTTTATGTCTAAACTAATGATAATAATTGTTTCTACTTTTGGTACAAGGCCAACAATTACCCCAGTGCAACATAAAGTACCAATAATTCACTGGGGTAATTGCTGGCCTTGTGCCTAAATTAGAAACCCTTATTACCATTAGTTTAGACATAAAGCTTCTTAATCCGAATCCAGTCTGCTAAGATAAACATATCCAGAAGTAAGACAGCTGGTTACAATCAGAGATCAATTAAAATGTACAGTTTTAAATGTTGGAAATGACTACCAAGTAAGCCACTAAATTCAATTTAAGTAACTAGGTCCATCTCCAGCAAAAACATGGCCTTGTATTTTATTAAAAGATACCATATTTGATGTATAAAATTATTCTATTTTGAAATGAACAAATTTATATATATATATATATATATATTTATTAAAATAACAGATTAAAGTTTAAGCAAAGATTGCTGCTTTCACTCTTAACGGGATCTTCTGAAACTAACAAAGTATATATATATATACATATACATATATATATATATACATACTATATATATATATATATATATATATATATATGGTGGCTGCCAACTCGTTTTCGAGTATGGCCACTACTTTATATCCATGTAGGAGAACTCCTACCGATGCGCTGAACGAGTGTGACTTTTTAGTCCAGGCAGCGACTTGAAAACTCTGGTACAAACACTACACTTGTGACAATTATTGACACACAGTGCTGGGCCCATGGTACCATGTGACAACAAGTGCAGAGAGATCTCCAGATATAAAGCAATGCCTGTGCCGTGAAGCTTTTATAGTGAGCAAAGGCACTGCACAAAGCCAGTCCCACTCTCTTAACCAAGATGATATTTACCAAAAAGAAGAACATGTCATATATATATATATATATATATATATATATATATATATATATGGAAAGTTATATTTAAAATTGTTGGGTTACAACTAGTAAATATTTATAACTGATATAAAAGCACTCGACAAATATTTGGAGTATATTTACAATATTAAATAAATGGAAACTATATTTATAAAACCATATTTATTTCATTATATATATTTCAGGGATATCATATTAAAAATATGGTATGCCCTCTTCAGACAATTTGACTTGGTGTCCTTGAAGTGTGTATAATGAGGTAGGTATGGTTTTATAAATGTGGTTTCCATTTGTTAATATCATATGTTTACTCCAAATAATTGTTGAGTGCTTTATACCAGTTGTAAGAGTCTTTGCTTGTTGTGTCCCAACAATTTAAATAGAACTTTTGCATATATATATATATATATATATATATATATATATATATACATGCAAAGGTTTTATTTAAAATTGTTGGGTTACGAGTAGATATTTTGTAACTGATATGGGAGCACTCAACAGGTTTTGGAGTATTTTACGATATTAAACGGGTGGAAGCTACATTTGTGGAACCATATTTGTTTCATTGTGTGTATTTCGGGGATATCATATTAAAAAATAACTTTTTAAATGGAAGTTGTAAAATTTTTTAAGGTATGTCAAATTTATTTATAAAACTGTTTATATATTGTCTGAAGAGGGCATACCATATTTTTAATATGATATCCCTGAAATATATATAATGAAATAAATATGGTTTTATAAATATAGTTTCCATTTATTTAATATTGTATATATATATATATATACATACTATATATATATATATATACATTTTTTATCTCTCCCACCTTGCAGAAAAGGGAAAAGCAAGAGATCCAGAAATTATCGACATCAAAGTTATAGCTCGACTTGATACAATATCTATTGGCATTTCCTCACCGACTCAACTCATTACTAAGATCAAGGTGAAAGGTATGTAACTTTATTTTATTTAACATGTTTCTTCAATTAAATTATAATCTTCCAACATAATTTCCTATAAAAACTATATGCTATGTTACAAATGCCATTTTAATAATGAAATCATTTTTGTAAATACCTCCAAATTCTTCTTTCATCAACTCAAATACAGTGTATTTTATTAGAACTATAGTAATGAAGGGGTTAGCTTTCTCTTAGTGTCTCACTTGTATTTTATTGCTCATAATTTTCACTTCACTTCACTTTTGAAACTCATCCTTGATGGTAGTGTCTCTGTTGGTTGTCTGTCTTAAGAAGGGAAACATGAGCGATATATCAATTATATGAATATTATATTTTGTTTTAATTAGTTTACTTGAAAGAAGTATTGATCTTAGTGTCTTCAGCACTTGGGAATTGGGATAACTAGATGATGATGTGGTTGGGATCAGTTTGAGTTCTTGAAGCCAATTAGTCATTAGAAAGAAATTATTGTTCTGAGAGATGAAAAATTAACCTTTTCATTACCATATTTCCAATAAAAAACAGTGCCTATGATTTTCAAATAATTTTTTAAATAATCAAGAATTTGAAGGGATATAACCCACTTTTTCATTATTAATCTGGAGTTTGGAGTAGAACTTCACAAAATTTTCACAAAACTTGCAAAAAGGAGTAACATTCTGATTGATGTGTAATTAGCTTGACTTATATATATTGTTAGACTTATAAACAATATATAATTCATATGTAAATCACATTAGGGTGTTTCATATTTATAGGGAAAAATTCTTTTTGTTGGAATCACCTCATGTCAGTTGCGTCATGAATCTATTTCACATAAAATCTACACAGGCGAAAATATAAGAAGGTACAGATATATTTAGGGGTTACAGTTTGGTGCCTTTGGAATGATATGCCAAAAAAAAATGAAAAAAATTTTCCTTCAACACTTGTTGATTGTAGCCAGGTTCCTCTATACCACCAACACTACCAACTACACCTCTGCCACTACCCCTAGCATTATACCACCACCATCAAAACTACCATTATAACACAACCACTGCCAATACCATTATTACTCTACCATCACCTACACCACCACCACCATCAATTTCACTCCCACCACCATTACCACAAGTGTTCTTGTAGTTTCTGTACCACCACAAACTTGGAGAGAGGACAATTTCAGTTGCCGTAAAAGACACTAGCAACAAGATTCAGGAAGTGTGGAGAAAAGCAAATATCCCTAACAAAACAGAAAAAAAACATCGCACTTCAATCAAGAAATTGTATAAGGAGTATCAAGAACAGAAAAAAGAAAAATATAGGATGACTGACAAAGCAATTGTTAAGAGTGAGATTTGGAAAGATGATCTCGAGGAAATTTTGCAAGCCAGGACATTTGAATGAAAGGATGTCCCATCTGAAAACAAAGCTTTCCTTGAGACACAACAAGAGGATCAGATGTCTTCATTCCTGACTGGTGTTGATACGGAACACGTGAGAGACATTTAGAAGAAAGAAAAGAAGATTCCCAATATGAAAGTAAGAAAGAGAAAGCAGGATGAAGAAATCAAGATGTCCAAGAAAGTAGCTCTTGAAAGTTCATCATCCAGCTGATCTATTAATGATGACGATGATGAAATCTTCAAGTCATCACCACCTTTAAAGCCGACTCTCAATGCCACTCTTGTTGCCATGTGGGAACGGGAGAGACTATCGATACGACAAGCAAGTCCTTCTTACATTAAAATTGCGAAGAGTCGTGGTCATGACTAGCAGATTTACCCGGCGTTGCCCGGGGTTTGAAATGCAACAAAGAATAAACAAGAAACAAACGATAATATTAGTGATTTATCTTCAAATGAATCTGATGTTTATATTTCTTTCAATAAAGTTGGTTATCTCCCTTACATCAATTTTGCTACGATAATTTGGATATCGATTTTTTATTGCTCAACGTGGGTCGATTTGAAAAATGTTTGTAATGTGACCATCTTAGCGATCTGTGCAATGTGCACAGAAAATTTGGTCAAATTCGGTTGGTAATTGTAAAAGCTTTAGGTATCCAACGTTGTACACAGACACACACATCCTTGCTTTTATATATATAGAAGATGTGTCTGAACTCTCCATTTCCCCCTCAACTGTTTACCGAGCAAGAACCAGTCAGCATGAGAAGTTGGCTTAGGAAAATGATTTATTCGCTTTCCCACATAAAGACAAATCCTGGCTAGTCCTTCACTGGGATGGAAAATTATTACCACTGTAAAGTGGTTGTATAGGCATCATGGCAAAAAGCACCCAGTACTCACTGTAAATGAGGTTGATGTTGTGTATATATATATATATATGGATGTGTATGTTATGTTGGTACCACAAAACATCGAACTCACACTGTAAAGTGGTCATGTAGGTGTCACAACAAAAAGCACCCAGCACACTGTGTGCTAGGAGGGGCATCCGGCCATAGAAAACCAGCCAGAAACAGTCCTATATGAGCGAGACATGGTCACCCGACCCAACTTGCCTCTAAATGGAACAAACCTGTCTAGCCCATGCTAGCATGGAAGATGGACATTAAACAATGATGATGATGGCTTCCCAATCCGGCACACTCAAAGAGTATATTGCAGTTTTAATTACAGGAAAAGGAAAGGAGGAGTTCTTGGGTGTTCCGATTGCAAGAGATGGAACTGGACAACAAATCGCAGAAGTTGTTTTGAAGAAAATTCAACAACTCAAACTTGAGGATAGAATAATTGGTATGTCCTTCAATACCACTACCAGTAACACTGGCATACATGAAGGAGCTAATATAAACATTGAAGCAGTTTTGAAAAATCCATCTTGTGACTGGCTTGCCACCATCTTGAACTGGTTTTGAAGAAACTCTTTTAGATCTTTTACCCATCATCTGCTCCTGGTCTCCCATTGGTCAAAAGGTTCCACGAACATTGGGACTCCACAGATAAGTCTCATTATGAAACCATCTGGATGATGATGAGCCCATAGAAGATTTTTAAAATCAAAAATGAGAGATGGTTAAATATCTACTGACTGTACAGCTTTCTGGAGATCATCTGCAAGAAGACTGCCGAGTTCATAAAGCTCTCCCTTCTCCATCTTGGTGGTTGGCCATCTCTCCAGTTCTCTTTCTTGGTTCCAGAAGCTTACCACCAGGCTCATTGGATTGCTAAGGCCATATATGTGATGAAGATAGTTCTGTTCAAAGAACAATTTAAGCTTACACCATATGAGTCTACAAAAAAATCGCTAACTTTGTGACTTTCATCATCATCATCATCATCATCATCATCATCATCCATTTTCCATGCTTGCAGGGGTCAGACAAGTTGTCTGCATCGAGAGACAAATCTGGCCAGAATTATCCATACCATACCTTGCTTCACCAGGCCTGTAAATTTGGCCAGAGTTTTTACAGCTGGATGCCTTTTGAATGAAGCAATGGTTCCCACATAGGCTACAAAAAATTAACTCGATTTGATGAAGCTGTTACAAATGTATCCTGACCAACAGATTGGAACTGTGGCAGAGACAGTCCGTCGGTGTCACCTTTGGGACTTCTCAGAAGAGTTAGTAGTATTGGCTTTCTTTTACAAAAGACTTGGACTGGATGAAAAGAAAAAAAGGAGATGAAGAAGGTCTGAGAGAAATGTATGGCTTATGAAGAAAACAAATAACTTTTTCCGTGTACTCAACATTGTCCCAAACAATTTGCATTTTTTCAGTGACAGCGATATCAAAGCATCTGTTGATGCTCTGAAAGTTGTGAATGGCACTGCTGAGTATTTATCTCATAAAGAGGTTTAATGATCCTACAAAGGATAAAAATCAGAAATAGTTTCTTCTAGAAATTGTTGCGGAACAAAGGAAACAAGTGCCCCAGAGGACAAAGGATGCAATTTCCAGTTATAAATTTAATTTATATTATTGTATATTTAGAATGTATATTTAAAATGTATTCCTCCTACTTATTTTCATTTTATTTCGTTGTCATGTGGTTTCCTTATTGGATTCAGTAAAGTAAAAAGAAAGGACAATATACGACAGACCAGAATAAAAAAAATTGTCATAATATAAGGATGTGAAAGTGTGAAACCCCTAAATATTATTTTATTAATTCAAACATAGACGTAATTGACTTGAGATTATTGGTTTGCAAAATGGAACACCCTTCTGTACATGCATTGTTACTGAAATAATATGGACAATTGATTGTATTGCTATTATATAATACACGTTTGGTTCATATGTATTATTACACTGTTGTTACTGGAATATTCATTCCTGATTTGTTTTATTACAGGTATAAATGCTGATGTCAGTATTCAAATAGACAAAACAACTATCGGAGCTGAACTGAAGGATCTTATAATCTTAAATTCTGATGCTAAATGTTATTATCCTGAAGTATGTAACATTCTTTATGGAAGAAAAATTCTCTCACATATCTTAATGACTACATAATATAGTCTAAATTGTTTGTAAATAACTTATTTAGGATCTGGAGCTAATTAGATATTCAAATGCAACAAAGCTTAAAATGTTTAAATTTTTGTTGAATAATTGTTAATATCTTTTGTCTTCTCATCAGAATGTCATTAGTTGTAAATAATACTGAAAAGCTGCATTGATTGGTGCAGGAAAGAATTAGAGCCATTAGGCTAATGGCTGTTAGCCCCATAAATTATAGGATTATTTAAAGTTAGCCTGGAGCCCATGCATCTTCAAAGTATACCCTTGGTGGTAGAAGGTTGAGTCTCAGCACTGAAAATATTTGCCAATTTTGCAGTTCTCCTGCTGTCAACAACACTGGTTTAAACTATCTTAAGGTACTTAATTTTAACTAGATGGATTAGATTACACCTCTTGCTACAGGCAAGGTATAGCATCACCCACAAAATATAAAACACAAACACTTATAAACTCAGCCAGCCAGGACATTTTTATAGCTAATTGACTTTTTCTTTTTTTAGTCAGATGAAGAGGTACAGTTCTCATAACATTTTACAGATCCTCCCAGACTGGTAAGATTGATGTAGCTGATATTTAGGATGAACATCTGCAGGTCAATGTTGGTAGAGGAGGAAAATGTAGTCTAGATGCTTGCAATAGCACATACAAAAGACACCCATGAATCGGGTGCTGTTGTTAAACTGGGTGTGTTAGACTAACTTGATTTATGGGTTATAACTATTATTACTGATTACATTCATTTTAAATGTTCAGTTTGTTTTTTTTTAAATTGTATTATCTTATTTTCAATTTAATTTTTCAGATCTTATCAATTAAAGGTTCTGAAGTACTGAATTGTGGAATTGTGGCTTATAATAACGGGACAGATGGTGACAAAGTCCATGATATGACTTGTGTTGATACAAGTGTTAATGTCACTATAGGATGTATGCAATTTGTCTTCCTTAACAAGTTTGTTAATCAGCTATTGGTAAGTTGTTAAACACCTTTTGTTCTTTTTTTTTTATCTGTGATTTTCATCCTGGTTCCTTTAGGCTGTCAACCAAATTATTGCAAAGAAATAGAGTAAATGTATTTTTTTGATTTATTGATATTTTTAACATTAAGTCATTCAAAATGAAAACTATCTTATTACATGGTAAGGATTGAATGAGCAAATTACTGTATGCTGTAAGTTCCAAGTAGATCATTATATCATCATACCCACATTTCCTTGCAGCATGAATTGGATACCAACCAATATTTTAATTATAAGTGAGGTATATACTGTCCAACTTCATCAAACCACTATGCTGTGGGATGTATTGTTTATGTAGACATAAGCAAATATTACTGGCTGCTTTAAGCATTGTTAATATGAAGATGCATGCTTACACACATAAAGACACACATTACCCAAGGTGTACCTCAGTAGGATAGAACCCAAACATATTTTATAAACTAGCAGAAAAACCACCCGACGGGTGGTTTTCTGCTAGCATGTGTAGTGTGCATATTGATATTATACAAATATACATGCATGTAGATATGATACATCAAATAAAATCGTAATTGGCAATATCCACAGAAATTGAAGAGAGACTGTGTTACACTGTCTTCTGTAATCAGTAAAGTAATCCGTGATACATTTAACAAAGACGATATTATATATAAACTGCATTACAGTGAAATGTAATGAAAATGAAAAAGGAGAAAATTAGCAACGGAAATATAAACGTTATATAACAGTGCAAATATATATATATAAGCGATGTGATATAGCGTACAGGCACTAACCGGAAGTGTAGACATTTGAAAGTTTTAAAAGAAGTGAATCTTAAAATAAGCAATCATCATATGTAAGAATATTTATGTTTAATCAACAGCTACAAAATTTATTCAAGGTAATCTAACTTATTTTACTAACGGGATAAAAAAAATATATTCAGGACACAGTCCCACATTCATCCCTTTATTATATTATGATTAGTGAATGTATACTTGGAATGGTGTTGTTGTATAGCTCCAATCATATTTTCTGAAGCATATAATATCAACCTCTCTAGTGCAGATGTCATGATAAAATACACCCAGTCCACTCTGCCAAGTGGTGTACTGGTGCCATGCTCTATAAAGTGGTTAACATTACAAACGGACGTAAAACAGTGATGATGATATATATATATTTAATATAGAAATGGCTTCTACGGGACTAGAACTGTTTCATTCGAAGGAAATCATCAGGAAAGCAGACTGTCAATGTGTTATGGTGGTATTTATACATTTTCTGGTGTTAGGGGAAGGTGGTGATTGGGATGGGTGGAGGTCATTGGCTGATGGATTTAAAGAATAGGGATTCGTTATTCTATATATATATATATATATATATATATATATATAATTTCTTTTAATTGATATGTATTCTCCATCCCAATGTTTTTCACTCTGGTGGTATTCTATCCCCTATAATTGAACACACACCTCTTTGTATATTTTTCTCTATATACTGTCTTATAAAGAGCCCAGATTCTATTCCTTGAGCTCATTAAATTACAGGGGATTAATGCGAATCTTTAACTCCATTTTTTAATTTTATATATATATACACATATATATACAGAGCGAGAGAGAGGGGAGTAATTATAGTGGAGTAATTCACTATTATTTTTGGTAAAGCAATGCATAATTAGGGTTGATATTATAATTCTGAATACTGTCGGTTATTGCTAATCGGCAATCTTTTTCTATCTCTATAACAATATAACTCTACCACACAATGTCCCTACTACTGCTTATATTAATGGAATATTGTATACTTATTTACATCACCGGCTTAATATTATTTATTTGTTCTCTTTGCCATTTACAAGTTTGCTTATACCTTATACCATTGTGTATTGTTTGCCTGTGTTCTTTTTTATGTGCTAAATCACCTTTTTCCTGTCTCTCCTGATGACATGCAGATCCGTCTCAGAATGCCATTTAAAGTATTAATTGTAACTGTTTAATTCATTGATTATATGTACTGGCATGGCACTTATCTGTATAGAAACAATTGTTGAGATTAAAGATGAATTTGGATTAGCAACGTTGGTTTTCATTCTGAATTAAGTATATATGTATGTTTTTCTGATTTTATAATTTCATAATTTTACCAATAGAGAGAGTTGATTTCTAACATAGACAAAAGACTCTCTCATTGGAATTACACATCAACTAGGTAGATATGTATGTATGTATGTCTGTATGCATGTGTGTGCAGGTATGGATGTTATTGTATGTGTGGATGTGGATGTTTTGAGTTATATGCATGCATGTGCATATGTTTTGTATCTGTACAAGTGTATATGCAGAAGTTTTGGAATGTTTTACATATTTTTACTGTTCCATTAATGGAGTGTACTTGTCATTTCCTGACTTGATTTGAGATCATGTGTTGAAATTATTCTTGTTTGAAGAAAGGGTGAAAAGAAAACCTTGTTAGAAATGCTACAAACATTCACTGTTGTCTCAGCAGATGACAGTTACCAGTGCATGGCTGTGCATATATGTGTTTGTGTACATGCCTCTAGTTAAGTTTTCTGTCTCTTTAATTTTCTCACTCTTTGCCTGACATTCTGCTCAGTATGTATACACCTCTTTCAACGCTTATGTTAATTTACAATGTATCTTTTACCTTTCCTCTTCCTTTCTCTATATCATGTCAAATGTGGCATCTGACATCAGACCAACCAACCCAATTCATTGGGTATTATATATTAGAGATGTTATAAAACTATTTTGCTTTCAACATTTGAATGGATTTTTCTTTCATCAATCTAGGGTTTCTTAAACCAATTCCAAGCAGCTAAAGATAAAATTTCTGAAGCTGGAGAAAAAATGGCTGAATATTCTAAAGAAACTGTGGCCAACTTACAACAAACAGCCAGTAGGATTCATTTATGCATTAAGATGAAAGCACCTGTTATTCTTGTACCACAACACTCAGAGTCTCCCAACATCTTATTGGTGGATCTCGGTAACTTGGACATAAACAATAGTTTCCAAACAGCTGAAGCCAAATCAGCATCCGGTCAACCTGCTATTATTGACAAAATGGCTATTCAACTCACTTCTCTGAAGATGTCCAGGTTTGTATTCATTTTTCCTATTTTTGAAACTTTTTGTTTGTTTTTGTCCATTTTAAACATTGCTTTCTGAATATTATATCAATATTTTTGAGAAACAAATTGATGTTTTGAATAATAGTAGGCATAGTAGTAATTTATAAGTTCTTCACATACCAAATCTAGTACATGACTGACATCAAATTTTAATGGTAACTATTTCACTTTATGATCACAACTACCTCCCCCAAACTACTTTAAAAAATATTTTAAAGAATCATTCATATAAGTAATAATAACAATAATTTTCTACATGGGCACAATGCCAGAAATCTTTTGAGGGAGGGAACAGTCAATTGTATTGACCTCTCTAATTAACTAGTACTTATGTTATCAATCCAGGAAGGTTAAAGTTAACATCAGTAGGATTTTAACTCAGAATGTAAAGAACCAGAACAAAAACCATGTTATTTTAGACAATACTCTACAATCTTGTCAATATAGGTGGTAAATTGGTAGTCGTCTGAACTTAGGGAAATATAGGTGGTGAATTGAGAGTTGCTAGAGCTTAGGAAAATATGCCTTGTGATATTTGTTCCATCTCCTGCAAAAACCATGAAGATCAAATTTGTGTTTCATTCTTTTAGGATCAATAGAATAAAATGCCAGTTCAAAGCAGTAGATAAGAGAAATTGTTAGAATGTTGGGTGATATACTTCGCAATATCTCTTTCAGCTCTTTTTCCTTTGAGTTCTTTACTGGTAGATTTAATCTGTTGCCCATCTGTCTTTGGAAGCTCACTCTGTTGTAAGTATTCAGGTCAGATCTCTGGCTTGAAGTTAACTTCTCTTCCGCTTATCAGTTGATGGTACAGACACACACCAGAAAAGGTGTTAGAGAGTGACAAAGCAACTGTACTCTGGGATATGCCAATACACACAGACAAGGAGATCAAAGCCAACCAACCAGATATATAGTCAAAGAACATCAAAAAACGTCTCCTAATAGATGTATCAATTCCCACAGATAACAATATATCTACCAAGGAAATAGAGAAATTATCCAAATATAAAGATCTAGCGATAGAAATGACCCGAATGTGGATGAATATTGAAAACGGAAACAATATCTATAATAATAGGTGCTCTGGGAATGATAAAAACACACAGATAGATGCATAAACCAAAATCCCAGGACTTACAAATATGTACAACATACAAAAAATGACACTACTTGGCACACATATTATGAAGAATACTCTCTACATAATAGAAAGAACACTACCAAAAATCACACTGCACCTCAGTAATGCAGTGATGATACATAATAAAAATGAGATTAATAATATTAATGGTTTCTGATTTAGGTACAAGGCCAACAAATATGGGTAAAGTCGATTAAATCACCCCCAGTGCATTACTGGGGATTTATTTTGTCAACCCCTTAAGGATGAAAGGCAAAGTTAACCTCGGAAGGATTTGAAAATAAAATATAAGTAAATACAAAATTTTTTAGGTTAAATTTATGGCATAGATTCTTTCAAGGATACTACTTTTGAGGGGTTAAAAATCGCACTGCAATCCAAAATATTCTATCGATATGCAGAAACCAAAAATAATAATTGTTTCTACTTTTGGCACAAGGCCATCAATTATCCCAGGGTATTACTGGTACTTTATTTTATTGACCCCATAAGGATGAAAGGCAAAGTTAACCTCGGCGGGATTTGAACTCAGATCATAAAGGGCCGTAACTCTTTGCTGCAAAGCATGGCGTCCGACTCTACGAATACTGCCAATCCACCAAAAATAATAATTGTTTCTACGTTAGTCACAAGGCCAGCAATTACCCAGTGCATTACTGGTACTTTATTTTATCGATCCCGTAAGGATGAAAGGCAAAGTTAACCTTGGCGGGATTTGAACTCAGAATGGCAAGGGCCGTAACTCTATACGTCAAAGCATTGCGTCCGACCCTCTACCAATACTGCCAATCCGTTTCTAATTTAGGCGTAAGACCAACAATTTTTTGGGGGAAAGGAAAGTCAATTAAATCAACCCCAATACTTCATTGGCACTTTGTCTTTCATTATTCCAAGATTGATAAAACAAAGTTGACCTCAACTAGAACAGTGCTAATCATTTATCCATTACTCTAATGACTCTGCCAATCCATTGCTCTATATTAAATCTTTCTAACACAGCCACAAGGCCAGCTATTTGGGGTAAAAGTAAAGTAAACTATATCGACGCTAATACTTAACTGGTACTTTATTTTATTACCCCAGAAGTATGAAAGGCAAAATTGACCTCACCCATGATTTGACCTCAGAACATAAGTGTTTCTACATTTGGCAGAAGGCCAGCACTTATCCAGTGCATTACTGGTACTTTATTTTATCGACCCCGTAAGGATGAAAGGCAAAGTTAACCTCGACGGGATTTAAACTCAGACCGTAAAGGGACGTAACTATGCGTCAAAGCATGGCGTCCGACCCTCTACTGATACTGCCATGAGCCGTAATCATCACCCTATAAATAATTGTTTCTACAATCACCCTATAAATAATGAATTATAGTAATAATACTAATGCATCAAAACACACTGCCTACTAACAAAACATAAATAATTGTTTCTACTTTTGGCACAAGGCCAGAAATTATCCTAGTGTATTACTGGTACTTTATTTTATCGACCCCGTAAGGATGAAAGGCAAAGTTAACCTCGGCGGGATTTGAACTCAGATCATAAAGGGCCGTAACTCTTTGCTGCAAAGCATGGCGTCCGACCCTCTACCGATAGTGCCAATCCACCAAATAATGCTGTGTAGATCTTATAGATATTTCCAGTAGCTAAATTACTCCACTACACTCTGCAAACTAACTAAATAAACATTTAGAACTCTTCTTTCTCCAGTCTTTCACAAGTTTTTCTGATACACAAAATTCCCTTACCACAACACAATTATTTCTCTTCTTGTCAACTTTCTAACTTAAATGCTGTTGTGTATTTGTTTTTTTCCGGAGGACATTTTTGTAAAAAAAAAAAAATGGAGAAATTTCATCACTACAACTGTATTCCATGAAAGTTTGTGGTTGTTTTTGTTATATGTTCTGATGTATTTATTTCTCAGGGCCATGTTGAATGAGCAAAAGAAAATTTGCAAAGAATATCTGTTACTCAAGCCAGCTACATTAAGTATAAATGTCAACAGGAACTTGTCTGCTGGCTGGTACCATGGGGAACCAGATATGAGTATTGATGGCAAACAATATGCTTTAGCTGTAAGTAAATTTCATTTTTGCTTTTTATTTTATTTTCTTTATTGGTTAGTCAAGATGGTTGGTCCATCTTACTTGTGATGTCTTCACATGCTACAAAATCTAACTGCAATGTTAAAGGAGGTCCTGGAAAAGATATGATCGGGATATCATCAGGGAAATTGCCTTATTCCATATATCAGCAGAAATTTACCCAATTTTTCAAAACAGTAGTAGCAACAACATATAGATTTGGACATTTTTTGTTAATGTTTATTTGGGTGAGTTAATGTAACTTGGTCTGGAATTAAACCATCCTAAATTAGTTGGCAGTTTTATATGAAGGTGCAAGTATGGTCATGTGTTTGAAAATTTTGCTTCACAATCATGTGGCTTCCGCTTGGGTAAATGACCTCAACCACAGGTTCAGGTCAACCTAAGCTTTGAGTGTGAAACTGTATAGAAGTCTATTGAATGGACTGCTTTATTTATTTCAGTGATAGATCTAATTCATTGCCTGGTTGATTCCACTCCATTGCAACTATTTGGACCAGGTGTCTAGTCTGAGGATAGGTTCTTCCTTTTCAACCAACCTTATCCCTTTATCACTGCTAACACTAACATTCCACCACTTTTCCCACCACCACCACCAAACTGCTTCCACCACTACCACCACTGCTGTCATCGTCTCTACCACAGGTCTGGGAAGTCCTGAAAAAAGTTATGTGTGTTGTCTTCTTCCTCTGACTAAGTAGTCAAAAGAATTGAAATAAAGACTGTGCCACAAAGATTCATTAAACAGTTGTGATCGGTGCAAATATACATATGCACATATACATGTTAAATTATTTCATCATCATCATAATTTAACATCTATTTTCCCTGGTAGCAAAGGTTAGAGGGAGTAATTTCAAACCATGTCACTACTTAATCAGCTACTGACCCTTCAGATGTGCTGATCTCTAATTTTTTTTTTATTACTATTATTTCAGCTTTGCCTTAGCCAGTATGACTATGGTATAATTATGGCAATATTAAGTGAAAACTTTTCAGAAGGACAACCAGAGTCTAGAGAACCACCGCAAGTAAAGAGTGGTAAATATATTCTACTACTAATTCTTTTGTTGTGTTTCTTTTTTTAATAGAAAAAGAGCAGTGCTCATGATCTTACTGCAGGCCCTCCAAGATGCAGTTGATCAACAATTGCAGGGAAACAATTTCATAGGATCACGGTTTTAGGAAGGATTAAGCAAAGGTCTGAGAAGGTGAAAAACAGGGAGAGTGATTGGGAAACTAGTTGTAAACTCCTCTGTTATGGCCTGAAGAATTATAATATTTAGGAGTGGGCTGAGGACTGAGCCATAATGAACACCTACCTGCACATTGAATTCTTCATTAACTCTTTAGCATTTACATTATTCTATATTTACTATTGTATTTTCATGGTAGAGGCCTTATCTCACATTATATCAAATCTATGAGATTTTGATGTTATTTATTTTGAGAACAATACCTTAACATTAGTATGAGCGGCCAATTACGGCTGGTTTGAACAGAAAGAGATGTGACAGTTCTGGCCGGATATGCCGGTTTAAATGCTAAAGGGTTAAACATCATAACATACTCTCACTTTACTGACAACTCCTCTGTACATGCCTTGTACTGTTCTCACAAGCCATTCTTCTATATTTAGTTTCCTTAGGGATCACAAGATGACGCATCATGGTACTCAGTCAAAGGCCTTCTCCAGATCAACAGAAACTAAATATAGTAGCTTATTCTTGGCTAGGAACTTCTCTTTTACCTATTTACTTTTCGAGTGATATATATCATCTTCAGCACTGTCTAATGTCTATTTACCATGCTTGCATAGGTTAGATGGGCTCTCACGTTATAAGGCAAGTCAGGTCAGGTGATCACGTCTTGCTCATACGATCTGCTTTTTAGCTTGGTATTGTATAACTGAATACTCTTCTTTATGCCAACCGCATTACAGTTTGTACTGGGAGCTTTTCTCATGGCACTACCACTTTGGATGCTTTTTGTTGTGATACCAGTACAGGAGGAACTAGGTGCTTTTGTTGTAGCACCAGCACTGTGGGAGAGCAAGTGTGGAGTGTGTTTGGCTCTCTAAGCATAAATGTTTCGGCAGGAAAGATGTATTGAATGCTGTAGCCGGTGTACATTCTCATCATTGTTGAACATGCATTTTCCAGGACTGCCTGTGTCAGGCGAGCTGTCATGCTTTGTGACTAGGCTGTACAGGAGACATATTTAGTTGATACATTCTATTTTTATTTGGGCATGGCCTCCACAGCCAGATAACCTTCCTAACCTCACCTGAGCATTTTATCACACCACAAGATGGGGCATGTCCCACATTCCATGTTGGCATGGGTTAGGTGTGGAAGGGTGGAGGCATCCATCTTTGTGAGTTGGTATAGCTTGGGTTGGGTTTGTCTAGGATGGGGAGAAGGAACTGTCTTTCCATACAGGAAAGAGTTGATGAGTGGGGGGGGGGGGTGAAAGAGGAGGGCCTGTCTTTCTATGCTGGAAGGAGTTCTAGTTGGAAATACAGGGTGGGGTTAGAGGAAAGGAGTAGGACAGAGGGTCTACTTTGATAATGAGAGGGTGGGGATGTAGGGGTTGGAGGAAGCCACCAGAGGCCTAAAAAGGTCCTCTCCAGTATTTTCCTTGAAAATGGATAATGCATCTGAAATATTATGAAGGCAACATAATCTCATTTCTTGTTTTTCTTCCTTCTTTCCTTCTTTGCAATCAATTTCACCTCTCTCTTTCTGCATTCAATTTTGTCACCTCAATATTGACAACACCATCTGCATTGTAGCAGCTTTCAAAACATACCTACTTATATATTATATACACACATACACATACACATTGTCAGGTCACATTGCTGTATACATTCTTGCCATGCCATTTTTGTAGAAAAAGTTACAGCCAAGCCTGTTGTTGAGAAAGCACCAGTTGAAACTAAAGTGCCAAGAGGGGAAGTTTATACCTCCATGAAGTTCAAGTTTACACTAAACAGTTTATCAGCAACACTTTACATGGGAACAGAAGAAGTGGTATGTTAAACTTTCATCTTTTAGGAACTAAGGAATAAAGAAAAGGAACATTTTTATTTTAAGCTTTATATTTTATATCTTTATTAACCCTTTAACATTTACATTACTCTATATATACTATTGTATTTTCACGGTAAAGGATTCACCTCACATAATCATCTCACATAATATGAGATTTTGCAATTATTTATTTTGAGATCAATGGACTAATCAGTTTTCAGGTTATCCTCCAAGGACAAACTCTGTAATTGTTTCTTTGATGCATGTTAGTAATTCCCTTTAAATATAAGCAAATGAAAATTGTTTCAAGTCTCTCTTCAAAGTGTACCTGGAGACCAAGCACACAAACCTGTCTCAAATAACAGAGAGGCTATGCTTCATTGACACTCACGTGGTGTTCTTCTGCTTGAAGAACTGCTTCAGCCTTCTAAAATTTTAGTTTGTGCTGCATGGTGCAACTCATCAACACCGCACAGATTACCTCAGTGAACTCAATGACACCCTCCGATGCTGTACAGAACTCATCTGCAATGACAGTTCCGATAGTGCCAGTTGGCAACAAAAAAATGTGTTTCTTCAAATTGTATATGTCCTGAAACTGACTGCTTAATGTAAACAAAATGGTTAACTTCAGAAACATTGGGGAAATTTGAAATGTGTGCATCCAAATGCAAATGACCATAATAATAGTTGGGAAAATCAGGAAAAGTACCCTAACTCTGTCCACTTTTTCCATGTCCAAGGATACTTTACCTGATTTTTTTTCAATTAGCGATTGATTAATATTATTATGGTCATTTGCGGTGAATTGGCAGTATCGGTAGAGGGTCGAACATGCTTTCCAGCATAGTTACGTCCCTTTACGATCTGAGTTCAAATCCCGCCGAGGTTAACTTTGCCTTTCATCCTTACGGGGTCGATAAAATAAAGTACCAGTAATGTACTGGATAATTGCTGGCCTTGTGCCAAAAGTAGAAACAATTATTATGGTCATTTGCATTTTAATTGCTAATATATTTTTTCCATTCTTCATGGTAATATTTTCTTTGTATTTCAGCCAAGTGACGCTGAAGTAGTGATCCCACGAGATAGCAAGAAGTGTTTGGGTCATTTTGAGTTACAAGTATTTGACATAGATTTCAGTATGCAGTCAGATGGCTCAATGAAAGCAAGCATTATTTTGAATAACACCATTTTAGATGATAGCCGTCCTGCAAAAGAATATGCAATAAGAAGGTATGCTAATGTTTTATAGATATAAAGGATATTGAACATGACTGCAATAATAATGTTTAACTAGATGTTTTGTAGCATTTGATTTTGTCCCTCTACCTTCTGAACCCTAACTCCTTATAATTAAGTTGACCTTTCATACCCCTCAAAATATACAAAAACTAGTTCCACCCTTAGATTGAGTATTTTTCTGAACTATTAAGCCAGAAGTTTGTTGTGGAGTATGCACTAATGCAGGCATTTCAAACTGAGGGCCATGAGTCACATATGTGTTGTCTGAGGACCACACACAACAACTAATTTTACGAAGATAAAATATGCTCACGCTGTAAAAACCTTTGTGCAGGCCACAAGTCTGCTTGTAAAGGACCGCATGCGGCCCACAGGACGCATGTTTGACATGCCTGCACTAATGGACACCACTGATCAAAGAACTGTCACAACTTCATTTGGTATTGCACCCTCAATAGATGAGATAGCAATGGCCATAAGTAAACTGACTCTTGGTAAGGTCCCTGGTAAAGCTGGAATCTGTGCTGAGATTTTATGCTTTGGTGGCACTTGTATCACTCACAATCTGCATGAGTTTATTAGTGTAGTTTAGAGATATGGTGCTATTCCCAAGGATTGGAAAGATGCAATTATGCTTCCTCTTTATAAAGGAAAGGATGTCAGAATAAAGTGAACATCACAAAGGCATTTCTTTACTCTCAGCTGTTGGTAATTTTCTGTCAAGTATTCTTTTTAGTTGCCTAAATAATTCCCTTGTAGTTGATGTCCTTCTTGAATCTGTGTGTTGTCTGTTTTGGTAGAGAAACAATGGATATGATTTTCACGAGACATGCAGCAATCTGCTATGGGCAGAACATGAACCTTGTCCAGATTTTTATTAATCTAACAGGCTTCTATAGGACAACCCTGTGGAAAATAATCTGCAATTTTGCTTGTCCAGATTACTTTGTATTGATAATTAAATTATTTCACAATGAAATAGAAGAGGGAACAAGCTGGTACATCCTTGTTCCAACTCTCTTCTACTTGTATTTTACTGTTTTTGCTGCTGATTGTTCTTCTGAAATATGTGAGGCATCAATCTTTCAGGCATCTCTTCAATTTGTAGTGTTTTGCCTTTCAACCTTTTGTTTGTAATTCTTATGCAGATAATTGCACAAACTGATGAACATATTCAAATTCTCGTGGATTATATTTCAATACCTTGTAAGGCATAAGCCGAGACAAAACTGTTGTATTATTCCAACCTGCCCCAAGAAATTTATATGTGAGTCTGCTGAGAGGAAAGAAGGATAGGATGGTAAGAGAGGGAGAGATGTATTAGTAGCTATATGTTAGTTGTTGGTGAGGGGAATATTGGGTATTAAAGGTGCCATTCTAGGAAAGAAATGCTACTAGAATATCAACTAAAGTAGTCTAATTGTTTGTCTAAGAAAGCTATAAATGCTTGTTCTGCTTTTGACAGAATGATTCAAAGATACTGTGAAAGTCCAAATTCATCACAACAACAAAATATGATTGAAGTTCAATTTCAGCAAAACATGAGCGCAGACAAAGACGGTAAGTATATTGGTTGGTTTGTTGTTGGGTTTTTTTTTTGTGGGGGGGGGGGGTCCTTCTTTTCTTTGAATTACCCTGAATTTTCCTAAAGATTTTGTACTGAAAATAATTTAGTCAAAGGAATCATAATATTCAGGTCAGCAGGTCAAACCCCAAATTTATAATGCTCTTCAACTCCTGTGTTCATACTCAGTATCTCACTCTGTATAATGTGCTTTTCTGAGATTCAGTATTGCAATGAATGTATTTTTGGTTCAGTCTATTTAAGATTTAAGTGATGATATGAAAATGGGAAAGCTGGATATCATCAGTACATTAACTCATAGGGTTTGAATCTAGAAAGAAGTTTTTGCTTTCAGGCTTTTTTATGTGTATTGATGGAAAAGTCAGTAAATTTAGAATATTTGTAATTGTTTTATTCACAATTGTATTCTTTTGGTCATTACCCAAAATTTATGACCATAGGTAAACGTAGGCATGGACACTGAATTAAAGATAGCAAGTTTGGCTTTTATACCTATCTCCTCCTTTCTGATGACTGAATGCTAAAGTTGGTACATTATTACTAAGGTCATATTTTAGAGACATAGCCAACAAGCAGGAGACCCAGAGGTAGACCATGAGCAAAATAGTTAGATAACATCCATAAACTTGGCTGATCTCACTTGGAGATCCAGCCAGATCATTTGGAGATGGTTGCTTCCAATAGGACCTTCTGGAAAGTATGTCTAAGGACTCAGTCACCACAACCAAATCAGAAGTAAATGTTATTTGGTGTCATGTTAAATGATTGCCAGTGTTACAAGGATTAGAATATAAACTACAGCCATTTGTGTTACTCCATGCATCTATACGTAGTCTTTAAATTTGAATATTATTTTTGATTATGAAAGGCAACCAGCTGTTAACCCTTTCAATACCAAACTGCCTGAAACCACCTTGCATTTAGGATAGAAAACTGCCCATTTTAAAATGTTTATCTTTATATTAAAACTTTTCATCATAGTTTTATATTAGAATTTTTCTTAATGTTCTAATGAACTGAGTAAAGAACAAAAGGACAGGTTCTATGAGGAACCTTTACTGACTACCTCAGCTACTGATAAAAGAGACCTCATCATCTTGGCAGGCAACTTCAATGGATATGTTGGACAGTATCAGGGTGGATTCATTGGAGTTCATGGCGGCTAACGTTATGGCTCAAGAAATGAAGAGGGAGTGAAGCTCCTACAATTCTGTGATGCAAATGAACTAACCATGTGCAACACAAATTTCAGGTAACCAATCAGGTGAATACTCAAACCAGATTGATTTCTCATTTCTAAGTCAATGAAATAAATGGACTGTAATAAATGCTAAGGTCTTCCCCGGGGAAGAATGTGTCGCCCAACACAGGTTAGTTACTTGTGACATCAGAATAAACACAAGACTAACAAGATATGCAGGAAAATATGGTGACAGAGGGTTTGGAAGCTAAAGGACCTTTCTGTTAAATATAGGTTTAGAAAGGCCCTATTTGACAAGAGGGGTGACAAGCTAGATACAGCTCATAAAAGAAAACTGGAAATTCTTCCATGACAACCTATTGCAGACTACTGATGAGACTTGTAGCTGGAATAAAGTGCCAGTCATACAGAGGGTGGCCTGGTGGTGGAACAGCAGAGTGGATAGAGCCATTAAAGCCCAGAGACAGGCATGGAAAGACTGGAAAAATTGGGATAGCAGAGACCAGTACCAAGTAGCTAAGAGAAGCTAGACACAGATATACACAGCTTGGAGAGAGGCTGAAAAAAGAAAGTTTGCTAATGTCTTGAGACATGAGGATCAGAGACGTGAAATGTTCCACATTGCAAGGCATTGTGTCAGTGTGAATCAGGGTGTTGAGGAAAAGTATATTAGGAATAACACTGGTGCACTTAGCATCATTGATACTCAAAAGAAAGAGCTTTGACAATCAACAACTAAACAACCATTTGCTTATTAAACTAACCAACTGAGAAATCCAACAGGTATGTGTGTTTTTAATGGCAGCATGGCCCTCCCAGAATATATCAATATTTAGATAATTATTTGCTTTTTATTCTTTTTCTTTTAATTAAACAAATTGAAATTAATTTTTTGCACATAATGCTTTAATCCTTGATATTTTCCTCCTACTTTTCAGTCAATATCAAAGTAGGTAACTTGCACATATGTGTTTGTTTAGACTTTTTGATGACTTTGGGAAACTTCTTCACTCAAGGAGCACCAAAAACTCCAACTAAAATGGAAATTAAAAAGGCCATACATGATGTAAAAACTGCTAAATGTAAGTATTATTTTTGTTTTTGTTTTTTTATGGTAAAAATTCTAACATAAAAAGATATTTTCTCATCAAACTATTAATTGCTATACTAGATATCTTACAAAAAGATGTATATGCTTTTAAATGTTATATAGTTTAGAATACTAAGAATTATATGTATTCTTACATTTATTACATTCATTATTAATCTACTTAGAAGGCGGTAGATTGGTAGAGTCATTAGAGTGCCAGACAAATGCTTATCAGTATTTTTTCTGACTCCTTATTGTGGGTTTATATCCTGCTATGGTCAACTTTGCCTTTCATCTTGCCAGGGTCGATAAAATAAAGTACAAATCAAGTACAGGGGGGCGATATAATCGATTTTTCCCTTCCTCCCAAAATTGCCGTCCTTTTGCCTAAATTAGAAACTGTTGTGAATCTGAAGCAAAGCAATGGTTAGTAGTTATTGTTAGAGGAAATAACACAAAATAGAGGGTTTACTTTTGATATAAAATTTACTTCACTTCAGTTAAAAAGAATAACGAATAAATTACTACGAGTTATAACGGTTGACAATGTTTTTGTTGATACTTCGTTATGCTGGTGTAGTCTGTGAGAAGGTGAGAGAAGGTGAGAGCCTGTAAGACCAGGAGGAAGAGAGAGAAATGGCTGTAGACCCCAAGGGATCTGTAGAAAGCAGATGTTTTACATTGTTATTCTCTCATGTACAGCTCCAAACAAAAGCCTTTGCTGACTCAGACGGGCTATTTATATCTGTCGCTTCTTCTGTCTCCTACCTCGATGGATCGCCCACGCAAAGACTTGTTTACGCCAAAAAGGAGGTGACCCAGAATTTGACCTTTCTGTGTCACCCAGGGTTCAAGGTGTGGACAGATTTCGCTACAAATCTACCTAACATTAACTTATTTCATTAGAGAAAGACTATAAAAACAAAAAAAAATAATTAAAGCAGAAAAAAATAATCAACTTTGTATGCCTCAGATTCAGAATAGATAGAATACCCCAAACAACATCACAACAGTATGGCTATGCAGATGATTTCACCCTTCTCCACTCCAATAGTCTGATTAACATAGACAGTGTATTGACAGCAGACATGACCCAACTGGCAACATATTATAAGACCTGGAGATTGAAGCTGACCATGGCAAAGATGGTTGTAACAGTATTCCACCTGAATCCAGCTCACCATAAACTTTGATGGCATGCCCATCCCATATAATGCCACACCAACCTAACTTAGAATGAAATTGGACCGACAGCACCTCAAGTCCTTACATGTAAATGTTTCCATGAGGAACAACCTTCTATGCCCATTGGCAGGTTCATCATGGAGAGCTAGTACATCTACCCTATGTACCAATGCCCTAGCCTTGGTCTACAATGCTGCAGACTATGCCTACTCGGCATAGTGCAGGAGCTCCCACACTGAAAAGCTAGATACAACATTGAATGAGGCCTTACGGCTTATCACCGGATGTCTTCATCCAACACCAACTGAGTATCTACCTGTGCTCTCAGGCATTGTTCCTACATCCCTTTGTAGGACATCACACACATGGGTGAGTAACTAAGGCCTCAATAGACCCAAGTCATCTGCTCCCCAACATGGCTAAGGATTCTGAACTACTGAAGTAATGTCAACCCCAGTACCCCCCCACCCACCCACCCACCCACCCACACACACACACACACTACTAACCTTTTTCGGAAGGAGTGGATGTCTCTGGATCAGCTACATGCAGTTGTCAGCCAATTCAGGGCAGCCATGTGCCACTGGGGGCTGCATCTATCAGCAGATTGCCAGAGCTGAACATATACTGAGTGAATGACCAGATCTTCAGCCACCTGAAAATATGGACGTCACAAGCCCTAATTCCACTGCCATGAGCTGGTTACATCTTGAAGGACATCACATAATTGCAACTGTCTCATATGCAAGAAGAAGAATAAGTACATTATATCCCTGCATATCATAAGAATTAAGTAAAAGTGTTGGTGCCAGGAAAAGTATCTGGTTCTAAAACATTTCTAAAGGATCCCATGATGAGTAAGAAGCCTTTCATGGGGCCTACATCGGTAACCCCTACAGTAACAGAGGAAAATAGCCTGCAAATACTTGCTGCTGCTGCTGCTAATAGAGAGTATGGACAAATAACTCCAAAATGCTTGTATTTATTTTTTTTCTCTCTCATATTTAATTAAGGATGAGAACTAGAACCCATAACCTATTGATGGCCTTCTTAACCCGTTTGATACCAAACTGCCTGAAAGTGCCCCTGGTTTATTTATTTTATTCACAATTGTATAAATAACATTACAAATTATATATAATTCTTTCAGAATGAAAATATAGACGCAAATCATCATCATCGTCGTCGATTAACATCTATCTTCCACACTAGCATGGGTTAGACAGGTCTCATTTAGAGGCAAGTTGGGTCAGGTGACCGTGTCTCACTCATATAGGAGTGTTTCTGGCTGGTAAATAAATAGAATTAATTATTGCTAGGAGCCTTATAGGTATAATGCACTGAAATATATGATCAAAGCAAGAGGAAGAAAACAACAAAAACTACCATCAATTCACCACCAAGTGCATCAATCAGTCACACGCCACAAGGGTCAACGGAAAATTTTGAGAAGAGCCAACATGTTCGCAGCATTACAGCAGATGATGGTGAGGCTATGGCACTGAAACAACCAGGCAGCCTCATGTGCATCACCTAACACTTTGGTAAGGTGAGCTGCTAATGATAAGAATTTTGTTGTCAGTGGCCTAGCGCCACCAAACGTCTTGAATGCCACAGGCTGGAAAAATAGTTATTTGATAGTTCCCACTATTATGATTTTATTCCGTTTTATTCTGTTCAGCTATGGAAGCAGTAACTCTCATATTTACCACGGCTTAAGTGTCACTGACTGTGGCGTCCCAGGTGAGACATTCTGCCTCTTACCCAGGGACAAGAGTAAGACGATCTGGTCTCTTCCCATCAATTCTGGATAATACAGTCAACTCCAGAACTGAGGGGATAGTTACCTGAACTAGGACCTACTTGAAAACTGTTTATTTTAAAATGTTAACCTTTGTTATGTTCCAAACACCAGTTTAATAATAATGTTTTCTAAAATAGCTATATTACTAAATCTCTCCATTTTCTTGATTGTTTTCAAAATTATTTGAAAATCATAGGCAGTGTCTTTCATTATAAATTTGGTGATGAAAGCTTTAATGAGATTCATGCAATAATACTACTGAATGTTTTTATTATAAATATATATTTTTCTATCTGAAAATAACTTCCAAATTTAGCTATTGTGGTTACAACTCCTGCAGCTCCTGTAAGACCCACATCAAGCATGAACATCAATGTTTCAATATCTCAACCTGAAATTGTTCTCATAGAAGATCAATGCAATTCTGAAACTGATGCATTGGTACTCCATGTAAGTTGACATCTGTTTAACCAAATTCTATCATACATCAGTTGTGGAGGCACATGGCTTAGTAGTTAGAGCACTGGCCTTGCAATCGAAAGGTTGTGAGTTCAATTCTCAGACTGGGTGATGTGTTGTTTCCTTGAGCAAGACACTTTATTTCACATTGCTCCAGTTTACTCAGCTGTAGAAATGAGATGATAGGACTGGGGTCCATATCATTCCACTGCAAAGTGGTCGTGGAGGTGCCACAGCAAAAAAAAAAGCACCCAGCCCACACTGTAAATGAGGTTGGTGTTAGGAAGGGCATCCAGCTGTAGAAATCAAGCCAGAATCAGTTCCCGTCCCACCCTTGCAAGCAGGGAAAAGCGGACGTAAAATGATGATAATATGATATGATCAGTTATTGTCTTTCTTCTGTTATATATTATTTTTGTTGTTGTCTTCATGGATGCTTTTTGTTTTATATTTTAGTCTAATATTGATTTTAAAATGATATCTACTCCTGACACCAGTACAATGTCAGCCAATGTCTGTGGCCTCCAGATTATATCAACAAACTTTAAAAACAGAACTAGTGGCATTCAGGTAAAGTATTATATTTTACATTACAAAGTAATATACTGTTGTGTAAAGATTCAAAAATATGAAATGATGAAATAATTCTTGTGGAGTCAAATCAAACTTTGACCAAGTAAATGTTATAGTTCAATAACAATTACTATGTTTACATTTTATAAAATCTAAGATAGATAAAAATAATGTAGAAGTAAATTTAATACATATACTGAATATATACACTCCTGGTCCATAAGAATCTTTATCTAAATTCTGTAAGCTAATAAAACATTTGTAAGATATAACCAAAGGTTGTGTTGCAGCAGAAATGATAGATTGTTATACTATATTCTTTGCACTGGGATAATTGCTGGCCTTGTGCCAAAAGTAGAAACAATTATTTAGAGACATGCTTTCCAGCGTAGTTACGTCCCTTTACGACCTGAGTTCAAATCCCGCCGAGGTTAACTTTGCCTTTCATCCTTACGGGGTCGATAAAATAAAGTACCAGTAATGTACTGGGTAATTGCTGGCCTTGTGCCAAAAGTAGAAACAATTATTTAGTTATTTAGCGCGGGGGATTGGTAGTATCAGTAGAAGGTCGGACACCATGCTTTGCAGCATAGTTACAGCCCTTCACGGTCTGAGTTCAAATCTTGCCAAGGTTAATTTTGCCTTTCATCTTTACGGTGTCGATAAAATAAAGTACCAGTAATGCACTGGGATAATTGCTGGCCTTTGCCAAAAGTAGAAACAATTATTTAGTTACTTCTCTTAACCTTTCAATTTGAGATCAAACTAAGTCAATAAAATCCTAATAATTTAGCAAGGTCAACTGAATTGTTAGATATCAAACTGCTCATCTCATTTATGGATACTTGAAGTAATAAACTATGATTCCTTATGGTGATGGATTCTCTCTGTCTTGACGAGAAACATTCAGTTGTTCAGTCAACTAAACATCTAAGTTGTTAAATTGTGTAAGTGGCTGAGTATTCCACAAGCATGTGCACTCTTAACATGATTCCCTAGCTAAACCAACATAATACAATATATGGCAAGACTGGACATTTAAATTACATGAGCTTCTACAGTTTTCATTGATCCAATTTCACTGGATCATCACATGACTATGATAAAGATACCTGCCCAAGATGTCATGCAGTGGAATCAAACTCAGAGCCTCATGATTGTGAAGTGAACTATACCTGCATTTATTTCTTTATGGTACCTAATTTACAGTTTTCTGCTAGATAGTATCAGCAAGGGAAAGACTAATAGAAACATTGTTTCTTTAGTCCAATTTGGCAAGTTCCACCCCACTTGGTAAGCGAATGAGGTCTGGGAATTTGTCAGTCGTTTCCATACAATTTACAGTTAGTCTCTAATTATATATACACTGAAATCACAATATATTCTTGAAAAATGTAAAACAGCACTATGACTGTGTCACATTACAAACTGAGGTCTTTACTCTAGTACTTCAAATTTTCTCAATGATTTGTCTGCTAGTAAAGCTACTATAAACATTTGAATTAACAAACCCCTTTTTTTTTAGATATTTTCTGGTAAATTATTATGATGTTAAGAGTTAAGATTTAAATGTATTTGATGATGTGACTTAAACTGTCATTTTGACTGGTTGCTTATTGATGGTAGGCAGCTAAAACAATTTTGTTTAATAGAATTGGCAATTAGTATCTTCTAAAAATTTACTTTTTTTCATAAACCTCTCTATTAAACATGATAATATTCACCAGACAACAAGAGTCTCCGTGGTATCTAGATTTGCTAGAAATATCAATCAAACCTCTTTCAAATTTCATCCTATGATCTTATAAAAGGAGGAGAGTCACATTGGATAATATGGGATTGTCGTGGCTGGTATGTCTTTAATCAGGTCTGCCTTTAACTAGGTATGCTTAATCAGAGCTGACTTTCAACTAAATGCCAAATTATAACAGCCAGTGTCATTAGAAGTGTTGGATTAAAATTGTTTCAGTGTTTGTTCTGGTTCACTGTGCTCTGAGTTCCCACCATGGTCAACAACTTCATCTTTCATCCTTTTAAGGTCAATAAAGTGTTAGTCCATTTACAGTGCCTCTATGACTCAATCTGGAGTTAATAGCTCATGTTTGTATGTATAGCTCCAGGTCAGTCCCTAATTGATCATAGCATTACAGCTGTGTCCAACCTGTCTCTGTATATATGTGCCATTTGGTTGCTGTTTCTAGCAACTGCATAGATATGCCATGTGTCAGGACAGTGCCACCACAACTCCATCAGGAATTAAGGGACCTTTACTTTTTACTGAACTTTCATTACTTTATTTCCTTTTTATTTTAGATCCTGAACAACTGTGAGATTAACTTTCATAGCAGTGCTCCATTTAATGAAGGTCAGCATATACAACTGCTAACAACCAATCTTATCTTCAGTATATCTCCTGCCACTATACGGACAATGACTGCTATTGCTTCTGGCCTCTCTGCTCAACCGGTAACTATTTCATATGTCTGAAAGCATTATTACTTTGACAATGTTATCTTCCAATTCTGCTGATCCAAGCAACTCCCTCCATCCTATAAAACATGTATGTATTTTTGGTGAAGATCATTATTTAATTGAATTGAATAATGTTAGGTTGTGTGTATCATTGTATAAAAATAACAGAAAACCAACAAGAAATTTAATTCAAATTCAGTGGATTTAATCAATGCTGATGGTTTAAGGGGAAGAAACAGAGGAAGAAGCCATGTTGAGATATCAAGTTATCCTAAGACTAGAGGCTTCATTCACCTTAATGTTATTCAAGGGAAAAGTGGTTGTTTTAACCAAGATACAGATTATATGTTCCACCCAAAAGGTCTAATATTCATATTTAATGCATTCTTGATCTAACTGTATCATCTGTCCCTAAGAGGTGGCCAGTGAGGATGAAACGGAAATTATTTCCCACAGAAAAATTGAAAGAAAAACTTATATATTTGAAAAAAATGTTAAATCAATAAGGACAATAATATTGTAATCTGGTATATTATTTTATAAAGTATATTAACCATAGAATTTGTTCTCAATAGATTGTCTCTGTTAATTAATGTCATTCTTCCTAGGCTGAAGATGATGAAAAATCTGAAAATAAAATACCTGATAATTTGTGGAATGTTAAACCCATTTCCGAATGTGATTTGTGGTATCTTAAAACTGGTAAGTAGTACATGTGATTTTTACAAGTTCAGATATGTGTGCTGTGTGTTTGTACATGCACACTTCCAGTATATGATATATTTCAATTATCATTACTAACAACTGTGTCAAACTTAGCAGTACCATCTGTTATTTCCTATCATAAAATCAAAAGCATGGCATCATATATAACCCACCAAGATATTGCAGTAATTATAAAAGTAATATTTTATGCACTTTCAGTTCAAACCTTTTTCATTGCTCTAACGTTGGTGGTAAGGTTTTAAAATGTTAATACTTCTGGAATATTTTATGATATTCTTAGAAATGTTTCCATTGTTCTAATTGTTACAGGCAATGTAAAGTATCTACTTTATGGTATCACTTCATTATGTGTGATTTCCTGCTACTGCTATTAAAAGACACATGGCTTTGTGGTTAAGGCTTACAATCATAAGGTTGTGAGTTCGATTCCCAGCAGCACGTTATGTCCTTGAGCAAGATACTTTTTCACGTTGCTCTAGTCCACTCAGCTGGCAAAAATGAGTTGTACCTGTAGTTCGAATAGCCAGCCTTGTCACATTCAGTGTTATGCTGAATCTCCCTGAGAACTACATTAAGTGTACACATGTCTGTGGAATGCTCAGCCACATACATGTTAATTTCACGAGCAGACTGTTCCGTTGATCGGATCAACTGGAACACTCGTCGTCATAACAGACAGAGCGTCTTCCCATTATTAAAATATGCGTTTAATCAAGAAATATCCTTCTTCTTCTTTGTGTCTTCTTAATTGAAACATGGGTTATACCAATGCCTTATATTTGGGTATTTAGCAGCTATAATCCATGCAAATGACCAAGTTTGCTAGATTATTGAACCTAGGTTATTAGCATAGAATGAAACCACTGTATATGTATTAATTTATTGAATGGGATTTTATTTTCAATTTTTATAGTTTCTGATGATAAGTTAGCTGCTGAGAATATTCCTGAAACAGAAATTGACAGCAAAGTTGTATCCAGACGTGAACAAGTAAGTCAACAGAAATAGAAAGGCGATCCAGTTTCTCATTATATTAAATCTCTATTGTAAAATATTGACTTTCTAAGCATAAATTGTTAAATGTCTTATTGTAACAAAAAAGGTTTTATTTTAAATGTTTATCTTTCTCTGTTAAGAATTTCCACCAGTTAATAATTGATTCTATAAATCCAGATTTCCAGCTTATTCACATTTCGTTTGTTGTTAATATTCAAGTCTGTTGAAGTAGGACATTTTTCTTAGCTTTCATAGGATGTCATAGATTGGGCTATATTGATAACTTAATAGAGGCATATATGAAAACATATACATTGTGTTTATTATACATAGACATGTATATACTTTCATATATGCCTCTATAGTGAAGGTGGGTGGCTGAGTGGTTAGAGAATTGGATTTGCAATCGTGAGGTTATGAGTTCGATTCCTGGACCAGGCAATGCATTATCTCCTTGAGTAAGACATTTTATTTCATGTTACTTCTTCTGCCTATGGGGTCATACCAAATAACTGGCGTAGCAACATCATCATTAACTGCTACAAAGGTAAAGGAGATGTTCTAGATAGGGGAAACTATAGAGGCATTAAGTTAGTTGACCAGGTCATGAAGGTCACAGAAAGAGTTATAGCACAACTAATCAGAGAGCGAATTGATCTAGATGAAATGCAGTTTGGGTTTGTGTCAGGTAAAAGTACCACAGACGCTCTTTTCCTTGTACGACAACTACAGGAGAAGTACCTAGCTAAAAGTAAACCCCTATACTTAGCTTTTGTTGACTTGGCAAAAGCCTTTGACAGAGTCCCCTGCTCCATTATCTGGTGGGCTCTTAGAAAACTAGGTGTTGATGAATGGCTTGTGAGAGCTATACAAGCCATGTATAAAGAAACAGTCAGCAAGGTTAGAATTAACAACGAATATAGTGAAGAGTTTAGCGTAAAAGTTGGTGTTCATCAGGGCTCCATTCTTAGCCCCCTACTATTTATTATTGCCCTTCAGGCTATAACAGGAGTTCAAGACTGGCTCCCATGGGAACTCCTATACGCAGATGATCTAACTCTCATAGCTGAATCAATGGCTGAAATAGAGAAGATCCAAACATGGAAGCATGGCCTAGAATCAAAGGGCCTTAAAGTTAACTTGTCTAAGACTAAAGTTCTAGTATGATGAAAGGAAAATAGGGCACAGGTGCCCTCTGGGAAATGACCATGTTCAGTGTGTAGGAAAGGTTTTAGGCAGAAATTCCATTTTATGTCCAAAATGCAAAGTATGGGTGCATAAAAGATGTAGTGGGATCACAGGTAAGCTATCTAAGAATGTAGACTTTATATGTGGCCGATGCAATAAGTAGCAAGTGCCCTAGGATACTAGCTCCTTCTATTGCCCAAATGATTCTATAGAAATAGTGGACACTTTCTGTTACCTAGGTGACAAAATCAGCAGTGGTGGAGGGTGCTCTTAAAGTACAGTAGCCAGAGTCAGAACGGGATGGAAAAAGTTCAGAAGGCTTATACCACTATTGGCCACAAAAGGTTTCTCTCTAAAAATGAAAGGCAGATTGTATGATGCCTGCATACGAACAGCAATGTTACATGGCATTGTGTGCAGAGGACCTGTGCAGACTGGAGAGGGACGAAGTTCATGCTCTGTTGGATGTGCAATAGTAATATACGCGAACGGCAAAGCATAAATGAACTAAGAGAGAAATTAGGAATAAGAGGGATCAGATGCTGTTTACTCGAGAGAAGACTACGTTGGTACGGTCACGTGATGCGCATGAAAAACGACAGCTGTATAAAAAAGTGCAGGGCGATCAAAATTGACGGAAGTTACGGAGTAGGCAGACCCAGAAAACCCTGGGAGAATTTGATAAATTCCGACCTTACACATTTACACCTCTCTAAAACAATGTCACTGGACCGAGATCTTTGGTGCCACGCAGTAATACAGAAGACTCGCCTTGCCTATGTATAAAGCGAAACCTACAGTCAGTAGGCACCTCTTAACCAAATATACACCCATCCCACCACCCCTACTCCACTATCCCACTCCCACCAATACCACCCTTTCTCTGTAAAGTTATGTTGGTACCACAACATCCAGTCCAAAATAAATGAGGTTGTGTAGGTCCACGCTGTATTGTGGACATGTAGGTAACACGGTAAAAGCCTCCCAGTCCACGCTGTAAATGTGGTTGGTGTTAGGAAGGGCATCCAGCTGTAGAAAACCTGCCAGACAGTCCTATACGAGCGAGACACGATCACCCAACCAATCTTGCCTCAAGTGGGACAATTCCCATCTAGACCCATGCTAGCGTGGAAGATAGACGTTAAACGATGATGATGATAGATAGTATTAGCAATTGGAAAGACCAATGGAAACATCGTTTCTTTGGTTTGATTTGACGAGCTCCACCCCACTTGTTGTATGCCTCTATTATGAATTGTGCTATGGAAGTGCTACTACTACTAATTAATATAGATAACTTGGTTAATGTTAAAATGGAATCATTACTGTTGAGTTGCAGATATTATTATTATTATTGAGGGCAGTGGATTGACAGTATCGGTAGAAGGTTGGATATCATGCTTTGCAGAATAAGGTTACGCCCCTATTCGGTCCGAGTTCAAATCCCGCTGAGGTTAACTTAGCCTTTCATACTTATGGGGTCAATAAAATAAAGTACCAGTAATGCACTGAGATAATTGCTGGCCTTGTGCCAAGAATAGAAACAATTGTTGTTGTTGTTAGGTGGTTCAATGCAGTGATGGTAATGTGGACAATGCAGTTATCATTGTTTTGAGGCAATACAATGCAATTATACTGGACCAGATAAAAAGAATGGTAATAACTAGTGAGACAAGACATTTGAAGGACATTTCTAGCTGTAACTATTCCTTCGTTAGTGAAGATCACATACTAAAGAAAATTTATGATATAAAAAATGTGATTACTTTTTTGATGCCATATTTCTAATGAAATACAGTAACTGTTTGTTTTAAATAATTTCAAAAATAATAATCATTATGGTTGCATATTCTGAGAACCCAAAGAGGGTCCAGAAAAGGCTAAACCTTAACAGTTGGCAACTGGAATGTTACAACCTTCAGAGTTGTATTAGAGAAGAAAGCCAGATGATACCAGCTATAGTTGGGATTTCTTCAACAAAATGCTGGGTCTCTGGTACCGTAGATTTAGATGGAAGATAGAAACTCCATTATTCAGATGTGATGTCAGAAAGGACTGTACAGGAGGGAGTTGGGATACTCACAAACCCCTGCCTGTTGGAATGTGTTGTGGAATGGATTCAGTTGGGAGTGAGGATTTGCCCATTAAAACTTAGGTTGAATGAAGGGTCTCTGGGTGGTGTAAGTTTATACACCAAACAGAGAGTCTGATTACAGATCCTTCCTTGAAGTCACTGCAGGATTAGATGTAGTTACGACTGAGTCATAGATTCTAATGGGAGACTTCAATGAACATATCAGCACTGACCTCCTGACATGAAAAGGAGTGATTGGAACGAACTATGACCACAGAGAGTCCTTATTAGACTTCTACTTTAGTAATGGGCTCTCTATTATGAAAAACTTCCAGCATAAAAATATCCATAAATATACATAGTATAAGGGAAAATAGGGGCAGAGGTCAGTATTTGATTTTTTTTTTTTTTGCTTCTGATCACCGTCTAGTTATATGCAATCTAAGATTATCTAAAACCAATGAAGCCCACAAAACTAGTAAGCCAAGGTCAATCTACAAGATAAAGTGGGAAGCACTGGCTGATGAAGTCAGGACTAGATATGCAGATACTGTTGAATCTAAATTCAAAGAACTCTCACAAAACTAAGGATGTTAAAACTGACTTGAGACTGTTCAGCTCAGCACCTTCTGCTTCAGTTGTTAAATGCTGCAGATGAAAGTGGCTTGGTGTGGCACCTGTTGGCAGATGGACCCCTTGGTTCAATCAAGAGGTCGTAGATGCCATCTGAGCAAAGAAGGAGACTTCAAAGCTTAGTTTGGAAATAAGTCTTCCTTCTTGCACTTGCAAAATGTTGCAGCAGAGACAGTAAAGGTCTCCAAAATTAAGACATAGGAGAACTGAATGCCCTAGTATTTTTGTTCAGCTAAATGGTGCTAAGCCAAAAACCATTCAATAAGGGTGGTGGACTCTGCCAGGTATGCATACTGTCACCTTTCCAGTTCATAATTTTTATGAACAGGATTGACATACACAGCCAGTTTGGATGTATCAAAACCAGTGGGTGTACAAGCAGTCGCTGGAATTTGTAGATGATATATTACTACTTAATTTGTCGGAAGGTGATCTCCAACATGTAAATAGAGTTACACTGAAGCAGGTGGAGAAGTTCAAGTATCTTGGAGGACCATCTTCATGAGAAATGGTGGGTAGGAGGTCAAATTAAATGCAAGAATTGCTGGAGTTGGTGCAGTAATGCACCATCTTCAGCATTCAATCATCAGAAGGAAGCAGGTAGATGTAAAAGTTATACTTGCTATCTTCAATTTGATGTTCATGCTTACCCTTACCTATTGTCATGAATCATGGATAATAAATTTAAGAATATGAACACAACAACCAGCAGCCAAAATGGGGTTTTCCAAAGAGTCTTTTGAGTAATGTTACTTGATAGGGTGTGTAACTCAGAGATCAGGGAGTCACTTCAGGCAGAGCTGCTACTTTTCCAAATTGAGTATCACAGTTGTGGTACTACTGACATGTGGTTTGAATATTTAAGGAAATAATTTCAGTCCAGATTTTATGGGCAAAGCCAATCAGCTGGAGACCCAGAGGTAGACCATGAGCAAGACAGTTGGATAACATTCATGAGCTCAGTTGGTCTAGCTTGGGGACCCAATTGGATCTATTGGAGATGGTTACTTCTGATAAGACCCTCTTGAAGATGTGTCTGAGGACTCTGCCTCCACAACTCTCCCAGGAATTTAATAAAAGTTTCTGTAAAAGATTATGATGAAAGCACTTTAAAATGAGCAGTTGTGTATGATAAAACCAGAGCAGTTTCAGGTGGGTTGGTATCAAAAGGGTTAAAGACAGGAGAGATTTGCTCAGGGATGTTTGACTGCTACATATAAGCTTTCTCATTGAAATTGACTATTGATTAGTTCTCCCACCCCCACTCCTCTCTTTCCTGTTGTTATGAGGATGAGAAATTGTGTAGGAATGTAAGACCCTGGTGTAACAGGAAGAAAACAACTAGTTGTAAGGTATAATAGTGTTAACAAGTTAAAAGGGACATAGATCAAGTTAGTACTACCTTTCAACATGTGAAGCTCTCTTTACCGGGTAATATCTTTTGCTAGGCTCATAGCAAGAATAAAAATTATGTCTTTATTAACCCTTTAGCATTTAAACCGGCCATATCCGACCAGAATTCCCTCACCTCTTTGTGTTCAAACTGGCTGTAACTAGCCACTCATACTGCTGTTAAGGTATTGTTCTTAAAATAAATAACATCAATATCTCATAGATTCGATATTATGTGAGATAAAGCCTTTACCATGAAAATACAATAGTATATATAGAGTAGGTGTAGGTGTCACGACAAAAAGTACCCAGCACACACTATAAATGTGGTTGACGTTGGGAAGGCATCTAGCCATAGAAAACCAGCCCCAAAACACCCAGCCCACACTGTAAAGTGGACTTGTAAAAGACACGGCAAAAAGCACCCAGCACACACTGTCAATGTGGTTGGTGTTAGGAAGGGCATCCACCTTAGAAAACCAACCAGAAACTCTCCTATATGAGCGAGACACCCGACCCAACTTGCCTCTAATTAGGACAAACCCGTCTAACCCATGCTAGCATGGAAGCTAGACGTTAATCAACGATGATGATGATGAGAGTGATGTAAATGCTAAAGGGTTAAACAATGTCATAACCTTCTCTTTGAAATATTCATTTCACAATAATCTCTTTTTATGTGTGAAATATAAAAAATATTAAATAAGCTAATTTTTGTAATGAGGAACAAATATGAGAAGGGGTTTTTTTTCTTCATTTCTTATTGTGTTAAATATATGATAATATGTATAAAAGTATCTGTGTACATGTGTGTTCTTTATATCTTTATACATTATTTTTTTCTATTTTATTTAGCTACTGATGAATATTCCAAAACTAGTGATTAAGGTGGAAGGAGGTGTTGGTCAAAGGACAGTTCCATTACTTATTGTAGAATCCACATTTGAAGGTGAAGTTAAAGATTGGAGCAGTAAGGTAATATAATATTGAGTTTTTTTAAGATTTATATTTTGGCTTATGTTTCTAAAATGATATTTTTTAAATGTTTTGTTTGTTTCATTTATTAACTATATATATATGTGTGCGTGTGTGTGTATGTATATAAGTATGTGTATATATATATGTGTATATGTATATTTATATATATATGTGTGTATATATGTATATATATGTGTGTGTGTGTGTATATATATATATACACCCTGGCTAAGACAAAAGTTCTAGTTTGTAGGAAAGAAAACAAGGCGGCGGTCCCATCGGGGAAATGGCCATGCTCAGTGTGTAGGAAAGGCGTAGGTAGAAACTCCATTTTATGTCCCAAATGCAAAGTATGGGTGCATAAAAGATGTAGTGGGATCACAGGTAAGCTAACTAAGAACATAGATTTTACATGTGGCCGGTGCTCTGGTGCAATAAGTAGCAGCAAGTGCCCACAAAATACTAGCTCCTTCAACTGCGCAGAGGGTTCTATAGAAATAGTGGACAGCTTCCGTTACCTGGGTGACAAAATCAGCAGTGGGGGAGGGTGCTCTGAAAGTACAGTAGCTAGAGTCAGAACTGGATGGAAAAAGTTCAGAGAGCTTATACCACTATTAGCCGCTAGAGGGTTCTCCCTAAAAATGAAAGGCAGGTTATACGATGCCTGCATACGAACAGCAATGCTGCATGGCAGTGAGACCTGGGCATTGTGTGCAGAGGATATACGCAGACTAAAGAGGAACGAAGCTTGCATGCTCCGCTGGATGTGCAATAGTAATATACGTGAACGGCAAAGCATAAACGAACTAAGGAAAAAATTAGAAATAAGAGGGATCAGATGTTGTTTACTCGAGAGAAGGCTACGTTGGTACGGTCACGTGATGTGCATGAAAGACGACAGCTGTATAACAAAGTGCAGGGCAATAAAGATAGACGGTAGCCACGGAGTAGGCAGACCCAGAAAAACATGGGACGAGCTGATAAATTCCGACCTCACACGCTTACACCTCTCCAAGACAATGTCACTGGACCGAGACCTTTGGCGGTACTCAGTAATAGAGAAGACCCGCCTTACCTAAATACAAAGTAAAAACCTACTACAGTCAGTAGGCATCTCTATCAAAACACCCCCCGTCCCACCACCTCCACCCCATCCACACCGCCCCTTTCAATGTACAGTTATGTTGGTCCCACAACATCCAGGCCGAAACAAATGAGATCGTGTAGGTGTCACGACAAAAAAACACACAGTCCACGCTGTAAATGTGGCCGTGTAGGCAACACGGTAAAAACCTCCCAGCCCCACACTGTAAATGTGGTTGGTGTTAGGAAGGGCATCCAGCTGTAGAAAACCTGCCAGACAGTCCACGCTGTAATGTGGCCGTGTAGGCAACACGGTAAAAACCTCCCAGCCCCACACTGTAAATGTGGTTGGTGTTAGGAAGGGCATCCAGCTGTAGAAAACCTGCCAGACAGTCCACGCTGTAATGTGGCCGTGTAGGCAACACGGTAAAAACCTCCCAGCCCCACACTGTAAATGTGGTTGGTGTTAGGAAGGGCATCCAGCTGTAGAAAACCTGCCAGACAGTCCACGCTGTAATGTGGCCGTGTAGGCAACACGGTAAAAACCTCCCAGCCCCACACTGTAAATGTGGTTGGTGTTAGGAAGGGCATCCAACTGTAGAAAACCCGCCAGACAGTCCTATGCGAGCAAGACAACCTCTACTCTTGCCTCAAGTGGGAAAACCCCCGTCCAAACCCATGCAAGCATGGAACACGGACGCTAAACCTGATGATGATGATGATGATGACACTTATATACATGTTTATTTTCAATATAGAAATAATAAAAAAAGGAGAAACAAACAAAAAGAAAGAAAGAATAGGGAAATATAGAAGAAAAAAGGGAGAGAAAGAAAGAAGAAAAAGAAATATGAAGGGGAGAGGATAGCAAGAGCTTTGGTGTCACAGAAGAGAGAGGAGTGGTGAGGGGGGGGGGGGGGGCTTTGGGCCTAGGGCAAGAGGGCAGAAGTGCTGAGCCCTGTTGACAAGACAGCAAAAGCATTCTCCCAGACAATGGCCAGTGACACCTGCTGCAACAGCCTCCCAATCTCGTGGGGCTCCCTCCTCAGTCAGCTGCCAACGCTCCGATCTTGCAGTGGAGCTCGGCAGTACGGGATGGTTTGAAGTGCAATTCATTTTCTTTTGACAAGTCTCTTACCAAATGTTTCTTTGATACCTTTTGGTAATGAATTAAACCAATTTATTGAATATTATGTTGAAATTATCAAGCTCATCATTTCAGAAAATGTTATCAATTATTATACATATACCTCAGTGTACACCCAGAGTATTCATCTAATGTATATCTGTACTGTTTTTGTTTCATATTTTCTTCTGTTTCTAAACATAATAAATATAAAGCATATATTTTATGAATTTACTTTATACAATGTAAAAAACTATTTCTGCAAACTACTTCAGTACTCAAGACATGTGACTAATGCACTTCAGTACTAAATGCATGTGTGTTTATAATATTACATTTTGCTTCTATTCACAGATGGCTGTTACAAGTACACTTAGTTTAGAAGTAGCTTACTATAACGAAAAACTAGCAGTATGGGAACCACTTTTAGAACCAGTAATCCAAGAACACAAGAGGAAGCAGTGGGAATTAGCTGTTGAGGTTAGTATCTTCTATCATGGTTTCATTTTTCTTTTTTTTCTTTTTCTTTTTCTTTTTCTTTTTCTTTTTCTTTTTCTTTTTCTTTTTCTTTTTCTTTTTCTTTTTCTTTTTCTTTTTCTTTATATTATAAAAGAATAGCTTGATTTTCGTTATATTTGTAATTATCCAAGTATATATATATAGCATGGCCTCAGCCGGATGGCTGGAACAGGTAAAAGAGTAATATATATGAAATAATAAAAATAATAATAATAATAATGAAATTATTGTGTACAGTGCTCAGGTGCACTATAAACAACAAAGAAAGTATGGTAAGAAACCAGGTGGACTATAACGCACCAAGTAATCAATACTTAGGGTAGTAGAGTGGGTAATAGGAAAAGAGTGAGGACCCCGACGGCTGAGCTCTGGCCGTTTCGACAGCTAGATCTGAACAGATGCGTTCGGATCTAGCTGTCGAAACGGCCGGAGCTCAGCCGTCGGGGTCCTCACTCTTTTCATATATATATATATATATATATATATATATATTTATTAAAATAACAGATTAAAGTTTAAGCAAAGAATTGCTGCTTTCACCCTTAACGGGATCTTCAGAAGATCCCGTTAAGGGTGAAAGCACCGATTCTTTGCTTAAACTTTAATCTGTTATTTTAATAAATATTTGCTCTACGGTTCTTATATATTTGATATATATTTATCCTTATCGAGCTCTCTTTGGATTTTAGTCTTCAAATTTATTATTATTACTATATATATATATATATATATATATATATATATATATATATATATATATATATATATTCTCATAATAATTACTATATATATATACCCCAATGTATTTAATCAAAAATGTGACAGGCCGGCCAAGTATAGACTAATTATTCTTTGAACTTCATAATACCATCTATTTGCCATAGAACAATAATTTTCTCTCAAAAGATTTCAAATTAACTGAGTTGTTACTGTGTAGGACAAAATGCACTGTGGTAATTGTTCTGGATATCTGCACTTTGAGTTGAAGTCCAGCCAAAGTCCACTTTGCTTTCCATCCATTACAAGGTGAATAAAATAAAGTTCCAATTCAGGGCAGTGGATTCGCAGAATTGTTAGAGCATTCAATGAAATGTCTTGCAGTATTTGTTCTGACTCTTTGCGTTTTGGGGTCATATTCCACTGTTGCTTACTTGGATGGCAGACTTAATCCGTTGCCTTGTTTAATGATACCACCTGGCCCTTTTGGAACCTTAAGCAGAATCCAATCTGTAGCAAGCATTTGGTTACCATCTTCCCTCCTTCCCACTAGTCTTGGAAGCTCTGAAAATGGCACTGCCCTTCACTCCCTGACTAAACAATATATATATGTGTGTGTGTGTATATATGTATATATACAGGGAGCTGCCCACACATTCCAATTTTACTCACATGAACTAGAATTGTTGCCCCACAGAACAGATTGTTTTTGCCAAACAGATCCTCACTTGTATCTACATGACCAACCATTTACAAATTCCTACACACCCAAATACTACTTCAAGATTATTTTATACTGCAACTCCACCACCCCACACTTTCATTGACAATGATGATGATGATGGTGCTTCCATTAGGGATGAAATGCATGCTCTACCACTGCAAGATTTGAATGTCTAAATAAGAAATATCTATCATGAATATTTAAGTAAAATTTTGGATATCAAAGTAAAGTTGCCAATTGTTAACGTTTACTCCTTTCTAGATTCTCTTTGAAGTCTCAGAATATGCAACCTTTGTGTGTCCATGTCACGCCTCTCAGGACAAGTCACAGGTCCATTGTCGGCCTTGCTGGCATTAAAGACTGTAATATATATTTTAAATAGGGCCCTCTCTTTAAAGCCTGAATGCATCCCTTATTACTCCAAGTGAAAGATGACGCTGTATAATTGTTTTTATGAAACTTGACCATACTGCAGTTTTTGGTGGTCTTATTTGCACCAGTCACCAAATTGGTAATTTTCTGAGACCTATGAGCGCAAGACTTTTTTAACTGCACCCTTTACTCACCTCATCGTATCTACATTGCTGGGTTCTGAGAGTTTTCATGTGAGCCAAGTGTCATCCATTACTTCACATCCCCTAGTAGCTTACCATTGTTTGATCTGAGGCTACTTATTCATCTGACTGGAGCCGACATATATCACAACTAACCACCATATCCGCTAGCCACATCACTATCTACCTCATGCAACCCGTTCTCTAGCAGAATCGATTTCTAAAATTTATATTTATTTAGGACTATGGGTCACAACAGGCTAAGAACAAAATAACAACTCAAAAATGTATTATTGTCATATACACTCTGATGATAATGGTGCTTTATTACAGGTCACTACTAACGATGAGGGCATTCTTATTGATGATGATAATGAACCCATCATACCTCCAGCAAAGATGACTATCAATGTTCGCTCATCAGAAAAATTAGAGCTGTTGTTGAGCAAAACATGTCTAGAAGTACTCACTAACCTTGGAAGGGTAAAATAAAAAAATTTATCCATTTTTCTCTTTTTCCTCCTTCCTCTAACTCTATTAGTGTCACCTTATTTTCAATCCAAGATTCCATTTATTACATGTTTGTAAGTTCATACTGAAAATTTTACTCCATTCTAAATAAGAACTATATTAAAACTATAATGAAAAATGTATGATGAATAGAATTTTTTAATTGACTTTTACAATAGGTTCATTAAGATTTCTGGATATATTATGAATTATAATAGAAAAATATTTTTATGAATTATTCTCATTTTTTTTCTTTTATACTCCAGGCATTTGGTGATGCTTACAAATTGGTTGAACCAAGTGCAACTACCACTGAAATTTTGGCACCTTACATCATTGAAAACAGAACAGGTTTAGACCTGTTACTGAAATTAGACAACATCTTTTTTGTAAGTGTAACAAATTCTATATTGTAACTAATAGATATTCTTATATTTCTTTTTTATTCATTTGCAATTCTCGCTCACTCTCTCTCTCTCCCTCTCACTGACTCTCTCTCTCTCTGTATGTATTATGTAAATATGATTGTGTGTTTGTGTATATCATCAGCATCATCGATTAACGTCTGTCTTCCACGCAAGCATGGGTTAGACGGGTCCTATTTTAAGGCAAGTTGTGTCGGGTGACCGTCTTTTGCTCAAATAGGGGTGTTTCTGGCTGGTTTTCTACAGCTGGATGCCCTTTCTAACGCCAACCACATTTACAGTGTGGGCTGGAGGGAGAGGGTTGGGAGTGGGTGTGTATATACATATATGTGCATGTGTGTGTGTGTAGTGTAGATATATATATATACGGGATAACTAGTTATCGTTGTAGATATTCCACTTAGAGGTAGTCCAGTTAGAGTACTCCGTGTTGTGGATGATATTAACGTATGGCTTAGTTTGACTCAACAAGATGCTTCCATAGTGATGCAGCGAGTTCGTGGTGATTTCTATGTAGGTTTTACTTGGAGTAATAATAATAATAATAATAATAATTCAAGAAATAAGAGTAACATGGTTGGCTGTATAATAAGGGCTTTATTCACAGTGCTGACAATTGTTTCGTTGATCTGGTCAGTCTAGAGCTCGCTAATCACTTGGTGTTGCGTCAATCGATCTCCAATATTTTGTTTACAACCAGTCAATACATCAGAGTGCGTAGATATGAGGATGATACGCAAGGCATGGCTTTTATAAGAGAGTGGTGTTAGACCAGAACAATAACATCAGTAACAAACTAACTAAATAGTGAATAATTAAAACAATAACATCAATACAAGTAAGAAATAGAATATAATGATAAAACAAGCATAGTAAACAAACAGATATGATACAGATGTATTAAGTGACATTCGAAATCTACCATAGGGTACATTAGAGGTAGTAGTCAAGGTATGAATTAACTTAGATGAAGGGATAAATAATAAAATGTACTCAGTCAGATTTTGGAATCTACACTTTAAGTGCAATTATGAGAGATTTAGATACAAGTGAGCTGTGGGTCTGACATCCTACCAACAATAAAACGGAGATTGATTTATGGTTTGACAGATAAGTGCTTGTGTTAGGTATTTTCTCCTGTTGTATCAACTTAGTGAGATTGATGGAGGGAGTGTATAGAGATTTATGGTTTATTAGTAGCTGGTATTAAGTGAAATTGTGGATTCAGTATGTTATTCTAAATTTTGGGATTGCTAATTCGAAACATCAAACGTATATACCATAGACCTTAATACATACAATAATTTCATATGGCGTGAATTGCACAAAAAATACAAAAAAACAACTGAATCTACACTCACTAGCATTAATAAGGAAGGACTAAGCATAGTAAAAAAACTGAAAATATCCGATAGAACCGAGCCTCTAACCCCATGTAGCCCCACATTTAACCTTAAGGATCACAAAAATAATTTTGAAACAAACCTTCTAATTAGATTAATATGCCCATCCAAGTCAGATATCGGTAAAATTAGCAAATATATTCTAGATAGGGTAATCGCACAAATTAAGGGAAAGCTAGTAATCAACTTCTGGGGAAACACAAACGAAGCAATAGAATGGTTCAGTAAAATAAAAATCAGAGAAACATACAACTTCATACAATTCAACATTAATGATTACTATGCCGCCATTTCCCCAGTCACCCTAGATAAAGCGCAAACCTTCGCCCAAAATAACTCGGACCTTACCTCAGATGAAATTAAAATAATACTAGCTGCTAGAAGGACTATCATAAAATTCGAAAGTAGCTACTGGGAAAGAAAAAATAGGAAGAATAGCTTCGATATCACAATGGGATTGAATGACTCAGCGCAAATAACGGACGTTGTGGGGATACTTATAGCACACAACTTGCATAAAAATTCAATAACCTCCAAGGAGGAATTTATAGAGATGATACGCTCCTTATAGCTAAAAACTTAAATAACCAGAACATGGAAAGAATACGAAAAAAACATTAGAACATTCTTCAAAAAACTAGGCCTAGATATCACTTTCGAACTTAATTTTAAAAAAGCAATTTTTTCAGATGTAACTCTAAACCTAAACACAGAATTAATAGAACCCTTCCATAAAAATAATGAAAATCTAGCCTACATTAGTTATAACTCAAACCACCCCGATCCATAATTAACTCCATAGCACGTAGTATATCCCTCAGAATATCCTGCCTATCCTCAAACCTGGAAATTTTTAATGAACATGCTAATTATTATAACGCAGCATTACATAAAGCTGGACACAAAGAAAAGCTGCAGTTTATAACAGATAGGGACAACATCAACAAACCCGATAACACCAACACTACTCGCTCATACAAAAATAAAAGACACAGGACTACACATAGAACTAGACAACTAGCACCGAGAGTAGGAGGACAGAGCACTAACAATAGAAACCCCAAAAACTATAGAAGAACTAGAGAAAGAAAATACCTATGGTTCAATCCGATCTTCAACTCCTCTATAAGAACTCAACTGCCTTCTACGTTTTTTAAACTAATAGATAAGCACATCGCATAGATACCATAAAATCTTCAGTAGAAAAACTATAAAACTTTCATACTCAACTGCAGCCAACATAGAATCGCACATACGTAAGATCAACCACAAAAATATCTCTAAGGAAATAACCCCACCAATACACAACATAGCACCAAATACAAAACACAAACACATAACAGTACCACAAACGCATCTGAACATACCACAGCAAAAATTCAATAGGCATGAATCGCAACCCGCACATAACAATTTACAAAACCGCAATGTGAAAGCTGCATGGAATAATACCTCAAACTGCAATTGCCACCTACCAGATAAGTGCCCATTAGGGAATAGGTGCCTAGATTCTAGCTTAGTGTACATGTGTACTGTAAACTCGGGCAACTCCACCTGGCACTACATAGGATCCACTGCGGGTGATTTTAAAAAAAAAAAGGTGGTATGTCCACAGACATTCAATGAAGAACCGCGCACTGGTGAATTCTACAACCCTCGCCAATAAAATCTGGCAACTTAAGGACAAAAACCTTGATTACAATATTAGCTGGTCAAAATTAGCGACCACAAAGGCCTATAGCAGCGGTATGTCCCATTGTGGGCTCTGCAACCTTGAATTGCTGCATATCTTAAGGTACGATAAAATGCTACTTAACAGCAAAATAGAAAACCACCGTGATTAGAACCAGCATCCCCAAAATTAATGGAAAACCACTTAGACTTTAACGTATAAAATCCGCGTTCTCACACAGCCTATTTCAGAACCATATACTTCTATAAACACCTTCCAGCCTCCCTACATCTATACCACCAAGATAGGACGGCAATGTCTACAAACATTTACCAATTATCTTGTCAGCCCATAAATCAATCTCGTCTTTGCTGTTGTTTATTCTTTCGGACCACACAATTATATCTACATATCTCATATTAGCACCCATGATCTCTAACAGATGAACTCAATTCTAAGTACATTATCTTATTACTCTTACACTCCTTTGAAACTCTTATTATTATTATTATTATTATTATTATCAAGGGCGGTGAATTGGCAGATACTGCCAATTCACCGCCCTTGATAATAATAATAATAATAATAAGAGTTTCAATAAGATAATGTACTTAGAATTGAGTTCATCTGTTAGAGATCATGTAGATATAATTGTGTGGTCCGAAAGAATAAACAACAGCAAAGACGAGATTGATTTATGGGACGGACGCCATGCTTTGACGCATAGAGTTACGGCCCTTGCTATTCTGAGTTCAAATCCCGCCGAGGTTAACTTTGCCTTTCGTCCTTACGGGGTCGATAAAATAAAGTACCAGTAATGCACTGGGTAATTGCTGGCCTTGTGCCAAAAGTAGAAATAATTATTATTATCATAGCCTCAGATCACTGAAGCTCACGGTGGAGATGATGAAGACCGTGACAAATGGAGAGATGCTGTGCTGAATAAGACCCGTCCCACCCTTGCAAGCAGGGAAGAGCGAACGTAAAATGATGATCATCATCATCTCAATGCACCCTATCCCTAAATTTATTCATCATGTTCTCTATCTATTTACCATGCATGTTTTATTGTTGATGTTATTGTCTTAATTATACACCATTTGATTATTGATGTTCAAAAACTAAACCCCGATGATTCGAACTAGCAATCCCAAAATTTAGAATAACATACTGAATCCACAATTTCACTTAATACCAGCTACCAATAAACCATAAATCTCTATACACTCCCTCCATCAATCTCACTAAGTTGATACAACAGGAGAAAATACCTAACACAAGCACTTATCTGTCAAACCATAAATCAATCTCCGTTTTATTGTTGGTAGGATGTCAGACCCACAGCTCACTTGTATCTAAATCTCTCATAATTACACTTAAAGTGTAGATTCCAAAATCTGACTCTGAGTACATTTTATTATTTATCCCTTCATCTAAGTTAATTCATACCTTGACTACTACCTCTAATGTACCCTATGGTAGATTTTGAATGTCACTTAATACATCTGTATCATATCTGTTTGTTTACTATGCTTGTTTTATCATTATATTCTATTTCTTACTTGTATTGATGTTATTGTTTTAATTATTCACTATTTAGTTAGTTTGTTACTGATGTTATTGTTCTGGTCTAACACCACTCTCTTATAAAAGCGCATCATCCTCATATCCACGCACTCTGATTGTAAACAAATTATTGGAGATCGATTGACGCAACACCAAGCGATTAGCGAGCTCTAGACCGACCTGATCAACAAAACAATTGTCAGCACTGTGAATAAAGCCCTTATTATACAGCCAACCATGTTACTCTTATTTCTTGAATTATTATTATTATATATATATATATATATATATCATCATTTAACATCTTATTTCCATGCTTACCTGAGTTAGATGGGTTGTCATGTTATGCAAACAGTTCTATCAGCATATATCTTTTTTCACTGTTTGTGCAGCATTTTTTCCTTTCTGGAAATAAAAGATCATCAAATGAGAAAATTCATATTCAATTTTATTGTAAAAACAGTTGAAGTAAATAATCTGCACAATATTCAGATAGGAAAATGTGTTGAGATCTCCTCTTTCAGAAAATATATATATGTCATATGCTTCTGTTACATACATATCAACTAAATTATGTGATTAAACACAACCAATAGAAAAACACTATGTGCTTTTGTTACAACCCAATAGATCTATATTTTGACTTGGTTTCTATGGCTGGATACCCTTAACACCAGCAGCAGCATTGTGGGAAATCAGATGTAGAGTGTGTCCAGCTTTCCATGCTTGTATGTATGGGTTGGAGAAGAGAGGTGTATTTCTGTCGACTCTAAGTGCTTCACATCTTTTTATACAGCTATCAACTTCCATATGCATCACATATCTATGCCACCACATTCAACCCCTCTTATGCCCAGTTTCTCTCTCAGATTATTGACAATTCTCAATTCATGCACAATACTATTACACATCCATCGAAGCATGCAAGCTTCATTTCTTTCCAATCTCTGTTGGTCCTCTGCACACAGTACCTAGATTTCACTTCTCACTTCTATGCAACATTGCTGTTTTTACACAAATATCATACAATCTGCCTTTCATTTTGAGGGAAAACTTTTTATGCATACACACACACATACACACACCCACACGCATGCACACACGCACATACATATATGTTTGTATATGTGTATAACAAGATAGAAAAAGTTCAGGGAGTATTAACAATAATGTAGTATTGCCAATTCAATTTACTCATCTTACGATAGTTGGTCTTGTGCTAGTATAACAGTATAACAACTCTCTAATTATTCCACTGAGATCTTCTTCACATGAGAAAAGATAACTGTTCATGAGTCTTATGACTATATAAATGAGATTTCATTCCCATCTATTTTAGTTTGAATAATCTTATCAATATTAACATTAATTATGAAAGTTGATTGTAATTGTTATTATTATTCTGATTGAGAGTGGTGAGTTGGCAGAAGCATTAGGGTAGGGGTGTGCAACATATTCCATTGGCAGGCCACTTTGAACATTGGAACAACTATTAGGGCCAGTCACTGTCAAAAATATGTAATCTAATGAAAACCACAACTTCTTTCCATAACATGGAACTGGGAAATTATAACACACATAACCCTATCAGTGAAGCCCTTTAGTATAGGTCAACTAACAGAAAATTGTATTACAGTTATGAAAAAAATTCTAAATAAGCCTACAAGGTAAAAATTAAAAACTGTCATCGCAAGCCACTCTGACTGGTCTGGCAGGCCGGATTGTGGCCCGCGGGCTACCAGTTGCACACCCCTACATTAGGGCATCGGACAAAATGCTTTGCAGTATTTAATTACAGCACTTTAAATTCTGAGTTCAAATTCTCCATAGTTCAATTTTGCCTTTCATCCTTCCAGAGTCAATAATATAAAGTACCAGTCAAAAACAAGGTTGCTGTAACCGACTTTCCCCTTTATTCCAAACTGCTGGCTTTGTGCTAATGTTAGAAAAAATTATTATTATTATTCTGATTGAGGGCAGTGGTTTGGCAGAATCGTTAGAGCGTTGGACAAAATGCTTTGCAGCATTTAGTTATTGCCTTTTACATTTTGGTTTCAAATCTCACAAAGGTCAACTTTGCCTTGCATCTTCCAAGATCGAGAAAATATAGTACCGGTCAAGTACTAGTGTCAATATAATCAACTTTCCCTCTTTTTTTTTTACTGGCCTTGAGCCAAAATAAGAAATCCTTATTATTCTGACCTGTTTTTGTTTTTTTTATGATTTATGTGTTAATTATTGTTTTATTATCATTTCATGCTTATTTCATATTTTTTTAATACTAATCTGTCTATTGTATAATGTCCTTGTTCATATCCTGATTTTTATATATAACTTTGTCTAACGCCAAATGTATTGTAAACATACACACCTTCCTATGTTTATAATGTTTACTGCATTTTTATGTGCAAGCTTTTGTGGCTAATACAGAAATCATTATTATTATTTTAGATGCCAGCTGATGCAGATAGTGGTAGGGTTCATCTCGCACATGGAGGCATTTTAGAGCTGACTGGACGAGAAGATTCACTTAATACAAAAGGAGGATCTGTAATCAAAGCAACACAAGAAGGAGTGGAATGTAAAATGTTATTTCAGGTAGGTCAGCATAAAATTATTTGTAAAAGTCTTGTAATAGTAGTTCCAATTGATCTATGAAAACAACTTTACAAAACTAAGATGGAATCCACAAAATAGATATCCATGTCATCATCATTATTATCATCATTTTTTATGTCTGCTTTTCATACTGGCATGGGTTGAAAGGGTTTGCATATTTTGAGGCTAGACCAGTCAAGTGACCACATCTTTCTCATATGCTCCATATTTGACATGGTTACTACAGCTGGATTCCTTTCTTAACACCAACCACCTTACAGGGTGCACTGGGTACATTTTCATGCGACCAACACTACCAGTTTACAGAATATGTACAGGGTGTGTTTTTTTTCATAACACCAACAGTACCACTTTAAAATGTAGATTGGGTGTATTTTATAGTGGCACCAGCATTAAAGTCAAATGAAAATTTAGGGAGGAAAAAAAACAGGTGAAGTAGAAATTCATGTTCTTATTTAGATACTGGAAGCTAATGAAACACTCTGCAATTTTACAGTATTCACACTACTTTCTGCATTAATATGTACTATCTTTTTGTACTTACTTATAAGGTAATGGTCTAGGTCATTGAAAATAGACTTTAACCATAGATAGGACTGGACTAGTGTGCCTGTGCCAGAAAATAACCTGCCAGTCCTTTAACCTTTTCATACCAACCCAGCCAAAATATGTTCATGAAAGGATTAACTCTGATGATAGTGCAATATCCTATCATCAAAACCAGTTGTGACTCTCAATATACATATGTACAATAACGCATGGATGAGCTGAGAGAAAGGTTAGGTATAAGAGGAATCGGATGTAGTATGCAGGAGAGACGACTGTGCTGGTATGGACATGTGATCATCATCATCATTGTTTAACGTCTATCTTCCACGCTAGCATGGGTTTAGACGGGAATTGTCCCACGTGAGGCAAGAGTGGTTGTCTTGCTCGTATAAGACTGTCTGGCGGGTTTTCTACGGCTGGATGCCCTTCCTAACACCAACCACGTTTACAGTGTGGACTGGGAGATGTTTACCGTGTTACCTACACGGCCACATTACAGCGTGGACTGTGTATTTATTTTTTTGTGACACCTACATGACCTCATTTATTTAGGACTGGATGCTGTGGTACCAACATAACTTTACAGAGAAAAGGGTGGTGTAGATGGGGATGGGGGTGTATTTTTGGTTAGGAGGTGCCTACTGACTGTAGGTTTCGCTTTGTACTTAGGCAAGGCGGGTCTTCTGTATTATTGCGTAGCGCCAAAGATCTCGGTCCAGTGACATTGTCTTGGAGAGGTGTAAGTGTGTAAGGTCGGAATTTATCAAATCGTCCCAGGTTTTTCTGGGTCTGCCTACTCCTTGGCTACCATCTATTTTGATTGCCCTGCACTTTTTTATACAGCTGTCGTCTTTCATGCGCATCACGTGACCATACCAACGTAGTCTTCTCTCGAGTAAACAACATCTGATCCCTCTTATTCCTAATTTCCCACTTAGTTCATTTATGCTTTGCCGTTCACGTATATTACTATTACACATCCAACGAAGCATGCAAGCTTCATACCTCTCCAGTCTGTGCAGATCCTCTGCATACAATGCCCATGTCTCACTGCCATGTAACATTGCTGTTCATATGCAGGCATCATACAGTCTGCCTTTCATTTTTAGAGAGAAACCTTTAGCGGCCAATAGTGGTTTAAGCTCTCTGAACTTTTTCCATCCCGTTCTGACTCTAGCTACTGTACTTTCTGAGCACCCTCCACCACTGCTGATTTTGTCACCCAAGTAACGGAAGGTGTCCACTATTTCTTTAGAACCATCTGGGCAATGAAAGGAGCTAGTATCCTGTGGGCACTTGCTACTACTTATTGCACCTGAGCACCGGCCACATATAAAATCTTAGTTAGCTTACCTGTGAGCCCACTACATCTTTTATGCACCCATACTTTGCATTTGGGACATAAAATGGAGTTTCTGCCTACTCCTTTCCTACACACTGGGCATGGCCATTTCCCAGAGGGGACCAGTGCCTTATTTTCCTTCCTACATACTAGAACTTTAGTCTTAGACAAGTTAATCTTAAGGCCTTTTGATTCTAGGCTATGCTTCCATGTTTGGAATTTCTTTAGTTCAGCCATTGATATGTATGGATAATGCTCATTGGGTGAAGAAGTGCCAAGAAATCCCAGTGGAAGGAAACTGCAGCAGAAGGAGACCAAGGAAGACTTGAGCTGATCTTAAATCACTGAAGATAACAGGAGAGATAATAAAAAACTGCGACAAGTAGAGGGATGCTGTGTTGGAAAGAACCTGTCCAACCCATGCAAGCATTGAAAAGCAGATGTAAAACTGATGATGACATCTAATGTATTCATTAATTTTCTTTCAGGTGGAAAAATTCGGAGCTACAAGAGAAGTAGTCATCAAACGTGCAGAGAAACGAGGATTTCATATTAATCACCAGTCATTTGGTGGTGAAACATGGACAATTGTGTGTGACATAGTGGCATCTTATGGACAGAAACATATCACATTACAATCTATAATTCAGGTAAGCTGGGGGTTTTTATATCACATCTTTTTAATTAGAATTAGGTAATGAGTAAATCTCATTATGCTTAGAACATGTTCTAAATAAAAGCTAAGATAATACAACTACTCATTATCTGGGCATTTAGATAGTAACCTAGTCAAATTTGAAATGTGTGAATTCTAATGCAAATGACCATAACAATGTTAGTCAATCACTATAAATAATAGTTGAGAAAATTGAGTAAATTATCTCTGGAGCTGGAAAAAGTGGACATGGATGTATTTTTTTTTTTCTGTCTCCATTTATTGTGGTTGTCTATTTTTATTATGGTCATTTGCATTGGGATGCACACATTTCGAATTTCAAATTTTTCCAATGCTTCTTAAGTCATCTATTGGTTACACTTACAGCAAATAATGTTTAATATATATATATATATATATATATATATATATATATATGTGTGTGAAACAAACCCTCCATCTCGATTTTACTTTTGAAAATCATAAGAACTGTGAAACCAGTAAAATAAATAAATAAATATTCTTAAAAGACTCCAGTTGCATTTTCAATTTCTTTTCCTTATACTTTTACCCGTGAGGGACATCTTTTTAATATATATATATGACTAACAAATAATTTTATCACTCTACATGACTGAATACAAGAAATGTAAATCTGAGTTTTTCGAATATCAATAATAATATTTGATTCATTTGCAATTATCCAAATAGCCTCTTAAGCCATGTGAGTAGAATGACCTCATCATTCTTGCTCTTGAGTTGGCATATAAACAGAACAGCAGACTCTAATGTTTCTGGGTTATTACCCTTCATCGGTACCATATACTGTCTACCTGCCAACTGTCAGAGCTAGTGAAAATATATATTTTCTGGAATATACAATAACTGATTGGCCTGATTTGCATATTAGCAGACTGCCTGATCAGTAAGATCTGCATATTAGCAGACCTACTGATCAGCCAGATTTGCATATCAGCAGACTGGCCAGTCAGTTTTATGTATACGAGCAATGAATGGCTGGCTTTGCCATAGTCAAATAACTAACAAATAGTTTTATTGCTCTACATGGCTGAATACAAGAAATGTAAATCTGAGTTTTTCAAATATTATTAATAATAAAAGGTCATTCTACTCACATGGCTTAAGAGGCTGTTTGCATAATTGCAAACGAATCAAATATTATTATTGATATTCAAAAATCTCAGATTTACATTATATATATATATGTATGTATGTATGTATAGAACTTAATGAAAACTGAATCCTCATCTATCTGTTGAAGTATTTTTTAACTCTGCTGACTGTAAAGTTAAAGATTTTGGTTTGAATCTTCTTCCTCCTTTTCTTCTTTTTTCTTTGCTTCTTCTTTTTCTTTCTCCTTTTTCTTTTTCTTCTTTTTCTTCTTCTCCTCCTTCTTCTTAAATCATTATTATTATTATTCTTATTATTATTTTTGATATTCCCTTTCTTCTTCTCTTCCTTCTTCAATGCTGTATTTATTAAATATTTTACTATATTTGTGAGGAAGTGAGGTTGAATTTCTATTTAGGATATTATAAAATAATAGATATGTATGTATGAATTGTTATGAGTAAGTTTTATGTTTTACATTTAATGTAATTATATTTTACTGTTACTTAGGTACATAATCATTTGTCAGTGCCTATTGATATATTCTACCAAGAAAACAACAAATCAGAAAAATGTGGAACCGTTCAAAGCAATGAAAATTTCCACATGCCATTGTCTGCAGTTTACACCAGTTCAGCTGAATTTTATTTCAGTCCCAACAGCAGCCAGTAAGTACTAATCATAAAGTAGGAATATCAAATTTGTTGTGAATATTCACAGGCTATCATTCTTTTAATTGACTTGATCAGTAATTCCTGGAAGTATGAGTGCACACCAAATCTTTAATCCTGTCATGGAGTAAGTACTTAGCTATGATTGTTCCTCGAGCCTTTATGTGTATGTATGTATATCATCATCATCATCATCATTTTACGTCTCCTTTTTCTTGCTTGCAACGGTGGAATGGGTCCTTTTCAGCACAGCATCTCTCCATTCGTCACGGTCCTTTGTCATCTCCTCTGTGAGCTTCAGCAATCTGAGGTCAGCTCTCACCACCTCCGCCCATGATTTTTGTGGTCTTCTTCTACTGCGTCTTCCTTCCACTGGGATTTCTTGGCACTTCTTTACCCAACAGTCATCCTTCATTTGAATATAAATATATTCAAAATAGGGGCATCCAGGACTAAGACAACGGAAAAACGAACAATCCTATCTTTTCATTCTAAAGACTTGGCATTTTTTGAAACTATATATATATTATATTATTTATTTATGTTCATACACGGAACAAAAGTGCTACCCAAGGGGCCCAAATTTAACCATACCTCCAGAAAACAAGAGACATAAAAAAAGTGACCTTTCTTCAGACATTAATACGAGTTTATTTCTGCTCCCTTCCTGATTGAGCACTGTTTTCCTTTTTTCCTTTTCATATATATTGCTACATAGATATATGTATATATAAATCTTATGAATTATCAAAGCATTAGGTGATTTGAAAATTGAAAATGTGGGAACCCCAAATGCAGAAAATAACTGTAACAACAGTCAATTGCTGTAAATGATAGCTTAGAAATTCAGATAAAATACCCCTAGAGACGGAAAAAAAAGAAGAGGCCAGTAGCACCTACTGTCCACCATATATATATATATATATATATATGGGCAAAATGTAAAAAAAATCAAGTGAGTAAAGTTATGCCAGCAATTTTCAAGCTGTGTATTTATAATATATATATAACATAATTTTTATGTTTCCTCTTTCATATTGACATAGTTTTGACACCTTAATTTCAACATGGAAGACTGCATCTCACACATACGTTCAATTTTTGGTATGGTTTCTATGGCTGGATGCCCTTCCTAACACCAACCACTTTACAAAGTGTACTGGATACATTTTGCCTTGGCATCAGCACTAGTGAGGTTGTTTTAAATCTTACAAGACTATAGAATATCCAGTATTCGACATTGTCTTGATATATTCAAAGTAACAGAACCACAGGGGTGAATAGAAGGGAGAGCAATGAGAGAGACAATAATGGTAGAGAGTAATGGAAGAATGGAGTGAGAGCATGATCGGAGAAACAGTGTAGGAAGGAGAAAGTGATATAGTAGTAGGGGGAAGTAATGGAAATCTAAACTATAATAAAGGGAGAAGCGCGGGACTGCGTATGGTTTATAATTTGTTATCCCATTAGTAAAATAAGTTGGATTACTTTAAATAAATAATGAATGAATATTACATAATTTATCTACTAAATTTCGTGGCTGTTCATTAAATATATTTTATTATTTATTTAAAGATTCACTTCTTTAAAATTTTCACATGTCAACTCTTCCGGTGGCAATCGCTTAAATATATTAATTTTCTGTCACTAATTTTCTCCTAATGTAGTTTATATATAATATCGTCTACCACAGTGGTGGTAGGATATATTGAGTATAATGAAATTTAGTGTAATCTCTCATATAAAGGCATCATGATGGAAGATAGAAGCAGACTGATAAAATTACAGCCAGATCTAAAGACATTCCTTGTTATGTGGGTCACATAGTAGAGTGAGTATTAGAGTGAGGGTTGAGAGGGTCAGACAGATCCTGTGCCATCTAGGAAGATAGTAGCATGACAACCCATCCAATTAAGATGATATATACATATAATAATTGTTTCTACTTTTGGCACAAGGCCAGCAATTATTCCAGTGCATTACTGGTACTTTATGTCATCGACCATGTAAGGATGAAAGGCAAAGTTAACCTTGGCGGGATTTGAACTCAGACCATAAAGATCCGTAACTTTATACTGCAAAGCATGGCATCCAACCCTCTACCGATACTACCAATCCCCCACCTTTCATTTCATCATCATCATCGTTTAACGTCTATCTTCCATGCTAGCATGGGTTTAGACGGGAATTGTCCCACATGAGGCCAGATTGGTTGTCTTGCTCATATAGGACTGTCTGACGGGTTTTCTACGGCTGGATGCCCTTCCTAACACCAACCACATTTAATAATGGATGGAAAGCTAAGATGAAGAAATTTAAAACAGTTTATTCATTTTACATGTTTCAACAATAATGAGAAGAAAAATATATGGTGAAAAACTTTGTTCAACTTCCACTTTTAATAAATATAGATATGTGTCATGTATACATATATATATAAAACCATCACATGTGTAGTAGCTATTCACAGCATTATATCACATCCTCACCCCTACTCTATCCAAGATTACCTACATTCTGTCCAGGATCACCTACACTCTATCTAGGATCATCCACATTATATCCAGGGTCACCACCCAAAATCCCATTCTGCTCTGTAAGGTGGTTGGCAACCTGAAGGGCACCCTGCTGTAGAAACCATGCCAAAAAGGTCGAAAGGACCCTAGTTGTGTCATAAACTTGACTACCTCCCACAATAAATGCATCTAGTACACTTAGTACAGTGATTAGTGATAGTAAAGGCATCTAGCCAAAGAAAACCTTCCAAACAAAGGGTCTGAAGGACTCCTCAGTTGTGTCAAGGACAAGGCAACTTCCCTAGTGTTGATGCCACAGTTGATACATTCAGTAAAGTATCAGAGCCCCAGTCAACCTGGAGGTCTATGGCTCTGCTTCAGTACTGACCAGTCTGTAACGACATGTCTAACCCTTACTAACAGGGATAATGGACACTAAACAACAATGATATTTTATATATAACATGTATTTTCTTTTACTCTTTTATTCTTTTACCAGTCTCATTCATTAGACTACAGCAATTCTGGGACACTGCTTTAAAAGCATTTAGTCTACTTATTTAATCAATCGCTTTTTGGGTTTTTTTTGTTTGTTTGTTTGTTTTTTTGTGAACCACTAAGTTACAAGACTTGAGCACATATATAAACAATTTTTGAAACTTAACATATTTTTTGTGTCTGTTTGTGTTCATTTTCTAATTACATCTAATTTTCCAATTACCAGATACTCTTCCTCGGAAGAACCAATTAACTGGAGGGAGGTTGAAGACAAAGGAATGTATCAAATACACTGCAAATCACCAAACTGTGAAGAATCTTATTTCATGAATGTGAGTATTTGATTATTTGTATTTTCATTTCAAGGCGGCGAATTGGCAGAGTCGTTAGATCAGATAGAATGCTTTATGCTAAGTGTCTGGCAAAAAGAAGAGAGATTGTTGAGTCCAAGCTAGCTGATAAACATTGTGGTTTTCGCCCCGGATGCAGCACAGCCAACCAAATAATCACACTGTAGCAGGTCTTTGAGAAATTGTGGGAGTACTGCCAAGAAGTGTATTCTTTTTTGTAGGCATATGACTGCATTCCACAGGACCTGCTTTGAAAGGTTCTGCAGGGGTATGGTATTGATGGACAGCTCCTTGTTGCCCAGATGTCTCTATACAAATGCACGAGTATTTGTGTACAGATAAATGGTGATAAGTTGAAACCATTCAGTGTGGGAGTCAAACTCCACCAAGTGTGCCTACTATTATCTCTCCTGTTCATTATTTTTATGATCAGAATTGATATGCGCAACTGGGTTGTAAGTGGTATCATGACTGGCAGGTGTAGGATCATTCAGCTGGAATTTGCAGTTGACATGGTATTAGTTAACTTGTCACAAGGTGATCTCCAAACATGCACTAAATAGGTTTGATGCTGAGTGCTGCATGGCTGGAATGAAAATCAGTGCTGCAATGAGGCATTCATTCTCTCAAGGAAGCCTGTGCAGTGAACTCTATATGTAAATGGAGTTCCACTGAAACAGGTGGAGAATTTCAAGTACCTTAGGGCCATGTTCACAAATGATGGAAGGCAGGAAGCTGAATTGAGTGCAAGAATTGCAGGAGCTGATGCAGTAGTGCTCCAGCTTCGGCATTCGGGATCAAAGAGAGGTAGGTGTAAAAACCAAACTCACTATATTCAATTCCATATTTATGCTAATCGTTACCAATGGTCATCTTGGGAAAGGACTGAAAGAATACGATTAGAAATATAAGCAGCTGAAACTCTTCTGAAGAGTCTTTGGACTAATGGACTAATGTTACTCGATCAAGTGCATAGCTCTGAGATCAGAGAATTGCTCTAAATAGTGTCATTACTTCTCCGAATTGAAAGATCACAACTCCGATATTACAGGTATGTAGTTAGAATGTCTCAGGAAAGAATCAATGGACAGATTTTACAGGCAAAACCAACTGGCAGGAGACCCAGGGGTAAACCACGAACAAGATTGTTGAATAACATCCATCAATTCAACAGGTCTCGCTTGGGAAACCAGCCAGATCAATGGGAGGCAGTTGCTTCTGACAGGACCCACTGAAAGGAGTGTTTGAAAACTCTGCTCTCACAACCCTCTCAGGAATAAGTGGGCAAAGAAGAAGATAAAGATGGTATTTGTAACATTACAAAAATATTTTTTTATATAAGATTATGTTGGAAGATTTTAATTTAAATAGGAATCTTCTAAATAGATGGTTTTGTTCCATAGAACCAGAGGCTGCTTTGAGCAAGTTGGTATCAAAAGGGTTAATAATAGGTAGACTTATTTTTTTCTATTTGTCTTTACAGAGCAGTTAGGGAGGGTGTCAACCATGGTAGTAAAGATACATTAATCATTTGAATTGATAAACCCGTTTTTGCTACACCATGCTGTCCTATTGAATGATAAGGCAATCAATTTGGCAATGTTGTTAGAATATTTGTCCTGGGTCTCTGAGTTCAAATCATACCAAGATTCATATTTGGGGGTTGATGCAGTACCAACCCAGTTCTAGTGCAGTCCTCTCTCCTTCCAGCTGTCACATACTGGATATTCCACTTTATTGAGAGAGGGAGGGTGGTAAGAAAGTGTCTGTGCTTGCAACTGCATGAGCACCTTAAACCTTTAGAAATAGAATGGCATATACTACCGTCGTACTCAATTGCAAGTGATGGCTGTAGTAGTTATTGAATAACATGTGAAGTGCTATTGAATGCTAATCTCTAAATAAAATAATTTATACTCCAGTTTTCTATTCATTCCATTTCTTTTTTGTTTTGTTTTTTTTCTACATTTAGGTTTGTCCTGAAATTGAAGATATTTGTTTTGAGCAACAGGATAATGTGGGCAATGCTAAAATGTACACGTTGCATCTATGGCCAACTGTTATTATCCACAACTTGTTGCCAATGACTATTCGCTGTTTACTTGAGGTAAGATTTTCCTTCCATTCTATTAAATTACATGTACATATTCTAAGAATATTCTGAATCCGATTGTTTTTTCTTGTTGTTGTTTTTATGGGGGGGGGGGGGTGCAAGGTCTTATTTTATTTTTGTTTCTTTGGAATTTTTGTGTGAAAATTATAAATATTGTCATGTCTTTTGACTATATATGGTAATTTATTTTTTCTGGTAACTTTCTGTCCTTATAAATTATGATAATACACTTTGCAGAACACCAGTGAAGATCTGGAGCTGAAGTCTGGTGAGAACAGTCCACTTTTCAGTGCTTGTATTGGAACATCTAAACTGCAAGTGAGAGTAAGTTATCTAAAAAAATTTTATAATATTTATTTTTAAACATTTTCAAGTGTAATAATACAAGGTAGCAAACTGGCAGTGTCATTAGACCATCGGATAGAATGAACTGAAAATAAAAGTTTTTAGAAATTTAATTTTTGTTATTTCTTCTGTCTTTTCTTTAGATTCCTAATTATCAAGGCTGTGAATGGACTGGATCTCGTACTCTTGAAATGAATATACCAGAATTATCTCAATGGACATTCAAATCTTCAAACAGTGATTTAGTTCTTGTAAGTGTCTTGATAAAGTCTAAGTTGATTGTGTGTTGCCTCAGAATATGAGAATTTCAATTGTACTTGGCCTCCTTAAATCAGCTAACATCTATAGTTTCCTCACAGGGGAAAGGAATATAAAGTCCTAATTCTGATTCCTCAATAAAATGAACTCTGTAAATGGTAGTGTTGGTGCCATGATAAAATGCACCCAATACACTCTATAAGTAGTAGTAGTAGTAATGGTGTTGAATTAAAATAAATGCACACAGCACACTCTGTAAAGTAGTAGTGATGGAGCCACAATAACATGCACCCACTACACTTTGTAGTGTGATAATACTGGTGTCAATAAAATGCACCTAGTACTCTGTAGTGTTCGTAAAGGCCTAAAATTGGCTTGCTGTATGTTGATGAAGGTCTCAGTCTGGCAGGGTATATTTGCCAACTAAATAAATGTTAGCAAGGTAATCAAGGAAAGAGACCATTAAAATGAGAAAGAAGAATTTCATTTCACATTTTTTTAAAATATAACAATGAAGTTAAACTTACTAAAATATTCTAAGTTGTATTTTATAATGGAATCTATGATGAGTGAAAAGGGCCTTAGTTGATATATGTATTCTAGTTATATTAATTTAACATTTAATTAATAATTGTGTATCTAATTTAGTATAGATACACTGTATCCTTGCATGTTGCAAGAAGTAATTAAATGTTGGCACCAGGAAAGGCATCATGCAGTAAAACATGACCTCAAAAATGACCCCATGGTGAGACTATCATGGCCTGCAAGACTAACCCTTGCTCTAGCATGGAAAATGGCTTTAGTGCTTTTGATACCAACCCACCCTCTGGTGTGTTGATATCAAAACTGGCTCTGGTTGTATGATACAAAACCACATGTTTTAAAGGCTTCCACCATAATTCGATATAAACAAATACAATCATAACAATGAAAAGATTAACAATTTTTAGTAAATCTATCTAAATTCTTCATTGAGTGAAGTGTATTTCATTAGAAATATGGTAATGCTTGTTATTGCTGTTTATTCTATGATGTTTTTCAAATGGTGTATACATTCAGTTGTTACATTTACCAATGATGAAGTTTCCAGTTTCTTATTCATTGAATCTTATTGCAGGAGATGGGTTTGCATAACAAAACTGGCAGTGGCAGCCTTGCAATGACATTTTATAGCCCTTATTGGATGATAAATAAAACTGGACAGGATCTCTACTACAAAGTAAGTACTCTCAAAATTGAACCTTTTCTATCTAACATACCTGGCCCAACTAAAAATGCATCTTCTTTATTCAGATTCATTCAAAAATTATTTGCTAAACTGAAGTGTCTAATGAAACTAAAAAAACTGGCTATTGTAGATGACTGAAATTTAATATCAGAAAAAAAAGTTGTTTATTGACGATGGTGGATTAAAAGAATCATAAGAGCATCATACAAATATTTTGTGACATTTGTTCCACCTCTTTACATTCTGACTTCAAATCCCACCAAAGTAAACTTTGCCTTTCATCCTTCTGAGTTCAATAAAATAAAGTACAAGTCAAGTGCTAGGGTCGATGTAATCGACTTTCTCTTCGCAAAAAATTCACTGACCTTATGCCTAGGTAAGAAATCATTAATATATAAGGAGCCATGGCTTCAATCTCTAGTTATGGTTCCTTCTATCTTTGATGATTAAGTTGTCATTGATCAGTTGCTGAAAAGGTAAATGCGGTTATAATTCAAATACTATAGACAGTTAGTGTAAATGGCTAAGTTGATAAGACACTGGATAACTAGCTGAGTCGGTAGTTTGTGACATTTCACTGATACTGTATTGTGTAAGTAATATCTTTAAATCATTATCCATTTGGAGCTTGAATAGATGAAAATGTTTATTTCCATCTGTTCTGGATGTTTCTGTGTTCTCCATATCAGCCAAGTCTTTTTTTTTCAACAATGACCCAAAATAACACTGTTTTTTAGGTATCTGAGGTAAACCTTTCCAGATGCTGTTTTGTTGGTGATAAATTACAAAATCCTCAATCATTGGTATGATACAGTCTCTCCTTGTATGTCTGTCTATTCGTGTGAGTATGTGTCTGTGTTGGTGTGAGAGTGTAGCTTTGGTGTAGTTATATTGGTTTAAATGTGCACCCTGTTATTGTCTGCAGAACTATATATTCCTATAGCATGTATCTCTATAGAATTCTTTTGTAGTTTGGATGCAAGCTGACCTAAACTAGTATTCAGTTTTTAATATTAACTTTACATTGATTATAAAGTCCAAGTTAGTTTCTACTATACTAAACCTACTACACCTATTCAATAAGATTTGGTTGGTTTCTATTAAGTTCAGAAAATTTTTTTAGTGTTCAGTGCACCACTTCAGTATGACTTTATTGAGGCCATCTCATTTAGAATAGATTAGCTGTGATTTTCAACATCTCAAATTTTCTTAAAGAGTAAAAATGGAATTCATATCATATCATATTTAATAATGCCTATACAGTTATTCTTCTTGAAATGTTTCAGAGTTTTGTTTTTTTGGTGGGCGGTGGTTATTGTACTTAGAAATATATATATCAAATACATTTAACTTACCATCTGAAATGATATTTTCTTAATATTTACCATTTGAAATTGTTATGAGAATATATTGAACCAACAGCTTATTCTGTGTTCAGTTTTACCCTCCTGCTAACATGGGTGAAATGGATTTGCACAATATTCTCTGTCTCTCCTTTTCTTCTTAGCTCACATCTATCTGATTATTCACTTGTATTCCTGTTATCAGCAAATTTTCGTTACCTCACACATTCATTTGCATCATATACACGTACCAGTGATGTTTTGTGTATTTAATAGAATACCATTACACTTCCTACTCATTTCTGTTCATCCTGTATAAGTATTCCCTTTCCCTAATTTGTTTATTGTTTTAAAGCATGATATTCCTGATATTCACATCATACAACCCACTTTTTGCATGATCACAGAATCCTTTTATCAGCAATAAAAACAGCAATTCCTTAAATTTCAGTATTGGTGTAAAACTATTTATATTTTCATGAACAATTATAGTTCCTTTTTAATCCCAAATTTCAGACAGAATTAATAAAAAGTAGATATGTATAGCAATCTGCTCACGTAGTCTGATAAATATTGGATGGGTGAGTTTTAGTCATTTTATTATTTTCCATGCTGTGCATTGTAATAAAGAAATCTTACTAGTTTCTATTTAAGAACTCTAATAGTGTAAATAGCCATGTGCCCTACATCTCTCCATATTAAGAGATAATTTTCAAGTCACAAAGACATTCACATGAAACAAATTTTTTAACAATGACTTTACCTTTTCATACCATATTTCTAATAAAAGACACTACCAATCATTCTAAAATAATTTTTTAAATAATCAAAAATTTGGAGGAATTAAATGAAATAACTTTTTCAATATTAAGCTGGTGTTTGGAAGAAGTTTCATGCAATTTGGTATCAGAAGAGTTAAAGAATCTTTCTAGAGAAAATTACAAAAATAAATATCTGTCGATATGTGAGTCTAATTTTATCATTCCACATCATTTAACTTTGACGGATGCTTTATAAGCAGCTTCATAGTAATCCTTTCACTCTCTAGAACTCACTATGTCAGTACTTTAATTACTATTTCTCATCAGATTCTCATTTAATCAATAGAATTTCTTTGTGTTCTCCTTTTCCCATTGTTGAAGTTGTTGTCTTTGCTTTTATCATTGTCTGTATCTACATGTTTCATAGAAATTATCCCATTTTCTATGTCTCGGTTGACTGTCCTTCAGCTTTCATCATTCGTTGTATTTTTGTGTAAAAATTGGATGTTTCCTCTTCACCACTATGGTACAATCTACATGCATATCTCTGTTCTCAAATCTTCAACATATTTCTTGACATTTTATTCAGAGTTGTATAAATAATGTTACAAATTGTTTATAATTCTTACAGAATGAAAATTTAAATCTATGCAATTAATTATTGCTAGAAACCTTATAAATATTTAATCAAAGTGAGAGAACCCCCCCCAAAAAAAAAAACTAAGTGCATCAATCAGTCACACGCCACAAGGGTCAATGAAACTTTTTGAGGAGAGCCAACATGCTCACAGCATTGCTGTAGGTGATGTGAGGCTAAGGCACTGAAACAACCAAGCACCCTCATATGTATCACCTGACACCTCTGTAAGGCAAGCTGCTAACAATGAGAAGAACGTTGCTGTCAGCAGTCCAGCTCCACTAAACGTCTTGAACACCAGAGGCTGGAAAAAATAGATATTTGGTCATTCCTAGTATTTTAGTATGTTATTCCATTCGGCTATGGAAGCAGTGACCCTCACATTTACTGCAGCATCCAGGATGTGGAAGGGAACAAAAGTGTCACTAACTGTGGCAACCTAAGATAAGACATCTGCCTCTTACTCAGAGACAAAGTAAGACCATCTGGTCTCTTCCCATCAACTCTGGATAATCCAGCCAACTCCAAAACTGAGGGTATGTTTACCCAAGCTAGGGCTCACTTAATGATCAGGTTTAGCTCAATGTGACTGGCAAAGTGACCAGCATTCATGCAGCAAGATAAACCATGGAGGTCTGTGGAGTTGAGGAGCTTACCACAGCAACATTTCAGACCTCCACAGACAAAAAAGACTACTTATATTAGCCATAGGCAGGGCATCAAGCCTGTTCTCCAAGAATTTTGTGCTTGCAGAATGTAGGCGACACCTTGAAAATTGATCAGATTGATCTCGAATTTCAGGAACTGAAAAACCCAGCTCTGTCCACTGTAGTAAAGCTTTATCGATTTCTCTGTTGGAATTAGTCCATGTTGGAAAGGAGAGGATGTCACATACTAAAGGGGAGCATGTGAATGGAGGAAAGAAAGCAAGGTAGAGTTAGGGATAAGCATTTATACTGACCAAGACCTCCAAACCATTTGAACAAGGTAGCCTGATCGTGGGACTCTGGAGAAAGTCTGATATTGACCAAACATTCAAGTTCACTGAAGATTAAGTCATCAAAGCATTGGAGAAACAACAAAAATCGAATCATCATTAATACTCTTGAAGGCTTTTTTGATAACTTTTGAGAACTTGTCTTCAAGAATAACTTAAATTTCTCAGTCATTAGATAGTAGAAACCTATAACCACGTAACTATGTTACTTTTGCAAATTATTTCATCAATCATTTACTAATTCTGAGGTTATAATATCTCTAAAAATATTATTGATGAGTGATGTTTGTAACTTGACAGAAAACTGTATTGTGATGCCATTATCAGAATTATCAAGAAATGGCAAATTGTATCTGCAAATAGAAGAATGCTGATGTAAAACCAATAATCAACTGAAACCATTTCAGCCACAAGTTTGTCTTTAAAATTGTTACTAAATCCATTGTTAATGTAAAATCAGTTATCATTTTTCATTTCATTCTGTTTGTCCATTATAATATTTTGAAATTATTTTTTACTGATTTGCTTTTAAACATAAACTGCTCATCAAAATTCAGTACAGATATTTACATTTTAGCCAACTTTAAAATATAACACTTTACTAAAAATGAATTTCATGAAATCAAATCAATAAAATTATTACACAGTAAACCTTTTTTGATGTTTTTTTTTTTTTTTTTTTTTTTTTTTTTAAAGAATTTACTTTTAGATAATTATTCTAATCATTTTTGTTTTCTTTCTCTTTATTCTCTATTCAGTCTTCAGAAAGTGCTGATATACTCAAACATCCTTCAGATTTGAAAGATGCTATACTTTTTTCTTTTAAATCCAAATCTAAGAAGGTAAGGTAGATTTCAAACCTATATAATTATTGTTAATTTTCAACTAATGAAATTCATATTTGACATATTGTACTAATTGGCTAACAACATTTATTTCTTTACCTTAATACAAATGGTTATTGAACAAAACTTTTCAGTATTTTTCTAAAGAATTACAAATGAACTTACAAGTCTTCTCTGAATAGACAAGTTTTTTGTAGTATATTTACATTTCATCATATAATTTCAATCTTTGCTGCAAATATTCAGTTTGATAAATAAAAAAGAAGGAATAATTAACAATTATTTTCTCAAGGATATATATATATATATATATATATATATATATATATATATATATATATTAGTAGTGGTTGATATTTTTTTCAGTGTAAATCCTTTGTTTTTATTTAGTAGACTTGCAAGTAATTTGTTCACAAAATCTGTACTAATTTAGTTTTCTATACAAATAAGTTGGCATGTAATCATTCTCTAGATGTTGCTCTTATAGCTGTCAGTCAAGAATTTTCTATGATATCTGTTTTACATTGCCTAGATGTATTTATTCTGTAGTTTCATTCATCACCACCAATCAAATTTGAAATATGCAGTTTTCAAGAAATCTTTAAAGTTAAATTCTAAAAATGTTCTCTTTTTTTCAATGGAAAGAAAAAAGAAAACAAATTCTTGGCTATAGTTCTATGGAGTACTGTGTTTAGCATATAATAATTTAGTTTTATAGTCTATTTGTTTGTGTGGGTTTTCTTGGTATAGAAAACGTTTTAGTCAAAAGCTTGAACAGTTTCTCTGGTGTCAGTTTTATTTCCCCTTTTGTGAGTCCCATTTATTTAATAATTCAAAGACGTGGGTAGATTTGCTTCAGTATGGAAAGAAAACATGGAATCTTATTCCATTTTGTGTCAAATGAGAACAAAAACAATTACTGACCAAGAAAATTAAGCTTTTGATCTTCCTTTCAGGTTGGCTGATATGTAATGAGTTAATCAAGTCTGAATTCCTTTTTCTGTAACTTATTGTTCAAGTTGTCATTGATGTAATAACTTGACATCATTTTTTTTTCTTTCTGTTATTTCCCTTTATTTCTAAATCACCCTTACTGTGTACCTAGATACACAAGGAAAAAGAAGGAAAAGGTTGGGATAAAGGGGACGAGAAAGAGAAAAAAGAGAAGGACAAAAAAACTCCCAAAGTGAAGGAGTGGCGTCAACATGGTAAAGTAAGTGAGAGTTTGATGATGTTGTTCATGGACTGCAGACCCCTTTGGTTGATACGGCAACTGAGTATTGTTAAATTGATCGCTAACTCACAATTTGTTTCATTCTGTTCTACTGATCACTGCCAATTCTGATGTCAGCAGTATAGTGCTTGGTTGGTTAAACTCTAAGCAATGAGGTGTATCATTGAGATTTTATGAGGGCTCTAAACAAACATTGCCTGAAAGTAGATAACTAAGTCTGAGAAGCCACTATCCAAATACAATTTGTATGTTCTGGAACATGTTGGTGAAAATATTTCACCTAAGCAATGACCTTGTATCCTAGTTTTTAATACACTTAGATACTGATATTGAAGATATCGGAACTGTAAATGATTGAAGTCTAGAAGGATTGCTGAATGACTTGCAGATTTTTTAATTCTTCATCTAAATATGTATTGATATAAACTTCATTTGATTGGAATCTATAAATACAGCTACCCTGATAGTAAGAAGGGTTGCTCCATAACATGGAGAGATATATTTATGTCTTCCAAAGGAAACAGGTGTTTACAAATATCAGCAGTGTCGGGAGAGCAGCAGATAATTATGACCCTTTACATTCTGAGTTCAAATTCCACCGAAGTTAGCTTTGCTTTTCATCCTTATGGGGTCGATAAAATAAAGTACCAGTCTTGCACTGGGGTTGATTTAATCAACTTCCCCCTCCGCCTTCAAATTGCTGGCCTTGTGCCTAAAGTAGAAACAATTATTATAGTGGTGAATTCTATTAAACTTGAATAGCAAAAACTAAATTCCTTCCACTTCCTTTAAATATCATTTTAATGATCATGATCATCACCATTTAAGATCTATTTTCTGTGCTTGCATGGGTAAGATGCGTTGTCATGAACTGAGGCTATACTGGTCAGGTGACCATGTCTTGCTCATACATTCCATTTTGGGCTTGGTTTCTATGGCTGGATGTCTTTCCTAATGCCAACTACTTTACAGCATGTACTGGGAGCATTTTATCATGATTCCAACATTATCACCTCAAGGGCTGCTTTTTATCATGGCTGAAGTACTAGCATCTTACAGTGCAAACTGAGTGCTTTAGATTGTGGGACCAGCGCTACCACTGAAATTTCTTTAACTGGAAGGGCTTTCTATACTCAGCCAGGTAAATGGGGATGTCATAGTGATTAATGATTAACAAGATATGTTCCTTACCAAGAAAAAATAGTCTAATTTCTTCACATTTCCTAAACTTATTTAGATAACTTTGGGCCAGTGTTGGTTCAGGCCATAGCAACACCTGGCGAAGTCTTTCAGATTATCTGTTCACAACCTAGTCATGTTTTGGACACCATGGCCCACTCTAATAAAGAGATGTTATTTTTAGAGACACATCCAAGTGTAGGGAGTTTTCCTGGGATTTCTTGGAGGAATTTGTGCAGGAAACTTTTAAATACTATGGAATCTGTTTCTGTCTTGATGTATTTTGGTATGATATTGAAGAGAGTGGCGGGCATTAAAATACATATATATATATATTGCCATCACTGATGCTGATAAGAAGGTAGCTTGGAAGTGTCACTACGAAAGGCTACTAAATGAGGAGAATAAATGGGAGAAAGACAGTCTCCCCCACATCGATCCAATAGAGGGACCAGCAGTGCTAGTTGAAGGTAGTATAATAAGTAAGGCAATCAAAGATATGAAGACGGGTAAGGCGGCTGGGCCTTCGGAAATAGTTGCTGAAATGCTGAAAGCTTCTGGAACAGCGGGACACACTATGGTCACCCGGATAGTAAACCAAGTCATACAGAATGGGGCTGTTCCGAAGGACTGGCATAGCAGCAGCATCATTAACTGCTACAAGGGTAAAGGAGATGTTCTAGATAGGGGAAACTATAGAGGCATTAAATTAATCGACCAGGTCATGAAGGTCACAGAAAAAGTAATAGCGCAACTAATCAGAGAGCGAATTGATCTAGATGAAATGCAGTTTGGGTTTGTGTCAGGTAAAAGTACCACAGACGCTCTTTTCCTTGTACGACAACTACAGGAGAAGTACCTAGCTAAAAGTAAACCCCTATACTTAGCTTTTGTTGACTTGGCAAAAGCCTTTGACAGAGTCCCCTGCTCCATTATCTGGTGGGCTCTTAGAAAACTAGGTGTTGATGAATGGCTTGTGAGAGCTATACAAGCCATGTATAAAGAAACAGTCAGCAAGGTTAGAATTAACAACGAATATAGTGAAGAGTTTAGCGTAAAAGTTGGTGTTCATCAGGGCTCCATTCTTAGCCCCCTACTATTTATTATTGCCCTTCAGGCTATAACAGGAGTTCAAGACTGGCTCCCATGGGAACTCCTATACGCAGATGATCTAACTCTCATAGCTGAATCAATGGCTGAAATAGAGAAGAAATTCCAAACATGGAAGCATGGCCTAGAATCAAAAGGCCTTAAAGTTAACTTGTCTAAGACTAAAGTTCTAGTTTGTAGGAAGGAAAATGGGGCACCGGTCCCATCTGGGAAATGGCCATGCTCAGTGTGTAGGAAAGGAGTAGGCAGAAACTCCATTTTATGTCCCGAATGCAAAGTATGAGTGCATAAAAGATGTAGTGGGATCACAGGTAAGCTAACTAAGAATATAGATTTTATATGTGGCTGGTGCTCTGGTGCAATAAGTAGCAGCAAGTGCCCACAGAATACTAGCTCATTCCATTGCACAGATGGTTCTATAGAAATAGTGGACACCTTCCGTTACCTGGGTGACAAAATCAGCAGTGGGGGAGGGTGCTCTGAAAGTACAGTAGCTAGAGTCAGAACGGGATGGAAAAAGTTCAGAGAGCTTATACCAATATTGGCTGCTAAAGGGTTCTCTCTAAAAATGAAAGGCAGGCTGTATGATGCCTGCATACGAACAGCAATGTTACATGGCAGTGAGACCTGGGCATTGTGTGCAGAGGATATACGCAGACTAAAGAGGAATGAAGCTTGCATGCTCCGCTGGATGTGTAATAGTAATATACGTGAACGGCAAAGCATAAATGAACTAAGGGAGAAATTAGGAATAAGAGGGATCAGATGTTGTTTACTCGAGAGAAGACTACGTTAGTACGGTCACATGATGCGCATGAAAGACGACAGTTGTATAAAAAAGTGCAGGGCAATAAAAATAGGCGGTAGCCACGGAGTCGGCAGACCCAGAAAAACCTGGGACGACTTGATAAATTCCGACCTCACACACTTACACCTCTCCAAGACAATGTCACTGGACCGAGATCTTTGGCGCTACACAGTAATACAGAAGACCTGCCTTGCCTAAGTACAAAGCGAAACCTACAGTCAGTAGGCACCTCTAACAAAAATACACCCCTGTCCCACTACCCCCACCTCATCCACACCCCCCCCCCCCCCCTTCAATGTGAAGTTATGTTGGTACCACAACATCCAGTCCGAAACAAATGAGGTTGTGTAGGTGTCACGACAAAAAAAACACACAGTCCACACTGTAATGTGGCCGTGTAGGTAACACGATAAAAACCTCCCAGTCCACACTGTAAACGTGGTTGGTGTTAGGAAGGGCATCCAGCCATAGCAAACCCGCCAGACAGTCCTATACGAGCAGGACAACCAATCTTACCTCAAGTGGGAAAACTCCCGTCCAAATCCATGCAAGCGTGGAAGATGGACGTTAAACGATGATGATGATGATGATGATTTATAATATATACTATAATCAAGTTTAGTCTATACATATAAAATATATATCAATTATGTTTCTCAACAAAAAAGCTCAGGGCATCAATTATACAAATTTAAACAATATATAGATTTTTTTTTTATCAAGTTTTTTGGTCTTTTCTACATATATCTCACTCTGCACGAAAATACTTCTTACCAAAAAAAATTACTGAAGATTACAATTCCCTGGTCTTAAGGATGTTTATTACCAAAGTCGATAATTGGTGATTGATACCAATCATTAAAATCGATTGTATGCATCTTTTTCGGGGATTTTATGGAATAGCCATATGTTTGCTTTAGGCAATTTTGGTTTAATTCTATCTTTAAGTGAGTATATTTATTATTTGTTTCTATATATATGTACAAAATGGTAATAGTTTCTCAACTTGATAAGTGAAATAAA
>OZ024741.1:204671190-204701190 GCA_964016885.1 Eledone cirrhosa
CGAAACGAAATTAAATTTCGTTTCGTTTGTAACTCACTTTTGTATGACTGACGCCTAAACAATTAAGTTAAAGATGTACATCCATATATGTATACTGAAATACTAGTATGTATATGAATACACACACGTATACATATGTAGATGTACCAAGTTTTTTCACTGGTCACTTTACTGTGAGTGGCCAGCTATTCTGTATGTAAACACACAGACAAACCGGTTTTTAGAGTCATACTGGTTTTTGAGGAAACACCTTTCCTCCATTCTCCAGAAAGCCAGACAAGGAATATTGAACTAGTTTCGTTGTTGTTACAACTCATCAGCAATATTTACCTATCTTCCGGCCTCTCTAGAGAATCGTAAAAGCACATATCGTTATATGCTTTTTCTATGAAAATTAGTAGTGGGCAGACTAATTTGCATAGAGTGTGAGTAAGTACCGGTTCAACGGAGACGATAAAAACAAATAACGAAACGAAATTAAATTTCGTTTCGTTTGTAACTCACTTTTGTATGACTGACGCCTAAACAATTAAGTTAAAGATGTACATCCATATATGTATACTGAAATACTAGTATGTATATGAATACACACACGTATACATATGTAGATGTACCAAGTTTTTTCACTGGTCACTTTACTGTGAGTGGCCAGCTATTCTGTATGTAAACACACAGACAAACCGGTTTTTAGAGTCATACTGGTTTTTGAGGAAACACCTTTCCTCCATTCTCCAGAAAGCCAGACAAGGAATATTGAACTAGTTTCGTTGTTGTTACAACTCATCAGCAATATTTACCTATCTTCCGGCCTCTCTAGAGAATCGTAAAAGCACATATCGTTATATGCTTTTTCTATGAAAATTAGTAGTGGGCAGACTAATTTGCATAGAGTGTGAGTAAGTACCGGTTCAACGGAGACGATAAAAACAAATAACGAAACGAAATTAAATTTCGTTTCGTTTGTAACTCACTTTTGTATGACTGACGCCTAAACAATTAAGTTAAAGATGTACATCCATATATGTATACTGAAATACTAGTATGTATATGAATACACACACGTATACATATGTAGATGTACCAAGTTTTTTCACTGGTCACTTTACTGTGAGTGGCCAGCTATTCTGTATGTAAACACACAGACAAACCGGTTTTTAGAGTCATACTGGTTTTTGAGGAAACACCTTTCCTCCATTCTCCAGAAAGCCAGACAAGGAATATTGAACTAGTTTCGTTGTTGTTACAACTCATCAGCAATATTTACCTATCTTCCGGCCTCTCTAGAGAATCGTAAAAGCACATATCGTTATATGCTTTTTCTATGAAAATTAGTAGTGGGCAGACTAATTTGCATAGAGTGTGAGTAAGTACCGGTTCAACGGAGACGATAAAAACAAATAACGAAACGAAATTAAATTTCGTTTCGTTTGTAACTCACTTTTGTATGACTGACGCCTAAACAATTAAGTTAAAGATGTACATCCATATATGTATACTGAAATACTAGTATGTATATGAATACACACACGTATACATATGTAGATGTACCAAGTTTTTTCACTGGTCACTTTACTGTGAGTGGCCAGCTATTCTGTATGTAAACACACAGACAAACCGGTTTTTAGAGTCATACTGGTTTTTGAGGAAACACCTTTCCTCCATTCTCCAGAAAGCCAGACAAGGAATATTGAACTAGTTTCGTTGTTGTTACAACTCATCAGCAATATTTACCTATCTTCCGGCCTCTCTAGAGAATCGTAAAAGCACATATCGTTATATGCTTTTTCTATGAAAATTAGTAGTGGGCAGACTAATTTGCATAGAGTGTGAGTAAGTACCGGTTCAACGGAGACGATAAAAACAAATAACGAAACGAAATTAAATTTCGTTTCGTTTGTAACTCACTTTTGTATGACTGACGCCTAAACAATTAAGTTAAAGATGTACATCCATATATGTATACTGAAATACTAGTATGTATATGAATACACACACGTATACATATGTAGATGTACCAAGTTTTTTCACTGGTCACTTTACTGTGAGTGGCCAGCTATTCTGTATGTAAACACACAGACAAACCGGTTTTTAGAGTCATACTGGTTTTTGAGGAAACACCTTTCCTCCATTCTCCAGAAAGCCAGACAAGGAATATTGAACTAGTTTCGTTGTTGTTACAACTCATCAGCAATATTTACCTATCTTCCGGCCTCTCTAGAGAATCGTAAAAGCACATATCGTTATATGCTTTTTCTATGAAAATTAGTAGTGGGCAGACTAATTTGCATAGAGTGTGAGTAAGTACCGGTTCAACGGAGACGATAAAAACAAATAACGAAACGAAATTAAATTTCGTTTCGTTTGTAACTCACTTTTGTATGACTGACGCCTAAACAATTAAGTTAAAGATGTACATCCATATATGTATACTGAAATACTAGTATGTATATGAATACACACACGTATACATATGTAGATGTACCAAGTTTTTTCACTGGTCACTTTACTGTGAGTGGCCAGCTATTCTGTATGTAAACACACAGACAAACCGGTTTTTAGAGTCATACTGGTTTTTGAGGAAACACCTTTCCTCCATTCTCCAGAAAGCCAGACAAGGAATATTGAACTAGTTTCGTTGTTGTTACAACTCATCAGCAATATTTACCTATCTTCCGGCCTCTCTAGAGAATCGTAAAAGCACATATCGTTATATGCTTTTTCTATGAAAATTAGTAGTGGGCAGACTAATTTGCATAGAGTGTGAGTAAGTACCGGTTCAACGGAGACGATAAAAACAAATAACGAAACGAAATTAAATTTCGTTTCGTTTGTAACTCACTTTTGTATGACTGACGCCTAAACAATTAAGTTAAAGATGTACATCCATATATGTATACTGAAATACTAGTATGTATATGAATACACACACGTATACATATGTAGATGTACCAAGTTTTTTCACTGGTCACTTTACTGTGAGTGGCCAGCTATTCTGTATGTAAACACACAGACAAACCGGTTTTTAGAGTCATACTGGTTTTTGAGGAAACACCTTTCCTCCATTCTCCAGAAAGCCAGACAAGGAATATTGAACTAGTTTCGTTGTTGTTACAACTCATCAGCAATATTTACCTATCTTCCGGCCTCTCTAGAGAATCGTAAAAGCACATATCGTTATATGCTTTTTCTATGAAAATTAGTAGTGGGCAGACTAATTTGCATAGAGTGTGAGTAAGTACCGGTTCAACGGAGACGATAAAAACAAATAACGAAACGAAATTAAATTTCGTTTCGTTTGTAACTCACTTTTGTATGACTGACGCCTAAACAATTAAGTTAAAGATGTACATCCATATATGTATACTGAAATACTAGTATGTATATGAATACACACACGTATACATATGTAGATGTACCAAGTTTTTTCACTGGTCACTTTACTGTGAGTGGCCAGCTATTCTGTATGTAAACACACAGACAAACCGGTTTTTAGAGTCATACTGGTTTTTGAGGAAACACCTTTCCTCCATTCTCCAGAAAGCCAGACAAGGAATATTGAACTAGTTTCGTTGTTGTTACAACTCATCAGCAATATTTACCTATCTTCCGGCCTCTCTAGAGAATCGTAAAAGCACATATCGTTATATGCTTTTTCTATGAAAATTAGTAGTGGGCAGACTAATTTGCATAGAGTGTGAGTAAGTACCGGTTCAACGGAGACGATAAAAACAAATAACGAAACGAAATTAAATTTCGTTTCGTTTGTAACTCACTTTTGTATGACTGACGCCTAAACAATTAAGTTAAAGATGTACATCCATATATGTATACTGAAATACTAGTATGTATATGAATACACACACGTATACATATGTAGATGTACCAAGTTTTTTCACTGGTCACTTTACTGTGAGTGGCCAGCTATTCTGTATGTAAACACACAGACAAACCGGTTTTTAGAGTCATACTGGTTTTTGAGGAAACACCTTTCCTCCATTCTCCAGAAAGCCAGACAAGGAATATTGAACTAGTTTCGTTGTTGTTACAACTCATCAGCAATATTTACCTATCTTCCGGCCTCTCTAGAGAATCGTAAAAGCACATATCGTTATATGCTTTTTCTATGAAAATTAGTAGTGGGCAGACTAATTTGCATAGAGTGTGAGTAAGTACCGGTTCAACGGAGACGATAAAAACAAATAACGAAACGAAATTAAATTTCGTTTCGTTTGTAACTCACTTTTGTATGACTGACGCCTAAACAATTAAGTTAAAGATGTACATCCATATATGTATACTGAAATACTAGTATGTATATGAATACACACACGTATACATATGTAGATGTACCAAGTTTTTTCACTGGTCACTTTACTGTGAGTGGCCAGCTATTCTGTATGTAAACACACAGACAAACCGGTTTTTAGAGTCATACTGGTTTTTGAGGAAACACCTTTCCTCCATTCTCCAGAAAGCCAGACAAGGAATATTGAACTAGTTTCGTTGTTGTTACAACTCATCAGCAATATTTACCTATCTTCCGGCCTCTCTAGAGAATCGTAAAAGCACATATCGTTATATGCTTTTTCTATGAAAATTAGTAGTGGGCAGACTAATTTGCATAGAGTGTGAGTAAGTACCGGTTCAACGGAGACGATAAAAACAAATAACGAAACGAAATTAAATTTCGTTTCGTTTGTAACTCACTTTTGTATGACTGACGCCTAAACAATTAAGTTAAAGATGTACATCCATATATGTATACTGAAATACTAGTATGTATATGAATACACACACGTATACATATGTAGATGTACCAAGTTTTTTCACTGGTCACTTTACTGTGAGTGGCCAGCTATTCTGTATGTAAACACACAGACAAACCGGTTTTTAGAGTCATACTGGTTTTTGAGGAAACACCTTTCCTCCATTCTCCAGAAAGCCAGACAAGGAATATTGAACTAGTTTCGTTGTTGTTACAACTCATCAGCAATATTTACCTATCTTCCGGCCTCTCTAGAGAATCGTAAAAGCACATATCGTTATATGCTTTTTCTATGAAAATTAGTAGTGGGCAGACTAATTTGCATAGAGTGTGAGTAAGTACCGGTTCAACGGAGACGATAAAAACAAATAACGAAACGAAATTAAATTTCGTTTCGTTTGTAACTCACTTTTGTATGACTGACGCCTAAACAATTAAGTTAAAGATGTACATCCATATATGTATACTGAAATACTAGTATGTATATGAATACACACACGTATACATATGTAGATGTACCAAGTTTTTTCACTGGTCACTTTACTGTGAGTGGCCAGCTATTCTGTATGTAAACACACAGACAAACCGGTTTTTAGAGTCATACTGGTTTTTGAGGAAACACCTTTCCTCCATTCTCCAGAAAGCCAGACAAGGAATATTGAACTAGTTTCGTTGTTGTTACAACTCATCAGCAATATTTACCTATCTTCCGGCCTCTCTAGAGAATCGTAAAAGCACATATCGTTATATGCTTTTTCTATGAAAATTAGTAGTGGGCAGACTAATTTGCATAGAGTGTGAGTAAGTACCGGTTCAACGGAGACGATAAAAACAAATAACGAAACGAAATTAAATTTCGTTTCGTTTGTAACTCACTTTTGTATGACTGACGCCTAAACAATTAAGTTAAAGATGTACATCCATATATGTATACTGAAATACTAGTATGTATATGAATACACACACGTATACATATGTAGATGTACCAAGTTTTTTCACTGGTCACTTTACTGTGAGTGGCCAGCTATTCTGTATGTAAACACACAGACAAACCGGTTTTTAGAGTCATACTGGTTTTTGAGGAAACACCTTTCCTCCATTCTCCAGAAAGCCAGACAAGGAATATTGAACTAGTTTCGTTGTTGTTACAACTCATCAGCAATATTTACCTATCTTCCGGCCTCTCTAGAGAATCGTAAAAGCACATATCGTTATATGCTTTTTCTATGAAAATTAGTAGTGGGCAGACTAATTTGCATAGAGTGTGAGTAAGTACCGGTTCAACGGAGACGATAAAAACAAATAACGAAACGAAATTAAATTTCGTTTCGTTTGTAACTCACTTTTGTATGACTGACGCCTAAACAATTAAGTTAAAGATGTACATCCATATATGTATACTGAAATACTAGTATGTATATGAATACACACACGTATACATATGTAGATGTACCAAGTTTTTTCACTGGTCACTTTACTGTGAGTGGCCAGCTATTCTGTATGTAAACACACAGACAAACCGGTTTTTAGAGTCATACTGGTTTTTGAGGAAACACCTTTCCTCCATTCTCCAGAAAGCCAGACAAGGAATATTGAACTAGTTTCGTTGTTGTTACAACTCATCAGCAATATTTACCTATCTTCCGGCCTCTCTAGAGAATCGTAAAAGCACATATCGTTATATGCTTTTTCTATGAAAATTAGTAGTGGGCAGACTAATTTGCATAGAGTGTGAGTAAGTACCGGTTCAACGGAGACGATAAAAACAAATAACGAAACGAAATTAAATTTCGTTTCGTTTGTAACTCACTTTTGTATGACTGACGCCTAAACAATTAAGTTAAAGATGTACATCCATATATGTATACTGAAATACTAGTATGTATATGAATACACACACGTATACATATGTAGATGTACCAAGTTTTTTCACTGGTCACTTTACTGTGAGTGGCCAGCTATTCTGTATGTAAACACACAGACAAACCGGTTTTTAGAGTCATACTGGTTTTTGAGGAAACACCTTTCCTCCATTCTCCAGAAAGCCAGACAAGGAATATTGAACTAGTTTCGTTGTTGTTACAACTCATCAGCAATATTTACCTATCTTCCGGCCTCTCTAGAGAATCGTAAAAGCACATATCGTTATATGCTTTTTCTATGAAAATTAGTAGTGGGCAGACTAATTTGCATAGAGTGTGAGTAAGTACCGGTTCAACGGAGACGATAAAAACAAATAACGAAACGAAATTAAATTTCGTTTCGTTTGTAACTCACTTTTGTATGACTGACGCCTAAACAATTAAGTTAAAGATGTACATCCATATATGTATACTGAAATACTAGTATGTATATGAATACACACACGTATACATATGTAGATGTACCAAGTTTTTTCACTGGTCACTTTACTGTGAGTGGCCAGCTATTCTGTATGTAAACACACAGACAAACCGGTTTTTAGAGTCATACTGGTTTTTGAGGAAACACCTTTCCTCCATTCTCCAGAAAGCCAGACAAGGAATATTGAACTAGTTTCGTTGTTGTTACAACTCATCAGCAATATTTACCTATCTTCCGGCCTCTCTAGAGAATCGTAAAAGCACATATCGTTATATGCTTTTTCTATGAAAATTAGTAGTGGGCAGACTAATTTGCATAGAGTGTGAGTAAGTACCGGTTCAACGGAGACGATAAAAACAAATAACGAAACGAAATTAAATTTCGTTTCGTTTGTAACTCACTTTTGTATGACTGACGCCTAAACAATTAAGTTAAAGATGTACATCCATATATGTATACTGAAATACTAGTATGTATATGAATACACACACGTATACATATGTAGATGTACCAAGTTTTTTCACTGGTCACTTTACTGTGAGTGGCCAGCTATTCTGTATGTAAACACACAGACAAACCGGTTTTTAGAGTCATACTGGTTTTTGAGGAAACACCTTTCCTCCATTCTCCAGAAAGCCAGACAAGGAATATTGAACTAGTTTCGTTGTTGTTACAACTCATCAGCAATATTTACCTATCTTCCGGCCTCTCTAGAGAATCGTAAAAGCACATATCGTTATATGCTTTTTCTATGAAAATTAGTAGTGGGCAGACTAATTTGCATAGAGTGTGAGTAAGTACCGGTTCAACGGAGACGATAAAAACAAATAACGAAACGAAATTAAATTTCGTTTCGTTTGTAACTCACTTTTGTATGACTGACGCCTAAACAATTAAGTTAAAGATGTACATCCATATATGTATACTGAAATACTAGTATGTATATGAATACACACACGTATACATATGTAGATGTACCAAGTTTTTTCACTGGTCACTTTACTGTGAGTGGCCAGCTATTCTGTATGTAAACACACAGACAAACCGGTTTTTAGAGTCATACTGGTTTTTGAGGAAACACCTTTCCTCCATTCTCCAGAAAGCCAGACAAGGAATATTGAACTAGTTTCGTTGTTGTTACAACTCATCAGCAATATTTACCTATCTTCCGGCCTCTCTAGAGAATCGTAAAAGCACATATCGTTATATGCTTTTTCTATGAAAATTAGTAGTGGGCAGACTAATTTGCATAGAGTGTGAGTAAGTACCGGTTCAACGGAGACGATAAAAACAAATAACGAAACGAAATTAAATTTCGTTTCGTTTGTAACTCACTTTTGTATGACTGACGCCTAAACAATTAAGTTAAAGATGTACATCCATATATGTATACTGAAATACTAGTATGTATATGAATACACACACGTATACATATGTAGATGTACCAAGTTTTTTCACTGGTCACTTTACTGTGAGTGGCCAGCTATTCTGTATGTAAACACACAGACAAACCGGTTTTTAGAGTCATACTGGTTTTTGAGGAAACACCTTTCCTCCATTCTCCAGAAAGCCAGACAAGGAATATTGAACTAGTTTCGTTGTTGTTACAACTCATCAGCAATATTTACCTATCTTCCGGCCTCTCTAGAGAATCGTAAAAGCACATATCGTTATATGCTTTTTCTATGAAAATTAGTAGTGGGCAGACTAATTTGCATAGAGTGTGAGTAAGTACCGGTTCAACGGAGACGATAAAAACAAATAACGAAACGAAATTAAATTTCGTTTCGTTTGTAACTCACTTTTGTATGACTGACGCCTAAACAATTAAGTTAAAGATGTACATCCATATATGTATACTGAAATACTAGTATGTATATGAATACACACACGTATACATATGTAGATGTACCAAGTTTTTTCACTGGTCACTTTACTGTGAGTGGCCAGCTATTCTGTATGTAAACACACAGACAAACCGGTTTTTAGAGTCATACTGGTTTTTGAGGAAACACCTTTCCTCCATTCTCCAGAAAGCCAGACAAGGAATATTGAACTAGTTTCGTTGTTGTTACAACTCATCAGCAATATTTACCTATCTTCCGGCCTCTCTAGAGAATCGTAAAAGCACATATCGTTATATGCTTTTTCTATGAAAATTAGTAGTGGGCAGACTAATTTGCATAGAGTGTGAGTAAGTACCGGTTCAACGGAGACGATAAAAACAAATAACGAAACGAAATTAAATTTCGTTTCGTTTGTAACTCACTTTTGTATGACTGACGCCTAAACAATTAAGTTAAAGATGTACATCCATATATGTATACTGAAATACTAGTATGTATATGAATACACACACGTATACATATGTAGATGTACCAAGTTTTTTCACTGGTCACTTTACTGTGAGTGGCCAGCTATTCTGTATGTAAACACACAGACAAACCGGTTTTTAGAGTCATACTGGTTTTTGAGGAAACACCTTTCCTCCATTCTCCAGAAAGCCAGACAAGGAATATTGAACTAGTTTCGTTGTTGTTACAACTCATCAGCAATATTTACCTATCTTCCGGCCTCTCTAGAGAATCGTAAAAGCACATATCGTTATATGCTTTTTCTATGAAAATTAGTAGTGGGCAGACTAATTTGCATAGAGTGTGAGTAAGTACCGGTTCAACGGAGACGATAAAAACAAATAACGAAACGAAATTAAATTTCGTTTCGTTTGTAACTCACTTTTGTATGACTGACGCCTAAACAATTAAGTTAAAGATGTACATCCATATATGTATACTGAAATACTAGTATGTATATGAATACACACACGTATACATATGTAGATGTACCAAGTTTTTTCACTGGTCACTTTACTGTGAGTGGCCAGCTATTCTGTATGTAAACACACAGACAAACCGGTTTTTAGAGTCATACTGGTTTTTGAGGAAACACCTTTCCTCCATTCTCCAGAAAGCCAGACAAGGAATATTGAACTAGTTTCGTTGTTGTTACAACTCATCAGCAATATTTACCTATCTTCCGGCCTCTCTAGAGAATCGTAAAAGCACATATCGTTATATGCTTTTTCTATGAAAATTAGTAGTGGGCAGACTAATTTGCATAGAGTGTGAGTAAGTACCGGTTCAACGGAGACGATAAAAACAAATAACGAAACGAAATTAAATTTCGTTTCGTTTGTAACTCACTTTTGTATGACTGACGCCTAAACAATTAAGTTAAAGATGTACATCCATATATGTATACTGAAATACTAGTATGTATATGAATACACACACGTATACATATGTAGATGTACCAAGTTTTTTCACTGGTCACTTTACTGTGAGTGGCCAGCTATTCTGTATGTAAACACACAGACAAACCGGTTTTTAGAGTCATACTGGTTTTTGAGGAAACACCTTTCCTCCATTCTCCAGAAAGCCAGACAAGGAATATTGAACTAGTTTCGTTGTTGTTACAACTCATCAGCAATATTTACCTATCTTCCGGCCTCTCTAGAGAATCGTAAAAGCACATATCGTTATATGCTTTTTCTATGAAAATTAGTAGTGGGCAGACTAATTTGCATAGAGTGTGAGTAAGTACCGGTTCAACGGAGACGATAAAAACAAATAACGAAACGAAATTAAATTTCGTTTCGTTTGTAACTCACTTTTGTATGACTGACGCCTAAACAATTAAGTTAAAGATGTACATCCATATATGTATACTGAAATACTAGTATGTATATGAATACACACACGTATACATATGTAGATGTACCAAGTTTTTTCACTGGTCACTTTACTGTGAGTGGCCAGCTATTCTGTATGTAAACACACAGACAAACCGGTTTTTAGAGTCATACTGGTTTTTGAGGAAACACCTTTCCTCCATTCTCCAGAAAGCCAGACAAGGAATATTGAACTAGTTTCGTTGTTGTTACAACTCATCAGCAATATTTACCTATCTTCCGGCCTCTCTAGAGAATCGTAAAAGCACATATCGTTATATGCTTTTTCTATGAAAATTAGTAGTGGGCAGACTAATTTGCATAGAGTGTGAGTAAGTACCGGTTCAACGGAGACGATAAAAACAAATAACGAAACGAAATTAAATTTCGTTTCGTTTGTAACTCACTTTTGTATGACTGACGCCTAAACAATTAAGTTAAAGATGTACATCCATATATGTATACTGAAATACTAGTATGTATATGAATACACACACGTATACATATGTAGATGTACCAAGTTTTTTCACTGGTCACTTTACTGTGAGTGGCCAGCTATTCTGTATGTAAACACACAGACAAACCGGTTTTTAGAGTCATACTGGTTTTTGAGGAAACACCTTTCCTCCATTCTCCAGAAAGCCAGACAAGGAATATTGAACTAGTTTCGTTGTTGTTACAACTCATCAGCAATATTTACCTATCTTCCGGCCTCTCTAGAGAATCGTAAAAGCACATATCGTTATATGCTTTTTCTATGAAAATTAGTAGTGGGCAGACTAATTTGCATAGAGTGTGAGTAAGTACCGGTTCAACGGAGACGATAAAAACAAATAACGAAACGAAATTAAATTTCGTTTCGTTTGTAACTCACTTTTGTATGACTGACGCCTAAACAATTAAGTTAAAGATGTACATCCATATATGTATACTGAAATACTAGTATGTATATGAATACACACACGTATACATATGTAGATGTACCAAGTTTTTTCACTGGTCACTTTACTGTGAGTGGCCAGCTATTCTGTATGTAAACACACAGACAAACCGGTTTTTAGAGTCATACTGGTTTTTGAGGAAACACCTTTCCTCCATTCTCCAGAAAGCCAGACAAGGAATATTGAACTAGTTTCGTTGTTGTTACAACTCATCAGCAATATTTACCTATCTTCCGGCCTCTCTAGAGAATCGTAAAAGCACATATCGTTATATGCTTTTTCTATGAAAATTAGTAGTGGGCAGACTAATTTGCATAGAGTGTGAGTAAGTACCGGTTCAACGGAGACGATAAAAACAAATAACGAAACGAAATTAAATTTCGTTTCGTTTGTAACTCACTTTTGTATGACTGACGCCTAAACAATTAAGTTAAAGATGTACATCCATATATGTATACTGAAATACTAGTATGTATATGAATACACACACGTATACATATGTAGATGTACCAAGTTTTTTCACTGGTCACTTTACTGTGAGTGGCCAGCTATTCTGTATGTAAACACACAGACAAACCGGTTTTTAGAGTCATACTGGTTTTTGAGGAAACACCTTTCCTCCATTCTCCAGAAAGCCAGACAAGGAATATTGAACTAGTTTCGTTGTTGTTACAACTCATCAGCAATATTTACCTATCTTCCGGCCTCTCTAGAGAATCGTAAAAGCACATATCGTTATATGCTTTTTCTATGAAAATTAGTAGTGGGCAGACTAATTTGCATAGAGTGTGAGTAAGTACCGGTTCAACGGAGACGATAAAAACAAATAACGAAACGAAATTAAATTTCGTTTCGTTTGTAACTCACTTTTGTATGACTGACGCCTAAACAATTAAGTTAAAGATGTACATCCATATATGTATACTGAAATACTAGTATGTATATGAATACACACACGTATACATATGTAGATGTACCAAGTTTTTTCACTGGTCACTTTACTGTGAGTGGCCAGCTATTCTGTATGTAAACACACAGACAAACCGGTTTTTAGAGTCATACTGGTTTTTGAGGAAACACCTTTCCTCCATTCTCCAGAAAGCCAGACAAGGAATATTGAACTAGTTTCGTTGTTGTTACAACTCATCAGCAATATTTACCTATCTTCCGGCCTCTCTAGAGAATCGTAAAAGCACATATCGTTATATGCTTTTTCTATGAAAATTAGTAGTGGGCAGACTAATTTGCATAGAGTGTGAGTAAGTACCGGTTCAACGGAGACGATAAAAACAAATAACGAAACGAAATTAAATTTCGTTTCGTTTGTAACTCACTTTTGTATGACTGACGCCTAAACAATTAAGTTAAAGATGTACATCCATATATGTATACTGAAATACTAGTATGTATATGAATACACACACGTATACATATGTAGATGTACCAAGTTTTTTCACTGGTCACTTTACTGTGAGTGGCCAGCTATTCTGTATGTAAACACACAGACAAACCGGTTTTTAGAGTCATACTGGTTTTTGAGGAAACACCTTTCCTCCATTCTCCAGAAAGCCAGACAAGGAATATTGAACTAGTTTCGTTGTTGTTACAACTCATCAGCAATATTTACCTATCTTCCGGCCTCTCTAGAGAATCGTAAAAGCACATATCGTTATATGCTTTTTCTATGAAAATTAGTAGTGGGCAGACTAATTTGCATAGAGTGTGAGTAAGTACCGGTTCAACGGAGACGATAAAAACAAATAACGAAACGAAATTAAATTTCGTTTCGTTTGTAACTCACTTTTGTATGACTGACGCCTAAACAATTAAGTTAAAGATGTACATCCATATATGTATACTGAAATACTAGTATGTATATGAATACACACACGTATACATATGTAGATGTACCAAGTTTTTTCACTGGTCACTTTACTGTGAGTGGCCAGCTATTCTGTATGTAAACACACAGACAAACCGGTTTTTAGAGTCATACTGGTTTTTGAGGAAACACCTTTCCTCCATTCTCCAGAAAGCCAGACAAGGAATATTGAACTAGTTTCGTTGTTGTTACAACTCATCAGCAATATTTACCTATCTTCCGGCCTCTCTAGAGAATCGTAAAAGCACATATCGTTATATGCTTTTTCTATGAAAATTAGTAGTGGGCAGACTAATTTGCATAGAGTGTGAGTAAGTACCGGTTCAACGGAGACGATAAAAACAAATAACGAAACGAAATTAAATTTCGTTTCGTTTGTAACTCACTTTTGTATGACTGACGCCTAAACAATTAAGTTAAAGATGTACATCCATATATGTATACTGAAATACTAGTATGTATATGAATACACACACGTATACATATGTAGATGTACCAAGTTTTTTCACTGGTCACTTTACTGTGAGTGGCCAGCTATTCTGTATGTAAACACACAGACAAACCGGTTTTTAGAGTCATACTGGTTTTTGAGGAAACACCTTTCCTCCATTCTCCAGAAAGCCAGACAAGGAATATTGAACTAGTTTCGTTGTTGTTACAACTCATCAGCAATATTTACCTATCTTCCGGCCTCTCTAGAGAATCGTAAAAGCACATATCGTTATATGCTTTTTCTATGAAAATTAGTAGTGGGCAGACTAATTTGCATAGAGTGTGAGTAAGTACCGGTTCAACGGAGACGATAAAAACAAATAACGAAACGAAATTAAATTTCGTTTCGTTTGTAACTCACTTTTGTATGACTGACGCCTAAACAATTAAGTTAAAGATGTACATCCATATATGTATACTGAAATACTAGTATGTATATGAATACACACACGTATACATATGTAGATGTACCAAGTTTTTTCACTGGTCACTTTACTGTGAGTGGCCAGCTATTCTGTATGTAAACACACAGACAAACCGGTTTTTAGAGTCATACTGGTTTTTGAGGAAACACCTTTCCTCCATTCTCCAGAAAGCCAGACAAGGAATATTGAACTAGTTTCGTTGTTGTTACAACTCATCAGCAATATTTACCTATCTTCCGGCCTCTCTAGAGAATCGTAAAAGCACATATCGTTATATGCTTTTTCTATGAAAATTAGTAGTGGGCAGACTAATTTGCATAGAGTGTGAGTAAGTACCGGTTCAACGGAGACGATAAAAACAAATAACGAAACGAAATTAAATTTCGTTTCGTTTGTAACTCACTTTTGTATGACTGACGCCTAAACAATTAAGTTAAAGATGTACATCCATATATGTATACTGAAATACTAGTATGTATATGAATACACACACGTATACATATGTAGATGTACCAAGTTTTTTCACTGGTCACTTTACTGTGAGTGGCCAGCTATTCTGTATGTAAACACACAGACAAACCGGTTTTTAGAGTCATACTGGTTTTTGAGGAAACACCTTTCCTCCATTCTCCAGAAAGCCAGACAAGGAATATTGAACTAGTTTCGTTGTTGTTACAACTCATCAGCAATATTTACCTATCTTCCGGCCTCTCTAGAGAATCGTAAAAGCACATATCGTTATATGCTTTTTCTATGAAAATTAGTAGTGGGCAGACTAATTTGCATAGAGTGTGAGTAAGTACCGGTTCAACGGAGACGATAAAAACAAATAACGAAACGAAATTAAATTTCGTTTCGTTTGTAACTCACTTTTGTATGACTGACGCCTAAACAATTAAGTTAAAGATGTACATCCATATATGTATACTGAAATACTAGTATGTATATGAATACACACACGTATACATATGTAGATGTACCAAGTTTTTTCACTGGTCACTTTACTGTGAGTGGCCAGCTATTCTGTATGTAAACACACAGACAAACCGGTTTTTAGAGTCATACTGGTTTTTGAGGAAACACCTTTCCTCCATTCTCCAGAAAGCCAGACAAGGAATATTGAACTAGTTTCGTTGTTGTTACAACTCATCAGCAATATTTACCTATCTTCCGGCCTCTCTAGAGAATCGTAAAAGCACATATCGTTATATGCTTTTTCTATGAAAATTAGTAGTGGGCAGACTAATTTGCATAGAGTGTGAGTAAGTACCGGTTCAACGGAGACGATAAAAACAAATAACGAAACGAAATTAAATTTCGTTTCGTTTGTAACTCACTTTTGTATGACTGACGCCTAAACAATTAAGTTAAAGATGTACATCCATATATGTATACTGAAATACTAGTATGTATATGAATACACACACGTATACATATGTAGATGTACCAAGTTTTTTCACTGGTCACTTTACTGTGAGTGGCCAGCTATTCTGTATGTAAACACACAGACAAACCGGTTTTTAGAGTCATACTGGTTTTTGAGGAAACACCTTTCCTCCATTCTCCAGAAAGCCAGACAAGGAATATTGAACTAGTTTCGTTGTTGTTACAACTCATCAGCAATATTTACCTATCTTCCGGCCTCTCTAGAGAATCGTAAAAGCACATATCGTTATATGCTTTTTCTATGAAAATTAGTAGTGGGCAGACTAATTTGCATAGAGTGTGAGTAAGTACCGGTTCAACGGAGACGATAAAAACAAATAACGAAACGAAATTAAATTTCGTTTCGTTTGTAACTCACTTTTGTATGACTGACGCCTAAACAATTAAGTTAAAGATGTACATCCATATATGTATACTGAAATACTAGTATGTATATGAATACACACACGTATACATATGTAGATGTACCAAGTTTTTTCACTGGTCACTTTACTGTGAGTGGCCAGCTATTCTGTATGTAAACACACAGACAAACCGGTTTTTAGAGTCATACTGGTTTTTGAGGAAACACCTTTCCTCCATTCTCCAGAAAGCCAGACAAGGAATATTGAACTAGTTTCGTTGTTGTTACAACTCATCAGCAATATTTACCTATCTTCCGGCCTCTCTAGAGAATCGTAAAAGCACATATCGTTATATGCTTTTTCTATGAAAATTAGTAGTGGGCAGACTAATTTGCATAGAGTGTGAGTAAGTACCGGTTCAACGGAGACGATAAAAACAAATAACGAAACGAAATTAAATTTCGTTTCGTTTGTAACTCACTTTTGTATGACTGACGCCTAAACAATTAAGTTAAAGATGTACATCCATATATGTATACTGAAATACTAGTATGTATATGAATACACACACGTATACATATGTAGATGTACCAAGTTTTTTCACTGGTCACTTTACTGTGAGTGGCCAGCTATTCTGTATGTAAACACACAGACAAACCGGTTTTTAGAGTCATACTGGTTTTTGAGGAAACACCTTTCCTCCATTCTCCAGAAAGCCAGACAAGGAATATTGAACTAGTTTCGTTGTTGTTACAACTCATCAGCAATATTTACCTATCTTCCGGCCTCTCTAGAGAATCGTAAAAGCACATATCGTTATATGCTTTTTCTATGAAAATTAGTAGTGGGCAGACTAATTTGCATAGAGTGTGAGTAAGTACCGGTTCAACGGAGACGATAAAAACAAATAACGAAACGAAATTAAATTTCGTTTCGTTTGTAACTCACTTTTGTATGACTGACGCCTAAACAATTAAGTTAAAGATGTACATCCATATATGTATACTGAAATACTAGTATGTATATGAATACACACACGTATACATATGTAGATGTACCAAGTTTTTTCACTGGTCACTTTACTGTGAGTGGCCAGCTATTCTGTATGTAAACACACAGACAAACCGGTTTTTAGAGTCATACTGGTTTTTGAGGAAACACCTTTCCTCCATTCTCCAGAAAGCCAGACAAGGAATATTGAACTAGTTTCGTTGTTGTTACAACTCATCAGCAATATTTACCTATCTTCCGGCCTCTCTAGAGAATCGTAAAAGCACATATCGTTATATGCTTTTTCTATGAAAATTAGTAGTGGGCAGACTAATTTGCATAGAGTGTGAGTAAGTACCGGTTCAACGGAGACGATAAAAACAAATAACGAAACGAAATTAAATTTCGTTTCGTTTGTAACTCACTTTTGTATGACTGACGCCTAAACAATTAAGTTAAAGATGTACATCCATATATGTATACTGAAATACTAGTATGTATATGAATACACACACGTATACATATGTAGATGTACCAAGTTTTTTCACTGGTCACTTTACTGTGAGTGGCCAGCTATTCTGTATGTAAACACACAGACAAACCGGTTTTTAGAGTCATACTGGTTTTTGAGGAAACACCTTTCCTCCATTCTCCAGAAAGCCAGACAAGGAATATTGAACTAGTTTCGTTGTTGTTACAACTCATCAGCAATATTTACCTATCTTCCGGCCTCTCTAGAGAATCGTAAAAGCACATATCGTTATATGCTTTTTCTATGAAAATTAGTAGTGGGCAGACTAATTTGCATAGAGTGTGAGTAAGTACCGGTTCAACGGAGACGATAAAAACAAATAACGAAACGAAATTAAATTTCGTTTCGTTTGTAACTCACTTTTGTATGACTGACGCCTAAACAATTAAGTTAAAGATGTACATCCATATATGTATACTGAAATACTAGTATGTATATGAATACACACACGTATACATATGTAGATGTACCAAGTTTTTTCACTGGTCACTTTACTGTGAGTGGCCAGCTATTCTGTATGTAAACACACAGACAAACCGGTTTTTAGAGTCATACTGGTTTTTGAGGAAACACCTTTCCTCCATTCTCCAGAAAGCCAGACAAGGAATATTGAACTAGTTTCGTTGTTGTTACAACTCATCAGCAATATTTACCTATCTTCCGGCCTCTCTAGAGAATCGTAAAAGCACATATCGTTATATGCTTTTTCTATGAAAATTAGTAGTGGGCAGACTAATTTGCATAGAGTGTGAGTAAGTACCGGTTCAACGGAGACGATAAAAACAAATAACGAAACGAAATTAAATTTCGTTTCGTTTGTAACTCACTTTTGTATGACTGACGCCTAAACAATTAAGTTAAAGATGTACATCCATATATGTATACTGAAATACTAGTATGTATATGAATACACACACGTATACATATGTAGATGTACCAAGTTTTTTCACTGGTCACTTTACTGTGAGTGGCCAGCTATTCTGTATGTAAACACACAGACAAACCGGTTTTTAGAGTCATACTGGTTTTTGAGGAAACACCTTTCCTCCATTCTCCAGAAAGCCAGACAAGGAATATTGAACTAGTTTCGTTGTTGTTACAACTCATCAGCAATATTTACCTATCTTCCGGCCTCTCTAGAGAATCGTAAAAGCACATATCGTTATATGCTTTTTCTATGAAAATTAGTAGTGGGCAGACTAATTTGCATAGAGTGTGAGTAAGTACCGGTTCAACGGAGACGATAAAAACAAATAACGAAACGAAATTAAATTTCGTTTCGTTTGTAACTCACTTTTGTATGACTGACGCCTAAACAATTAAGTTAAAGATGTACATCCATATATGTATACTGAAATACTAGTATGTATATGAATACACACACGTATACATATGTAGATGTACCAAGTTTTTTCACTGGTCACTTTACTGTGAGTGGCCAGCTATTCTGTATGTAAACACACAGACAAACCGGTTTTTAGAGTCATACTGGTTTTTGAGGAAACACCTTTCCTCCATTCTCCAGAAAGCCAGACAAGGAATATTGAACTAGTTTCGTTGTTGTTACAACTCATCAGCAATATTTACCTATCTTCCGGCCTCTCTAGAGAATCGTAAAAGCACATATCGTTATATGCTTTTTCTATGAAAATTAGTAGTGGGCAGACTAATTTGCATAGAGTGTGAGTAAGTACCGGTTCAACGGAGACGATAAAAACAAATAACGAAACGAAATTAAATTTCGTTTCGTTTGTAACTCACTTTTGTATGACTGACGCCTAAACAATTAAGTTAAAGATGTACATCCATATATGTATACTGAAATACTAGTATGTATATGAATACACACACGTATACATATGTAGATGTACCAAGTTTTTTCACTGGTCACTTTACTGTGAGTGGCCAGCTATTCTGTATGTAAACACACAGACAAACCGGTTTTTAGAGTCATACTGGTTTTTGAGGAAACACCTTTCCTCCATTCTCCAGAAAGCCAGACAAGGAATATTGAACTAGTTTCGTTGTTGTTACAACTCATCAGCAATATTTACCTATCTTCCGGCCTCTCTAGAGAATCGTAAAAGCACATATCGTTATATGCTTTTTCTATGAAAATTAGTAGTGGGCAGACTAATTTGCATAGAGTGTGAGTAAGTACCGGTTCAACGGAGACGATAAAAACAAATAACGAAACGAAATTAAATTTCGTTTCGTTTGTAACTCACTTTTGTATGACTGACGCCTAAACAATTAAGTTAAAGATGTACATCCATATATGTATACTGAAATACTAGTATGTATATGAATACACACACGTATACATATGTAGATGTACCAAGTTTTTTCACTGGTCACTTTACTGTGAGTGGCCAGCTATTCTGTATGTAAACACACAGACAAACCGGTTTTTAGAGTCATACTGGTTTTTGAGGAAACACCTTTCCTCCATTCTCCAGAAAGCCAGACAAGGAATATTGAACTAGTTTCGTTGTTGTTACAACTCATCAGCAATATTTACCTATCTTCCGGCCTCTCTAGAGAATCGTAAAAGCACATATCGTTATATGCTTTTTCTATGAAAATTAGTAGTGGGCAGACTAATTTGCATAGAGTGTGAGTAAGTACCGGTTCAACGGAGACGATAAAAACAAATAACGAAACGAAATTAAATTTCGTTTCGTTTGTAACTCACTTTTGTATGACTGACGCCTAAACAATTAAGTTAAAGATGTACATCCATATATGTATACTGAAATACTAGTATGTATATGAATACACACACGTATACATATGTAGATGTACCAAGTTTTTTCACTGGTCACTTTACTGTGAGTGGCCAGCTATTCTGTATGTAAACACACAGACAAACCGGTTTTTAGAGTCATACTGGTTTTTGAGGAAACACCTTTCCTCCATTCTCCAGAAAGCCAGACAAGGAATATTGAACTAGTTTCGTTGTTGTTACAACTCATCAGCAATATTTACCTATCTTCCGGCCTCTCTAGAGAATCGTAAAAGCACATATCGTTATATGCTTTTTCTATGAAAATTAGTAGTGGGCAGACTAATTTGCATAGAGTGTGAGTAAGTACCGGTTCAACGGAGACGATAAAAACAAATAACGAAACGAAATTAAATTTCGTTTCGTTTGTAACTCACTTTTGTATGACTGACGCCTAAACAATTAAGTTAAAGATGTACATCCATATATGTATACTGAAATACTAGTATGTATATGAATACACACACGTATACATATGTAGATGTACCAAGTTTTTTCACTGGTCACTTTACTGTGAGTGGCCAGCTATTCTGTATGTAAACACACAGACAAACCGGTTTTTAGAGTCATACTGGTTTTTGAGGAAACACCTTTCCTCCATTCTCCAGAAAGCCAGACAAGGAATATTGAACTAGTTTCGTTGTTGTTACAACTCATCAGCAATATTTACCTATCTTCCGGCCTCTCTAGAGAATCGTAAAAGCACATATCGTTATATGCTTTTTCTATGAAAATTAGTAGTGGGCAGACTAATTTGCATAGAGTGTGAGTAAGTACCGGTTCAACGGAGACGATAAAAACAAATAACGAAACGAAATTAAATTTCGTTTCGTTTGTAACTCACTTTTGTATGACTGACGCCTAAACAATTAAGTTAAAGATGTACATCCATATATGTATACTGAAATACTAGTATGTATATGAATACACACACGTATACATATGTAGATGTACCAAGTTTTTTCACTGGTCACTTTACTGTGAGTGGCCAGCTATTCTGTATGTAAACACACAGACAAACCGGTTTTTAGAGTCATACTGGTTTTTGAGGAAACACCTTTCCTCCATTCTCCAGAAAGCCAGACAAGGAATATTGAACTAGTTTCGTTGTTGTTACAACTCATCAGCAATATTTACCTATCTTCCGGCCTCTCTAGAGAATCGTAAAAGCACATATCGTTATATGCTTTTTCTATGAAAATTAGTAGTGGGCAGACTAATTTGCATAGAGTGTGAGTAAGTACCGGTTCAACGGAGACGATAAAAACAAATAACGAAACGAAATTAAATTTCGTTTCGTTTGTAACTCACTTTTGTATGACTGACGCCTAAACAATTAAGTTAAAGATGTACATCCATATATGTATACTGAAATACTAGTATGTATATGAATACACACACGTATACATATGTAGATGTACCAAGTTTTTTCACTGGTCACTTTACTGTGAGTGGCCAGCTATTCTGTATGTAAACACACAGACAAACCGGTTTTTAGAGTCATACTGGTTTTTGAGGAAACACCTTTCCTCCATTCTCCAGAAAGCCAGACAAGGAATATTGAACTAGTTTCGTTGTTGTTACAACTCATCAGCAATATTTACCTATCTTCCGGCCTCTCTAGAGAATCGTAAAAGCACATATCGTTATATGCTTTTTCTATGAAAATTAGTAGTGGGCAGACTAATTTGCATAGAGTGTGAGTAAGTACCGGTTCAACGGAGACGATAAAAACAAATAACGAAACGAAATTAAATTTCGTTTCGTTTGTAACTCACTTTTGTATGACTGACGCCTAAACAATTAAGTTAAAGATGTACATCCATATATGTATACTGAAATACTAGTATGTATATGAATACACACACGTATACATATGTAGATGTACCAAGTTTTTTCACTGGTCACTTTACTGTGAGTGGCCAGCTATTCTGTATGTAAACACACAGACAAACCGGTTTTTAGAGTCATACTGGTTTTTGAGGAAACACCTTTCCTCCATTCTCCAGAAAGCCAGACAAGGAATATTGAACTAGTTTCGTTGTTGTTACAACTCATCAGCAATATTTACCTATCTTCCGGCCTCTCTAGAGAATCGTAAAAGCACATATCGTTATATGCTTTTTCTATGAAAATTAGTAGTGGGCAGACTAATTTGCATAGAGTGTGAGTAAGTACCGGTTCAACGGAGACGATAAAAACAAATAACGAAACGAAATTAAATTTCGTTTCGTTTGTAACTCACTTTTGTATGACTGACGCCTAAACAATTAAGTTAAAGATGTACATCCATATATGTATACTGAAATACTAGTATGTATATGAATACACACACGTATACATATGTAGATGTACCAAGTTTTTTCACTGGTCACTTTACTGTGAGTGGCCAGCTATTCTGTATGTAAACACACAGACAAACCGGTTTTTAGAGTCATACTGGTTTTTGAGGAAACACCTTTCCTCCATTCTCCAGAAAGCCAGACAAGGAATATTGAACTAGTTTCGTTGTTGTTACAACTCATCAGCAATATTTACCTATCTTCCGGCCTCTCTAGAGAATCGTAAAAGCACATATCGTTATATGCTTTTTCTATGAAAATTAGTAGTGGGCAGACTAATTTGCATAGAGTGTGAGTAAGTACCGGTTCAACGGAGACGATAAAAACAAATAACGAAACGAAATTAAATTTCGTTTCGTTTGTAACTCACTTTTGTATGACTGACGCCTAAACAATTAAGTTAAAGATGTACATCCATATATGTATACTGAAATACTAGTATGTATATGAATACACACACGTATACATATGTAGATGTACCAAGTTTTTTCACTGGTCACTTTACTGTGAGTGGCCAGCTATTCTGTATGTAAACACACAGACAAACCGGTTTTTAGAGTCATACTGGTTTTTGAGGAAACACCTTTCCTCCATTCTCCAGAAAGCCAGACAAGGAATATTGAACTAGTTTCGTTGTTGTTACAACTCATCAGCAATATTTACCTATCTTCCGGCCTCTCTAGAGAATCGTAAAAGCACATATCGTTATATGCTTTTTCTATGAAAATTAGTAGTGGGCAGACTAATTTGCATAGAGTGTGAGTAAGTACCGGTTCAACGGAGACGATAAAAACAAATAACGAAACGAAATTAAATTTCGTTTCGTTTGTAACTCACTTTTGTATGACTGACGCCTAAACAATTAAGTTAAAGATGTACATCCATATATGTATACTGAAATACTAGTATGTATATGAATACACACACGTATACATATGTAGATGTACCAAGTTTTTTCACTGGTCACTTTACTGTGAGTGGCCAGCTATTCTGTATGTAAACACACAGACAAACCGGTTTTTAGAGTCATACTGGTTTTTGAGGAAACACCTTTCCTCCATTCTCCAGAAAGCCAGACAAGGAATATTGAACTAGTTTCGTTGTTGTTACAACTCATCAGCAATATTTACCTATCTTCCGGCCTCTCTAGAGAATCGTAAAAGCACATATCGTTATATGCTTTTTCTATGAAAATTAGTAGTGGGCAGACTAATTTGCATAGAGTGTGAGTAAGTACCGGTTCAACGGAGACGATAAAAACAAATAACGAAACGAAATTAAATTTCGTTTCGTTTGTAACTCACTTTTGTATGACTGACGCCTAAACAATTAAGTTAAAGATGTACATCCATATATGTATACTGAAATACTAGTATGTATATGAATACACACACGTATACATATGTAGATGTACCAAGTTTTTTCACTGGTCACTTTACTGTGAGTGGCCAGCTATTCTGTATGTAAACACACAGACAAACCGGTTTTTAGAGTCATACTGGTTTTTGAGGAAACACCTTTCCTCCATTCTCCAGAAAGCCAGACAAGGAATATTGAACTAGTTTCGTTGTTGTTACAACTCATCAGCAATATTTACCTATCTTCCGGCCTCTCTAGAGAATCGTAAAAGCACATATCGTTATATGCTTTTTCTATGAAAATTAGTAGTGGGCAGACTAATTTGCATAGAGTGTGAGTAAGTACCGGTTCAACGGAGACGATAAAAACAAATAACGAAACGAAATTAAATTTCGTTTCGTTTGTAACTCACTTTTGTATGACTGACGCCTAAACAATTAAGTTAAAGATGTACATCCATATATGTATACTGAAATACTAGTATGTATATGAATACACACACGTATACATATGTAGATGTACCAAGTTTTTTCACTGGTCACTTTACTGTGAGTGGCCAGCTATTCTGTATGTAAACACACAGACAAACCGGTTTTTAGAGTCATACTGGTTTTTGAGGAAACACCTTTCCTCCATTCTCCAGAAAGCCAGACAAGGAATATTGAACTAGTTTCGTTGTTGTTACAACTCATCAGCAATATTTACCTATCTTCCGGCCTCTCTAGAGAATCGTAAAAGCACATATCGTTATATGCTTTTTCTATGAAAATTAGTAGTGGGCAGACTAATTTGCATAGAGTGTGAGTAAGTACCGGTTCAACGGAGACGATAAAAACAAATAACGAAACGAAATTAAATTTCGTTTCGTTTGTAACTCACTTTTGTATGACTGACGCCTAAACAATTAAGTTAAAGATGTACATCCATATATGTATACTGAAATACTAGTATGTATATGAATACACACACGTATACATATGTAGATGTACCAAGTTTTTTCACTGGTCACTTTACTGTGAGTGGCCAGCTATTCTGTATGTAAACACACAGACAAACCGGTTTTTAGAGTCATACTGGTTTTTGAGGAAACACCTTTCCTCCATTCTCCAGAAAGCCAGACAAGGAATATTGAACTAGTTTCGTTGTTGTTACAACTCATCAGCAATATTTACCTATCTTCCGGCCTCTCTAGAGAATCGTAAAAGCACATATCGTTATATGCTTTTTCTATGAAAATTAGTAGTGGGCAGACTAATTTGCATAGAGTGTGAGTAAGTACCGGTTCAACGGAGACGATAAAAACAAATAACGAAACGAAATTAAATTTCGTTTCGTTTGTAACTCACTTTTGTATGACTGACGCCTAAACAATTAAGTTAAAGATGTACATCCATATATGTATACTGAAATACTAGTATGTATATGAATACACACACGTATACATATGTAGATGTACCAAGTTTTTTCACTGGTCACTTTACTGTGAGTGGCCAGCTATTCTGTATGTAAACACACAGACAAACCGGTTTTTAGAGTCATACTGGTTTTTGAGGAAACACCTTTCCTCCATTCTCCAGAAAGCCAGACAAGGAATATTGAACTAGTTTCGTTGTTGTTACAACTCATCAGCAATATTTACCTATCTTCCGGCCTCTCTAGAGAATCGTAAAAGCACATATCGTTATATGCTTTTTCTATGAAAATTAGTAGTGGGCAGACTAATTTGCATAGAGTGTGAGTAAGTACCGGTTCAACGGAGACGATAAAAACAAATAACGAAACGAAATTAAATTTCGTTTCGTTTGTAACTCACTTTTGTATGACTGACGCCTAAACAATTAAGTTAAAGATGTACATCCATATATGTATACTGAAATACTAGTATGTATATGAATACACACACGTATACATATGTAGATGTACCAAGTTTTTTCACTGGTCACTTTACTGTGAGTGGCCAGCTATTCTGTATGTAAACACACAGACAAACCGGTTTTTAGAGTCATACTGGTTTTTGAGGAAACACCTTTCCTCCATTCTCCAGAAAGCCAGACAAGGAATATTGAACTAGTTTCGTTGTTGTTACAACTCATCAGCAATATTTACCTATCTTCCGGCCTCTCTAGAGAATCGTAAAAGCACATATCGTTATATGCTTTTTCTATGAAAATTAGTAGTGGGCAGACTAATTTGCATAGAGTGTGAGTAAGTACCGGTTCAACGGAGACGATAAAAACAAATAACGAAACGAAATTAAATTTCGTTTCGTTTGTAACTCACTTTTGTATGACTGACGCCTAAACAATTAAGTTAAAGATGTACATCCATATATGTATACTGAAATACTAGTATGTATATGAATACACACACGTATACATATGTAGATGTACCAAGTTTTTTCACTGGTCACTTTACTGTGAGTGGCCAGCTATTCTGTATGTAAACACACAGACAAACCGGTTTTTAGAGTCATACTGGTTTTTGAGGAAACACCTTTCCTCCATTCTCCAGAAAGCCAGACAAGGAATATTGAACTAGTTTCGTTGTTGTTACAACTCATCAGCAATATTTACCTATCTTCCGGCCTCTCTAGAGAATCGTAAAAGCACATATCGTTATATGCTTTTTCTATGAAAATTAGTAGTGGGCAGACTAATTTGCATAGAGTGTGAGTAAGTACCGGTTCAACGGAGACGATAAAAACAAATAACGAAACGAAATTAAATTTCGTTTCGTTTGTAACTCACTTTTGTATGACTGACGCCTAAACAATTAAGTTAAAGATGTACATCCATATATGTATACTGAAATACTAGTATGTATATGAATACACACACGTATACATATGTAGATGTACCAAGTTTTTTCACTGGTCACTTTACTGTGAGTGGCCAGCTATTCTGTATGTAAACACACAGACAAACCGGTTTTTAGAGTCATACTGGTTTTTGAGGAAACACCTTTCCTCCATTCTCCAGAAAGCCAGACAAGGAATATTGAACTAGTTTCGTTGTTGTTACAACTCATCAGCAATATTTACCTATCTTCCGGCCTCTCTAGAGAATCGTAAAAGCACATATCGTTATATGCTTTTTCTATGAAAATTAGTAGTGGGCAGACTAATTTGCATAGAGTGTGAGTAAGTACCGGTTCAACGGAGACGATAAAAACAAATAACGAAACGAAATTAAATTTCGTTTCGTTTGTAACTCACTTTTGTATGACTGACGCCTAAACAATTAAGTTAAAGATGTACATCCATATATGTATACTGAAATACTAGTATGTATATGAATACACACACGTATACATATGTAGATGTACCAAGTTTTTTCACTGGTCACTTTACTGTGAGTGGCCAGCTATTCTGTATGTAAACACACAGACAAACCGGTTTTTAGAGTCATACTGGTTTTTGAGGAAACACCTTTCCTCCATTCTCCAGAAAGCCAGACAAGGAATATTGAACTAGTTTCGTTGTTGTTACAACTCATCAGCAATATTTACCTATCTTCCGGCCTCTCTAGAGAATCGTAAAAGCACATATCGTTATATGCTTTTTCTATGAAAATTAGTAGTGGGCAGACTAATTTGCATAGAGTGTGAGTAAGTACCGGTTCAACGGAGACGATAAAAACAAATAACGAAACGAAATTAAATTTCGTTTCGTTTGTAACTCACTTTTGTATGACTGACGCCTAAACAATTAAGTTAAAGATGTACATCCATATATGTATACTGAAATACTAGTATGTATATGAATACACACACGTATACATATGTAGATGTACCAAGTTTTTTCACTGGTCACTTTACTGTGAGTGGCCAGCTATTCTGTATGTAAACACACAGACAAACCGGTTTTTAGAGTCATACTGGTTTTTGAGGAAACACCTTTCCTCCATTCTCCAGAAAGCCAGACAAGGAATATTGAACTAGTTTCGTTGTTGTTACAACTCATCAGCAATATTTACCTATCTTCCGGCCTCTCTAGAGAATCGTAAAAGCACATATCGTTATATGCTTTTTCTATGAAAATTAGTAGTGGGCAGACTAATTTGCATAGAGTGTGAGTAAGTACCGGTTCAACGGAGACGATAAAAACAAATAACGAAACGAAATTAAATTTCGTTTCGTTTGTAACTCACTTTTGTATGACTGACGCCTAAACAATTAAGTTAAAGATGTACATCCATATATGTATACTGAAATACTAGTATGTATATGAATACACACACGTATACATATGTAGATGTACCAAGTTTTTTCACTGGTCACTTTACTGTGAGTGGCCAGCTATTCTGTATGTAAACACACAGACAAACCGGTTTTTAGAGTCATACTGGTTTTTGAGGAAACACCTTTCCTCCATTCTCCAGAAAGCCAGACAAGGAATATTGAACTAGTTTCGTTGTTGTTACAACTCATCAGCAATATTTACCTATCTTCCGGCCTCTCTAGAGAATCGTAAAAGCACATATCGTTATATGCTTTTTCTATGAAAATTAGTAGTGGGCAGACTAATTTGCATAGAGTGTGAGTAAGTACCGGTTCAACGGAGACGATAAAAACAAATAACGAAACGAAATTAAATTTCGTTTCGTTTGTAACTCACTTTTGTATGACTGACGCCTAAACAATTAAGTTAAAGATGTACATCCATATATGTATACTGAAATACTAGTATGTATATGAATACACACACGTATACATATGTAGATGTACCAAGTTTTTTCACTGGTCACTTTACTGTGAGTGGCCAGCTATTCTGTATGTAAACACACAGACAAACCGGTTTTTAGAGTCATACTGGTTTTTGAGGAAACACCTTTCCTCCATTCTCCAGAAAGCCAGACAAGGAATATTGAACTAGTTTCGTTGTTGTTACAACTCATCAGCAATATTTACCTATCTTCCGGCCTCTCTAGAGAATCGTAAAAGCACATATCGTTATATGCTTTTTCTATGAAAATTAGTAGTGGGCAGACTAATTTGCATAGAGTGTGAGTAAGTACCGGTTCAACGGAGACGATAAAAACAAATAACGAAACGAAATTAAATTTCGTTTCGTTTGTAACTCACTTTTGTATGACTGACGCCTAAACAATTAAGTTAAAGATGTACATCCATATATGTATACTGAAATACTAGTATGTATATGAATACACACACGTATACATATGTAGATGTACCAAGTTTTTTCACTGGTCACTTTACTGTGAGTGGCCAGCTATTCTGTATGTAAACACACAGACAAACCGGTTTTTAGAGTCATACTGGTTTTTGAGGAAACACCTTTCCTCCATTCTCCAGAAAGCCAGACAAGGAATATTGAACTAGTTTCGTTGTTGTTACAACTCATCAGCAATATTTACCTATCTTCCGGCCTCTCTAGAGAATCGTAAAAGCACATATCGTTATATGCTTTTTCTATGAAAATTAGTAGTGGGCAGACTAATTTGCATAGAGTGTGAGTAAGTACCGGTTCAACGGAGACGATAAAAACAAATAACGAAACGAAATTAAATTTCGTTTCGTTTGTAACTCACTTTTGTATGACTGACGCCTAAACAATTAAGTTAAAGATGTACATCCATATATGTATACTGAAATACTAGTATGTA